>NQII01001513.1:325470-373307 GCA_002778355.1 Clitarchus hookeri
GGGGGGGGGGGGGAAGAGTGGTACGGAATGCCCAACAAACAACCTGCCCCACTGGGAATCGAGCCTGGCTCAACGTCTTGGATCGAAGCAGCGGTGTGAAGAATTGACTAGCCTTTTGGAAAATGAGTTTGGGAGATGTTTTTCTGTGGGGGCCTGAACTGATGTGCCCAAATATTTATAATTTCGCAGATTGCAGTAGGCCTTCTGACCTAATGCTGCCCTATGTTATTTTTGCATTTGTAAAACACATTATGCGCGCAAATGCAGGTATGTTTAAAATTTTTCGCGAATTTATTGGTCATCTGCTTGCATAATACACAATAGTTTTTATCTTTGTGGCATCATGTGGAGCCGATAGTGTGCAATTTTTTAAGCGAGCATCGGAACTCTTCCTTGGTATAATGGTGAAAGCAGACAGTATGTGCACGAAGTTTGCCGCATAAAATAACACCGATATGAAGCAGCTACCTCCAGATTCTAGACTTTCAAAAATTTATCACGGGGATGGTTATGATATTATGGCATGCCTGAGATGAATCATAGCCAATGTGAATATGTATCTCTGCATGTTTGTGCTTCATTGTGGACAGGAGTTGTTTTATAATCGGTATTCCAAATATCGTGATATATTGATGCCTTAATATTGCATTGTGTACTGTTTATTTTTTNGTTGTTTTATAATCGGTATTCCAAATATCGTGATATATTGATGCCTTAATATTGCATTGTGTACTGTTTATTTTTTAAAAAAATTTAGAGGACTTGGCTTTTTTTTCTGCGGGAAGGCCTCTGCATGTAATCACAGGCATTTAGTGCCAAAGGTGCGAAATTATGTAACTTAAAGTTCAAAGCTTTTGTTCACTTTGGAATAATGCGATCATTCGAGAANGCCAAAGGTGCGAAATTATGTAACTTAAAGTTCAAAGCTTTTGTTCACTTTGGAATAATGCGATCATTCGAGAATATAAATATGTTAACTATTTCTGCAATAGTGTCCATATTGCCATACCTTCATCTGTTTCGAAACAAATAAATTAATTTNTTGTTTTATAATCGGTATTCCAAATATCGTGATATATTGATGCCTTAATATTGCATTGTGTACTGTTTATTTTTTTTTTAAATTTAGAGGACTTGGCTTTTTTTTCTGCGGGAAGGCCTCTGCGTGTAATCACAGGCATTTCGTGCCAAAGGTGCGAAATTATGTAACTTAAAGTTCAAAGCTTTTGTTCACTTTGGAATAATGCGATCATTCGAGAATGTAAATATGTTAACTATTTCTGCAATAGTGTCCATATTGCCATACCTTCATCTGTTTCAAAACAAATAAATTAATTTAGCTACAAAAACAAAATAAATCACATGGAAAATAATATTGAGCGTGTTAAACATAAACATTACGTGCTAACAATTATTCATCCTTCTAGCTCAAAAGGTGTGTGTTAAACTGCAAATATTTAAAACAATTTACACCAGTATTTTATTTATATAAGGTTCAAATAGTGTTAAATTTTTCGAGGAAAAAACTCACAGAGTATTTATCAGCATGCTTCTGCAAATTCGTGTGCAGGCCTCCTTTTATGAATAAAGCTTTAACCTCGTAGTTTCCAGAAATTCAAAGATACAAGGAGCATTTCAGTGGATGGCAGTGGTCAAGTGGCAAGACAGAATGATTGCATGAAACCATATCTTCAGCCGGGAGATGTTTTGTTTGAACTGATTCAAGTTTGTAATGCATTACCAACGTGCAATCTGTAGCCAAGAACAGTGGCTGTTTTTAGTCCTAAAATTAATGTGTAAGTTTTCAAATTCAAAAAACGTTTCTAATTTTTTTTTTACTTTTCATCACAAAATTATATAAAAAAACAAATGGGTAGTATTCGTACATAAAAAACCTTTAATGGAAAACATCATAAGTTAAAACCCAATTTTTCATTATAGTTTTTGTTGTGTTGAAGCTAAATTTCACTTATAGAATTTAAGCTGATAACCGGTTTAAATCAAACTCATATTGATGGACATTCCTCATTGACATTTTTTAGAAGCATGAAGCATAACCTCACATTTAGTAATTGCTTGTATGTATAGATAAACCATTATTATTATCTTCAATTCTTGTAATTTAATGTTTAGAACTGTTTGCATTGTTAATAGGATTTGTAGAAATTAAATCATTATTGTATTGAATCGGTTTATTTTGGTGAATGAATAATTTTTTCATAGAATCAGTCATTTATATGAAACAGTGATTGTGTTTTCAACGCATATTTACATTCTCTAATTTTTCATAAACATCTAGTTATAAAATATTCACAATTGATTTTTTTTTTATGGATATTTTATATTATTTTTAAAGCGACGTAACCTGGATTGAAATCTGGGAATTTTTGCCCACAGTCTGAAAATATCTAACAAAAGAGACACACAAATGTGATCCTCAGAATTTGATTAAACATACTTTAGTATTTTAATGTCCGCAAACAATATGCTTTCTTGAATATGATATTGCTACCAATAATTTTACGTCTACTGTATCCTCACTAGATAATGCATGTATGATATATAAATAAATTTTACATTTCATTGAAAGTAAAATATTTAAAATTGTTTGGATTGTATATATACTCTCTTAATTTGAGGGACCCTGACTTTTGTGCATTCTTATGCAAGTAGGTTTTCTATATTTTGTTATCTTTGAACATATTTGAGGTCGCAATACTAGATGAAAGAAACATCCTGTTAGCATTTGTGTGTATGTGTATAAATCGGATGGTTCAAAACAACACCGAAAACGCTTACTTGGCATGTTGCGTGGGACGGCAAACCGATCATTTTTCAACAGGTGACTCNTTCAAAACAACACCGAAAACGCTTACTTGGCATGTTGCGTGGGACGGCAAACCGATCATTTTTCAACAGGTGACTCATGTACGGAAAAGCATGGTTTGGGCGTTTCGGGCGTCAAAGTTTGACAACGCTTCGGATGTGGTGATGGGTGTACGTTCCACATTGTGTCACGGGACAACAACCAACTCAACAAGACCATCACATCATGCAGCAAATCACAAAAGGAGTTCGTCCTCACGCAAGTGCTTGCATGTTCTCATCGAAGCCATTTTTCCTTCGCCGGAGATTGATGCACGCGTGGTTTTGTGCACAGTAGTTTATTCGCTACGCGGATTCGTGCGGTAACACCCTCTTCTGATGGTACACGAATCTCATACACCATACCCTGCGTGGTACCTCAAAGTAAATAGTCGACAGATGTTAGATCTGGTGACCGTAGTGTTCATGGAACAGGACCCACATAGCTTAAACCATGCCTCTCCGGACATGGGTTCCCTCTTAATGAATGATCCTTTTGCCATCCCACACAACGTACCAAGCGTTGTCGGTGTTGNTCTCCGGACATGGGTTCCCTCTTAATGAATGATCCTTTTGCCATCCCACACAACGTACCAAGCGTTGTCGGTGTTATTTTAAGTCACCGGGTATACAGAAACACAACACAATCTTGTGTAATGTAGTGTGCTCTTATGAATTGTGACGCTGTAGTGTGTAAGCTAGTAGAAGGGGGTGAAACAGGATAGAATATATAGGTAAAGCCAAGAGATCCGTCGTAATACCTATCTGGTTAGGCGTTAAGGCGTGACCTCAACCCTTTTGCAGAAATTCTTCCTTTTTCGTGTCATAATTTCGGATTTAGAGTAGTAACTGAAAGTGAATTATTTTAGAAACGTAACATTTTAAGAGTTGTTTAATATTGGTGTGCTTAATTTTAATTGTGTGTTATCTGNGTGAATTATTTTAGAAACGTAACATTTTAAGAGTTGTTTAATATTGGTGTGCTTAATTTTAATTGTGTGTTATCTGATAGTTCTAAAAAGTCAGACACATATTTATATTTTATCAATATGTTTCTGCCTTTTTGCAAGCAGGAAATAAAACTCAGTCAAAATGACACACGATAGTATTAAAGAACTAGTAAATTGTAAAGTTTATATAATCAAACATTTAGAATAATACTTTTGAAACTGAAATTATGACACGAAAGCGTAGAATTCATGCAAATACGTGAAGCCGAGCCGTAACGGCCCTGCCAACCAAGGCGGCAGCCGCGAACTTCAACTGGTGAATCAATGTTCAACGAAATTTCTTCTAATGCGTCAATTTGAAAGATAATTATTTCGAACAAAAACCTTTTTGACGCGACTTTCTCAGAGAATATTACTATATAAAATAATTGNTTTGAAAGATAATTATTTCGAACAAAAACCTTTTTGACGCGACTTTCTCAGAGAATATTACTATATAAAATAATTGTTAAAAAATTTTTTATTAATTTTTTTTATTATATGTACATTTCAATATTACATTTTATAAAAAAATTAAACAAAACAATTTTATCAGGATGTTTTAACATAGCAAAATTTTTTTAAGAAATTTCATTTAGAAAACTGTTTTTTTTTAAAGAGTTATGTTTAAAATGGACGCAATGGGAAGGAATTTCGTTTAAGGTTGATTCCCCAGTTGAAGTTAACGAGTGNAAGAGTTATGTTTAAAATGGACGCAATGGGAAGGAATTTCGTTTAAGGTTGATTCCCCAGTTGAAGTTAACGAGTGGCCGCTTTTTTTTTTTTTGCATACTGTCCGTTTGGTAGGCACGACTGTGTGCAGGCAGGAGACGGTGTGAAGTGCGAGACGGACAGTCGCCACGCCACAGTGGCAGTGTGTGGTCGTGGTTGTTGCAGGAGATAAGCTACGACTCGCCGCGGGGTGGGGTGAGCGTCATCACGGAGAAGGGCGACGTGACGACGAGCTACCTGCTCATCCAGAGAGCCACCGCGCGCGACTCCGGCAACTACACCTGCAACCCGTCCAACGCCAACCACAAGACCGTCGTCGTGCACGTGCTCAATGGTGCGTACTTCTCCCACCCTCCTGCCCTCTTCTATATTTCTTACTTCTTTACGCGATACCTTGCGCCTCTTAGCCTACTTTATAGACGTATGAGATCACTTTCCTATCTCTCTCTCTCTGCGTGTCTCCTCTTAAACTTGTGAACCCTTGTACCGAATTTCACAAACCTCTGTACACATATAGTAAGGACATTCGATTATCATAGTTCTCGACCATGTTGTGTTCTTATTTTTAAAATAGCGGCCGTCTTAAAATTTAGGGCTTCATTTCATACCTCCGAAACTGTTTAACTAGTTTAAACAAAATTTTGTATTTTAACAATTCACGTTCTTTAAATATTTAATTTTAAGTGATATTTTACTATTGGCCAGTCATTTTTTACGATAGTAATACATGAAAAAATAAAGCTTTTACATCATATANTAAGTGATATTTTACTATTGGCCAGTCATTTTTTACGATAGTAATACATGAAAAAATAAAGCTTTTACATCATATCTCGGAATCTACTCAATAGATTACAGCTAAATTTTGCAGGTACCTAATACTAAGGTAGGCTAAGAGATTTAAATTGATAATACACTTATTTTCAACATGGTGGCCGTATAAATATTTTAGATTAATTTGGTCTGCATATCTACCATACGGTCTGAATAATTTCGCCCAAACTTGGTATCCTGAAAGTGTCAACTATAAACAAAAAATATGCCTATACACAGCCTCTTTTTTCCACCGTTTCGTCAGTTAGCGTCACATTAAAATTAATGTTTTTGTCCCATATTTGGCAAACAAGAAATATTATGGTACTCCATGTCAAATTATATATTTTAAGTGGGTGGGGCACTTATTTCAACAAAAGCGGCTATATAACCACTTAATTACCATGCTATATCCAATAAACTATTTAACCAGTTTCAACCAGACTTTGTAGCCTACATTGACAGTATGTTACAACTGGTGGTGTAGTGGTTAGACTACTCGCCTCACACCAAGGCGAACATGGTTCGATTCCCGGCACGGTTGCTTCCAGATTTTCACATGTTGGAATCATGCCAAACGATGCCACTGGTTGGAGGGTTTTCTCGGGGATCTCCCGTTTCCCTCGCCCTCGCATTTCCACTCTGCTCCATACTCGCCTCGTTTCACCCACATCGGCTCTCAAGACCGCGATGTTAAGAGCCGCCTGAATCTCTCCACTATGCACTATTAGTTGCAATTGTAGGAAAAGATTCCCGACAAACCGACGTTAGTGCAAGAAAGGAGGTCTTTACTGTTCGATGATGTGTCTGGAATGCTTGGGAACAACATGTGAAAATATTACTATTACTGATTATGACGATGACAACATACTTGACATTTACAGCTGTCAAGATAATGATTAAGGAGAGGACAGTTTGTAGTACAAAATTTTACATTTGAACTGACAAAATACGTACATAGGGTATTAAAAATGTAAATAAGTTTATTTAAATCTTTGTATGCTTTATTAATAAATTTAAAAGCATTAATTTTTATCACTGACAATTTTTAAATTAATAAATTCAGTAGTTTAATAGAATGTCTGATTATAACTTATACACGAATTTAGTAACGATCCTTTAAACTAATACATTATAAATTATTACATAAAGATACCTTGCAAATTCACTTGAAGTGTAAAATTAATGTTCTGATCTTCACATTAGAACCCAAAGTCGGATGTGGTTTGTAAACGATCAGATAGTAAATTTTATGTTCTTCAAGCAATCAGTACTTGATTTGTTGTATAAATTGAACTTTTGTCAAAATTCGGTTACGAATTTTGCGTTTGCAATGCATTTTCCAGGCAAATGAATTAACAAAAGTAGAATAATAACGGGGAGTTGGGCACATTGGTGTCTGGCATGGAGCATCAGAGCTGTTCATGCTCTGTCATTCTGATCCCCGGTGGCCATCTTGTTCACCATGTTTGATGTCGGTGCCTTTGACATTGGCCTTTGACATTGACCTTTGACGTTCACCCTGTTGACTGTTAACATTGAAAATCCCAAAAAAAAATAATATATGTAAGATATTTATTTTTGAAAAAATATTATTAAAAATTTATTATTGGAAACTATATAAAATGTTATTAAAATAATATTGAAAAATTATTATTAAAATTATTTAAAAAAACATACATTTCTGGAGGTTTTCTAAGCACCATGTCCAGCAGACGACTATCCCTTCCAATCAATAACATTGTTTTAACATTCCCCTCCCCCTACCTCATCATTACTCATTCTGTCAAATGCAGCCATCTTGTTTTTTCGTTTGTTATTAGTTTATACATTCCTGAGGCTGCAATCTTGGATTTCATGTTTACTTACACACTACCTAGGTGGCACTAGTGTATTAATAATCGATATCGCCACCAGGCAAGCTGTCGATTTAGTCACTAAGTAGCAGACATATTTATTTGTATTTTTTCAGTATCGGTGGTGCTGTTGGTGCCTTCCTTACTGGATTCTATTTTCAACACAAAGGTAGTGCTAATTTATCGATTATGAAGGCTGCTATCAGCATGTACTGAATGGTACCATTAAACACTCCTGCAAAGTACGTAAATTAATAATATTACTTTTTTTCAATGTATTTATATTTAATATCG
Organism: Clitarchus hookeri; assembly: GCA_002778355.1. NCBI lineage: Eukaryota > Metazoa > Arthropoda > Insecta > Phasmatodea > Phasmatidae > Clitarchus > Clitarchus hookeri. The sequence goes on from NQII01001513.1 coordinate 333,020, forward strand.
ATTTTATATAAAGCTGGGGTGGGGGTATTTTAAAATAAATAAAACACAACATATTTTTTAAAACTAATTTTTCTTCGTAATGTACATTTGAGAAATAAAACACAGGTTTATTAATTGCAATCTTCTGTGTACAATGCTCGATGTCCGCATCGTCAACCTAGGAATTGTAGCGGGCTGGGAAACCCCACCACTTGACATACGACCGTCCATTATGCTGTTTCAGCTCCTTCTCGACCATATATACATATGGAAACTTTGTAAGCAGGATCCCCTCTTCGTAGAAACCACCACAGGTGGGAGCATCTTTCAAATCCTCGAGAAAGTAGGTCCTCGGAGCATAGTTTTGTATATGTCGCACACGAAAGTGTTCAGGACTCCAATATGCTGTGAACCCTTTCTCGAAGATGACTTTCTGTTCGGACATGCACACCAGGTCGCCAACCTTGGCTTCAGGCTTGCATTTGTCTCTCCTTTTCACACCAGTGTACAATTTTCGAAGCATGGAGTCGTCTTTCATGTCTTCGGGCTTCATGCGAATGTTAGAGTAAATGGTATGATTGTTCTCGCGAACGAGTTTTGGAAGTAGATCCAACCACTTGTAGTTGCCATTCACAGCGAATTGCCTCCACATCTTGCCCTTCAGAGTTCTGTTGAACCTCTCGACGATAGAAGGATTTAAATTGCTGTATGTGGAATAATGATTTTTGTTGTGTTTCTTCATCTGTGCCTTGAACTTCGCATTATAGAATTCCTTGCCCTGTTCGGTTTGCAGATTAGTCGGGAAGCATCCTTCGAGCAATACATCCGACATGGCCTTGTTGACACCATGGGCATTCTTCGACTTGACAGGCATGGCCCAGACGAATTTGCTATATGCATCGATGAAGGTCATCATGTATTTGTATTCCTTGTTGACCGTAGCATATGATATCATCTCCACGAGGTCGGCTTGAAATGGGACGTTCATACCACATTTGTAGCAGCAGTAGTTATATCTTGCAGACGTGTGCAGTTCATTGGCGATTCCCAATTGACTCATTCTAAGTAGCCTCCCTTGTTCAGTTCTTTGATGATCGAATTTATCTTGTTACGGTGGGAGGAGGAATTTCCAACTCTTTGCGAAGCGAGCAGTAGTTGCAGCCTATCGTCCAGCTCGTTCGATTCGTCCCAGAATATATAGGCGGTGTTATTGCTGTTGTCTACCTTCTTCAGACCTTCGCCGCTTTTCAATGCTAGGCAGCTGAAGAGGTCTGCAAGAATGTCGATTTTTTTGTGATCTTCGTCTGTTTAAACACCTGTCTCATGGTTGTTATCTTGGTAAAGTGCATGTGTGAGTTCGAGCAACATTTTGTATTCCAGCAGGTCGGATTCTGTAAATTTTCTGGGCTTCTTGCGAAATAGAAGTTCTTTAAGAATGGGGGTTCCATGTGTCTTGTAATCGCCTTCTTGGATGACCTCATCAGGTAGTAACTTTATTACATTAGAACCGAGGAACCATTTATCATTATACCTGTATTTCCCATATGTCGTATCATTATCGTAAGATGTGTACGATCGTAGATAGCGACTAACTAGATCATTGGGTTTGAAAACTCTCTTCCATACTATTTTCTTGTGTGGCAAATCCGCATCCGATCCATTGTCCCGATATGCCTGTACATCATGTTTTCACTTCTTCTTTAAAGGCTTGGTGGTATAGTCTAATTCGGTCTTCCCAGCTATGTGTGCTCCATCGCTCTCCCTGATTAAATAGAGACGACGAGTAATGGGCTTAAAATTAAGGTCGCATGAAATTTTGGCCCTCTTGTAGAGTAAATACTTCGAGCGAAGAGATTGTATCGTCCGAAGCAAGTAGCTGGCAATGTCTGACATTGTAGTGAATAAAAATGGTTAATGTTGCTCTTTGGTTCTCTGGTAAAATACTTTAGATCTTGCCCAGGCATTTACTGCAGACATCCAATATGTCCCTGCTGTAATTTTGAATATCCATTTCCTTGTTGAGATGGGAAATCGAGGTAGTGAATATATGTGTCATATATCCTTCAAGGTTAGTCAGATTCTCTTCATTTTGCGCAGATGACACATTCAATCCGTCGATAATTTGCCTTTGAGCACTCATTATGTGCTCTTCCATGGCCACCATATCGCGGACGATCTCAGTTTTCACACGCTCCATCTTCGCCTTGAGCTCAGACAGGTATTTTTGAAAGAGTGTTTTTACGTTCGGTCAACGTATTGCGTAATTCCGAGATGATGCCATTACCAGTTTCGAGGACGAAATGTTTAGTAGCAGAATCCTCTGATCGCTCGGGTTCGCCAACATTTCGAATTATTCTTCTACCAGCATCACAAGTTCCATCGTTTCTTGGTACGAAACAACCTCCATCATCGTCTTTGTCAAGACACCACTTAAAGCTACTTTGCCCAAATTTCGGTAAGCTGTAACTCATTCTTGACGATCGGCGATGAACTGATCGATTCCCCGTCGGTACCTCCCATTGTTTAGGGGCTAGTCCTTAACGATCGTCAAAAATCCGAATTTATATTTCCAGCAGAAGCCACACAGACTCTTGATGTCTGTATTTACATGATCTTCATAAATGTGCAACAAATTAAAATATTCCATGCTAAACAGCACCAACATTTTAGCATTGTCGCGGAGCAGCTGTTTGGTTATGCACGAATAAGTCTGGCCGAGGTATACGCAGTCCATGTTTTTGTGCCATCCCTTGCTTAATAAAGTACTCTTGAATACAAGTTTGTTTATTCGCAGGCTATGTCATCGAAGCCAAATATCTAATTTGCTAATGCTTTGCTAGGAGGCACGATGACTTTGTTATTGCTACAAGGGAAATATGATATAACCCATGCCACCCACAGCTTGCAGTACTCATGCCAGTCATTAGTATTTTGGTTGCTGGAGCGATTTTGAATATAGGTACACTTTTTCGAACCGAAGGCCATTCTCTTTTTCCAGCAGGCACAGTAGGATGCGTATTTTCCTACAATTTGATGGTCCTGCGATAATGCACCTCACTGCATTTGAAAATAAGCTTCCGTGTCTTGATTCGTGGGAGATATCTTTATCTTCAGCATGAATGCGTTTGGGCAGAGTAACAACTTGCTATGTATGTTACTACTATAACCTTGTGGAGCATATGGAACATTTGTGGATCATGTGGAGCGATTTTGGAGCAAGTGTGTAGTATATAATGCAGGTGGAGAATGTGGAGTAGGTGGAACGATTGTGGAGCAGTTGTCCGAGGCACAAAGAGATTGCAAATGTGGAAGCTGTCGCTATGGGTAAAAAAACAGCCAATGTCTCTACCTAAGGCCATACCTAGGAGGCAAAATTGTTCAAAAGCTATACAGCAGGAAGAGACATTAATGAAATCTCTACCTAAACGACAGCCCATAAACATGGATTTGGAACTGTTTGCATGCAAATTGAAAATACCGCATTTCAAGGGAGTGCTTATGAGAGATGATTTGCCCCCAAACCCAAGAGAGACGAATGTGCCATAATTAATCTGGACATGGCAGCCAGGCCATGTACGCTCTGGGTAGCTTATGTAAAATGGGACAATCATGCAGACTATTATGACAGTTTAGGGAATTTGCATCCTCCACACGAACTGCGATGGTGCCTGAAAGGAACGAAGCTGACATACTACTACGAGATGGAGCAGATACCTAACACATGGAACTGTGGTCAATTGCATGTTCGCTTCATTGTTAGTTCGTACAAGTAATTGTATAAAATGGCTATACATCATGAGGAAACAATATGTCATATCGATAACGCTTACCTTAACGGATCTTAGCTCCGATTTGCTTGTGGTACACTTTACACCACTCGACCTGGAGGGGGAATGGTGCATACACCTGTCGATTTTCAAAACTACAATGCAATACCGAACATCGATGAAAAAAAACTGCAAGCTGTGTCTCGTAAAAAGTGGTAATGTTTCCCATTATGTGTCACTGCCCATAGGCTCTTATGAAATAGACGACATTGCAAGGTATATTGAAGATTCGCTGTCCGTCTACACAGAATTCGAACTATGTGGGAATCCCAATACTCTGAAGATTGTTATTAGATGCAGCAAAGATATCGACTTTACAAAACAGGATACTATCGGACCGTTGCTCAGATTCGAGCCACACATATACGAAGATGGCAAAACACACGAGTCATAGCAGCCCGTAAACATCTTGACAGTCAATGTGATATGAATAAACTGCAATTTAGTTAGTGGCCATACTTCAATGGCAAGCCAAGGAATAAGCTGCACGAATATTCGCTTATGGTCCTTCCAGGTCATAGCACCAATTGGTTATAACACCACAAAGCATCATTTACATTCTGGTCGTCGCAAAGAGAGCACACGAGGTGATGATGATAGTCGTCGACCAGCATGGAGAGTTAGTGAAATTTCAAATCGAATAAATCACCATACACCTGCATTTGAGAAGATGGGAATAAAATTAATGGCGACCAGAAGAAATAAAATAGTGTCGTGCAAAACCTGCAATCAGTACGCTGCAGGTATCCAAGGTGTTAACACGTGCTAGTGAGATTTTAATCCACAGTCTCGGCTTTAAAGTCAAACGTCATGGAAGATTACCTAGACATCGAAGAACTGGTCGTTTTTAAACAACGAAAGTAGTACTTCATACGTACCAGCCTTTCCTGATCGTACCATACACACTGTCGTCGGAAGTTCGGATTGTGGTCCAACACCAAGATATCTGCTCTCTTCCTTGCCAGACTTTCCTGCGAATTAGGGGGACTCTGACGGAAAAAGATGGTACGAACTCGGCATCGACGAAAATAACAAACAGTGGAATTCTTCACCTGATCGATTTCATTAAGTATTTTCTCAACGGTGTCGAGGTGGACGAGTCGCAAGATGTAGGAATAAACTCGACGATCGAAAATTACCTTTCACTCATGCGTAATGTGTTATCTGTGCCCAAGATGGCAGGCTGGGGAATCGAAGATGACTGCAGAGTTCTTATATACCCTGGAGGCAAGTTCGAAGTGTGCATCCCGCTCTTAATGCTGTTGAGATTTGCCGAAGTCTACAAACGAATTATCTTCAATTCGAAGCAGGAACTGGTACTGCTTCTAGCTAATTTGCATGAGACACCATCGTGGGTACGGGAGAAAACCTGGAGATAGTGGAACTGTAACTACAGTCTATCAAATGGATGCTGCTTCATGTGGAGTTGAGCACTGCTGAACGTATCAAGATGTCAGAGAATGTGCAAAATGGCAAAATTCGATTTGGCTTTCAGGTCGTGGAATCTAGAGACATATCCCGGATTGCCAGCAAGCCAGTGCATCAACTGGATGGTGAAGTCCAGTTTTGCTTCTGAGAAACCGGGGTACATCATCATTGGGCCACATACTGGAAGACAGCACAATGCGAGAGTGAACTGTTCGCAGTTCGACACATGTCAAATAGAACATGTGAAAATATTTTTGAATAGCGAGAGTTATCCATACATTGACGTGAACATGAACTTTGAAAATGGGCAGTACCTGCTGGCATATCAATTGTATGCTCAATTCCAAAATGCATATTATGGACGCCCCCAATTCACGATATTCAGCCCTGATACTTTCAATTATTTTGGCTCCACTCATGGTATTCGATGTGAGTAAACAGGACGAGCGTATTACCTATAATTTAATTGACTGCAGGATCGAATTCACAAAACATAAATATACCTTCAAACACGTATGCATTCTGTCTGATACTTCAAGATCGGCTTGTATCGAGCAATTGCCGAGATAATACTGTCAAAATACTGTCGTGAGCTCAGATCAGAAGTTATAAGTAAAACTGTTCACACACTAGAACTGTTTATTCGTCTTCGAGCATCGACAGCTTTTAGGTTCGGGAAGGTGCTGAAACAGCATAATAGACGGTCGTATGTCAAGTGATGGGGTTTCCCAGCCTGCTACAATTCCTGGGTCGAAAATGCGGACATCGAGCAGTCTACACAGAAGATTGCAATTAATAAACCTGTGTTTTTTTTCTCATTTTTTCATTACCAAGAAAAAAGNTCGAGCAGTCTACACAGAAGATTGCAATTAATAAACCTGTGTTTTTTTTCTCATTTTTTCATTACCAAGAAAAAAGTTTTAAAAAAAGTTTGTGTTTTATTTATTTTAACACCCCTCCCCCCTCCCTAATTTAAATAATAATAATNAAAAAAGTTTTAAAAAAAGTTTGTGTTTTATTTATTTTAACACCCCTCCCCCCTCCCTAATTTAAATAATAATAATTTTAAATAAAAATACATCGAAAAATAAAAAATAATCAATTTAAATATGACCATTTACGTACTTTGCAGGAATTGTCAATGTTAACATTCCGTGCAGGCTGATAGCAGCCTGCATAATCGAGAAATTAGCACAACCTATGTGTTGAAAATAGAATCCAGAATGGAGGGAACCGACATCACCACCTATACTTTTAAAACAAAAACAAATATGGCCACCACCTGGTAGCTAAATCGACAGCTCGCTTGGTGTCGATATCGATTATCAATTCACTAGCCTCACCTAGGTGATGCAAAAGTTAACATATGAAATCCAAGATGGCTACCTCAGCAATGTATAAACAAATGACAAATGAAAAACCAAGATGGCTGCATTCGACAGAATGAGTAATGGTGAGGGGGTGGACGTAATGCTGGGGAAACCTCCAGAAATGTATGTTTTTAAAATAATTTTTCTTGAAAAGATTTTTTTAATAATTTAAAACTAATAGTTTAAATAATATTTTGTGTAATATTTGTTAATATTTTATTGTTAATAATAATGTTTAATAAATTTATGATAATAATTTTTTAATTAATTTTTGATAATAAATTTTTAAATATTTTTTTACATATTTTTGAATTTTTTCGGATTTTTTTGGGTTTTCGAGGTTAAAGGACACCAGGTCAAGGTCAAATTTCAACTTCATTGTTACAGACATCGGACAAGATGGCCGTCGGGGGACCGAAATGACAGAGCATGTACAGCTCCGATGCTCCACGTCAGACGCCAATGCGCTCAACTCCCCTTTTTCAATTCTTCTAACACACATGAAAGTTGTGAGGTTACTTTTAAATCAAATGTAATTTTCTTTAATTTTGCTTTTCTTCTGATTTTCTGTAGATCTAGGGAATGTATACAACATGCTTGAAAGTTAATTGTTTTGCCACGTGAGTATTTTATTAAAATGCATTTTCCAAGAGAATGAATTCACACACACAAAAACGGTGNTTAATTGTTTTGCCACGTGAGTATTTTATTAAAATGCATTTTCCAAGAGAATGAATTCACACACACAAAAACGGTGTAATTACTTTTAAAGAAAATTTTATTGTCTTTAATTTTTGTCCTTTTCATTTCTGCAGTAAGTGCAGGCGTTCAACTGTTAAGGACCAAAACATAATTGAAAGCGGGAGACTGGCAACCATTTTTCAAGATGGCGGAAGAAGTTCGAAGTGGATTCGCGGAGACTTTTAATATATTGTGTTAGAAGTTTAGGTTTNTTAATTGTTTTGCCACGTGAGTATTTTATTAAAATGCATTTTCCAAGAGAATGAATTCACACACACAAAAACGGTTTAATTACTTTTAAAGAAAATTTTATTGTCTTTAATTTTTGTCCTTTTCATTTCTGCAGTAAGTGCAGGCGTTCAACTGTTAAGGACCAAAACATAATTGAAAGCGGGAGACTGGCAACAATTTTTCAAGATGGCGGAAGAAGTTCGAAGTGGATTCGCGGAGACTTTTAATATATTGTGTTAGAAGTTTAGGTTTACCCAGTTTTGAAAATAACATTCCTGGACGAAAAATTGGGATAAAATTCGGCTGCGAGACAACATAACGCCATTTCATCATGTGCTGTTATCTTCAACAGTTGTGGAAAAAATGTACCTACTAGCACATTCGATGGTTGTGATTTACATTGCCCGCATATAAAGTTCGCTTGAAATTGTTTGGGACATATGGTATACTAACCAAAAATTTTTACATGGCTGTTATTTTGAAAAAAAAATTTGACTACCCCCTTAATTGTTTCCCGAGACAGGACATCAAAGCGTAATTTCCTTATGGTACTATCTACAAACATAGTGGACCAAAGAGTTTATCTATTAGCTCTAGTATACAAATTTATGTTGAAATTGGTTTCANATTTAATACTTGCATAGATAGTTCTAGTATACAAATTTATGTTGAAATTGGTTTCATTGTTCCGTAGATATAGCATACGAATGTAAAATTTGTATAGTTGTCATTTTGTATTATAAGTGTCTGACCTTCATAAAGCATACAACTTCAGATGTCCTAACTTGGGACTACTTCTCTGCCAAATTTGGTAGGATAAAAACTTTATCCCTACATTAAGAGCTATCTAACAAAACGGCGGACAAAATTGACAACGTGTTAGCATATATGATGCATGTAGTAGGTACTTTCAACACGCAAAGTTTGGTCGAAGTTAGTGGAACTGCAGTTTAGATACAGCAAATAAACTTAAAATAATTGTATGGCTACGGTTTTGAAAATAAGTGTATTTCCACTCAAATCGGATATGTTTATTTGGCCTGCGATAGTATTACTTACGTTCCACATTTGGCGAGAGTCCGTTGAGTAATATTTCGATATATAACCTAATCGACTTAATTTTTCACGTAGTGTTAGCTTCCATGACAGACCAATAACACTATTCTTCTCTAAATTCAATTCTTACATGATGCATTGTCAAAATGGAAAATTCTATTTAAATCGATTAAATGGTTCCCGTGATATAACATAGCCCCATAATTTGAATAGCCACCACTTTGAAAATAAGCACCCGGTGTTGTTGTAAACTATAGAAGTCGACACATACATAGACAGACACATTTATACCCACACAGATATGCTGACAGGAAAGTGATCTCATAAGCCTATCTTTCCTTCGTAAAGTAGGCTAAAAACAATTAATTTTATTTGCAAAGTTTTAATTATAAAACGGGTTTAAACTTATATCAAGTACATTTCAGATTATTAATAACAAAACTGGTACAAATGTAGTTCACTACTGAATTATATTCTGAAAGTACTATTACACGTCAATGTAGAATTCCGAAAAAAATGTTACTGTTATAGTATAAATGAGTTCTCTAAGAAGAACACTTACATAAATACTTCATAAAATATCGGATTTCTATTTGACTGTGATAAACACCTAAGTAAGATAAAATTGCCACAGTTCAAAATATCTTGAAATTATGACATCTAATCACGATACCTTACCTAGGCTCGATAATCAAGTCATTATTGAATTTATCTTCCTACCAAAAATACTTAAATTAGTTGTATCAAATGATTTTTATATTATTTATTCCGCATAAGGTTTGTCCGTGAGATCAAAGCTACACAAATAAGGTAAAGGAGAGTGTTATCACAGAGACTATGAGTTCATATTCCAAATGGGAGGATTCCGTTAAAGCAAATCGCAAAAGTTGCTTGAGAATCTTTACAGTCTTACTTGCAGGGAAAACTTCACTCTCCCCGAGGCTTGCACAAAGCACCAGCATGAAAATCGATGTTTACAGTATAGAAGTCCTTTTCAGCTTATCTTAAGTGTTCTGTTACTCAAACGATTTCTTGTGAGGTTAATATTTTATTTTATCCTACTCTTTCTTACTCTATTGTTATCTAGAACCACCAAAAATCATTCTTACATGATATCGAAACATAACGAAACTGCCGGAAAAGGGCTTAAAGTCAATCATAATTTAAGGTATTTTGCAGAAAATAAATTCAAAAGTCATTCTAAATAAGGCTTTTGGTTTATTTTCTACGTATCCTTCACACTACCTAGTATTGCCGTCCACCTCATCACACTTATTTCCTACATTTGATCATTATACATGATCTCTCCCTAGAATATTTCTACTGTTTATATTTTCGCTAATGGTCAAATATCCACTCTGTGTTAGAAAAAAATAATTTTTGGCTGACTGTGATTCAATCTTACGCTTTGTGATATCACCAACGTACCCCACAATCACTAACCATACTCAACGTTTGATCAGGATCCGAGTCAAAGAGTCACTGATGCGACATGTGCAGGTGAGTATTCAGATGCAAGGGGGATATTTCGAACATTTCTTGTAAGACTTAATCATTGCTGGTACACAAGCAGGGCTACCTAGACACTAACAGTGGTGTATCAAGTACTGCTATTGCCAACTTCTACAGAAACTTGTAAGACCTTACCTCGGGGATCATCGAACCTAATATAAGTATTCAAATGTAAATTTGTATTTAGGTTTACTGTGCACATCCCTGTTACCAATCACATAAATCAACACAGCCTATATATAAGTAATCATGTTGGTTCATATAAAAAATAATGATATTTCACTAATTAAACAAATTATTGTATAAAGTGACAGAGTTTTATGTCGATAAAAATTATGTTTGTTAAAATGTCATTATTCTACTATATGTGCTCCAAATGTTTAGCCATTATTCTAATAAACTCTTCAAACTTAATAAATTTGGTAAACTACTTTTCTATGCAAAGATGACTTTGTGTCATAATTTTAATTGTAATAACCTTAGTTTGATTCACTTCTCAGAGAAAACAAGTTAGGGAACAGTTCATCATAAATTTAAAGAAAAGTAATTTACATGACAGTTAACGCCCTTAAGCTGTAAGATTCTTGCCTAACTTCTGCCGTCCGAATTAAATGCAAAAGGAGGAAGCCGCCAACCCTCAACGAAATGAAATCGGAAATAGGTAAAACAGTAGTAACCCGACAGAACCCACCATTGATAGGCATCCTCCACCTGGTTTACATCATGTAACAAATTGTGACTCGGATCCGCCTAGAATGGAACACAGATTGTGGTGGTAGGATAATGGTGCCCGACCTGAACACATACCGAGGCCTCTACTTGCATCAGCTGTACACACAATACATAATAATTTGCTTCATTTTGTACCTAAATTTCTACAAGTGGCACTATGACAGTTCGGAAGGCAACTAATGCCATGGCTGCGGTAATTGCATATTTAATTTCATGTATAGAACCCGTCCTGTTGTAAATGATGTCTCGTAATTGTACTTCAAAAATAATAAATACAAAAGTATCGTATGTCAATATATTTCGCATAACAAAAATCATAGCTGATGGCTATAGTACACAAAACAGTAATAACATGGAGTGAAATATTTCATTTTATGTGATAAGTTAGCATTTTATAATGACTAACTTTGAGAATTTAACTGTTTATTTCCCTGTAATATAACAGCCATAGTCACAAAATACTTCCACTGAAAATTCTGGATGAGCAGTGATCACGTGTATACAGATTCTGGGAATTCTCCAGATTTCTATGATTAGATACTTAATAAAGTACAAAATTGTTATATAATTGTGGCTAGTGTGGACAGGGGTCAGCGAATCAGCTCACAGCACCCGACCTCTGTTGCAGGCGAACACCCAGCGGCGATGCAGCATGGCGGCCAGCTGAAGCTGCAGCACCCTGTGGGCGTTTTCCTGCTCAGCCTAGCGGTCGCCCTCATTGGGTCCTGATACCAGCCAATCGCAGCTCGCCACGCCCCCCGGCCACGCGCTCGTTCTTGTGAGCAGCCGCGCAGTCCCGAGCCGGCCTCGGCAGCGTGCATGGCCAGTAACACATCTCCGCCGAACGAACATGCCACGTGCGTGATTGCATGGCGGACATCATGAACTGAGGGTGTGTCTGAGCAACGTGTGTTTTAATGTGTACGTGTGACAGCAAGTGTGGTTTCATATGGACTTTAGTGGGTTTGATGAGCATATCATGAGGCGTGTTAATAAATACTGCAAAGTTGAATAAACTTGTACATTTTTGTGTAAATAATAGGCATTATTTAGAAAATAAACTACTTATGTGTACAATTGCATTCAGATTTTTTGTGTTGGCACAAACAATGCAGCTAAAACATTATATTTAGAAGGGACCTTCCTGTAACTGCTAACAAAGTTAATACACAATGTGCAACAAAGTAGAAACATGATGCATTAGGAATATCTAGAAGTATAGTCTATAAAACACAGGAGACGACTAATGGGAGTGGTTTAGATTTAATGAATTAGCACCATAGCAGACACTAACACTACAAAAATTTAAAATTACTAAACCAATGCAAAATTTGGGCTATTTAATTCAGCCTGTAAAGCACTATCTAGTATTAACTTCTATATTTAAGTTGCCTCTATACCCAATGTAAATATCGCCCAGTAAACATCACTCAGTACCAACTTCTAAAATGAATAGTGTAAATTATTATAGTACTATCTTCCATGGTATCCCCACATAAACTCGTTTCCAAAATATATTTAATGAATTGACTTCATACTATATTTCGGTCAACTTTCTCAATATTTTTAGGAACATTAGCAACTCTCAAGTTGCGGTAGAATAGATGGAAAGAGTCACAGAGGGGAAGGAGATTTACTTCCTAATAACTAGTGATTCCATATGGAAGAGAGGGAAATCTGCTGGAAGTATATGTTAAATATATCGTAATATTAAACACAAAAAAATGGATACTCATTTTTCACTGTTGTTTTGTGCTTAATGAGACCTATATCACTGAGTGTATTACAGCCACTGTATTGCCTGCCAAAGAGACCTATCGCCATATTAATTTACTTTCTTCTTGCTTGCCCCAAACTTATAAACTTAAAAAAGGCCTTTCTTCCTATTACAAACACCTTCAATGGAATACTCCGTACAATCTAATCAATTGTAACCAATCATTCGGAGGTTTGTTCTTCATCAATGTATTATTATTCTGCTTTTCAATCACAGAATGGTCACTGTCGCACTCTACATGTGTGTGATCATTGAAAAGAAACATTAGAAAAATTTCACGTAGACATGCATGTGACTTTATTGCTTACAGTTCATGAAAGAAATCTTGTTTTGGTCACTGCAGGTGAGTAGAATAGTTTGAGGAAGTCTGAGGAAAGAGCACGGGGTACCGAAGTCAAAGCCGACTGACCACCACTTTGTTATGTCACCCGACCACCATATTGGATGTCGGTGACCTTAAACTTGACCTGACGCCCATAACCTTAAATAACCTTAAAACCAGTAATTCCTGAAAAATACAAAAAATTTAAAATTCGCAAAAAATTGAAACATATTTTTACAATCGAGGTATACATAACATTAATACCATACATCCCCACTCGACCCGACCACCCTACCTAACACCTCCCGTTCTGCACCTAAGCATCTCCCAGTCATAAAAAAGCAAGAAAAATTGAAAATAAATCAAAAAATCATTTTTAAAATATGCGAAAATATTATATTGATGACTCCGACCACTATGTTGGTTGTGTCGACTTTGACATTAACCCCAATAATCTTAAACTCTAAAAAAAAATTATATTAAAAAAATCCATAAAAATACAATAAAGAGAAAAATCGCATACCTAATGCGAAAAACAAAGTTGGATTTATGTGATCGGAAGGGTTCGATTCTCATAAAGATGGTAGAGCGCAGCTACTCCTTGGCACGACGATCGGTACACGACTGGCACTCGCCAAATTTTTTTGGCAGTTTAGTCAGCAAAGCTACAACCATACGAGCCAACAATACCGGCTTGAAATACGACCCAGCCAGGCTAGTCGCCCAGTCTAACGAACATCAAGGTAAGCCAACCATAACTACTGCTAATGCCGACCAGTCATACAGACTAACAATTCCTAGCAGACCTTAACTAAGGTCAATGCCGATAAACCATACCAGCCTACCAGGCCAACCAAGCAGACCAGCCAACCATACACACCATCCTTAACAGCAGACCAGCCTAACATACCGACCATCCACACTAACCAATGACTGACTCCAACAGACTGACTCCAGCAGACTGACTCTGGCAAACAGACTCTGGCAGAGAGACTCCTGCCGAATAACTCATTTTCCTCTTCCTCTTCTTCCTCCTCTGAAATCCTCCTTAGTAATCTTCCTCCTCAGCAATTCTCACCAATCCTCAGTAATTCTCCTCACCAGCCCTCAGTAATCCTCTTCACCAATCCTCAGTAATCCTCTTCACCAATGCTCAGCATAATTCATCAGCAACCCTCATTAATCCTCAACAATCCTAACCAATCCTCAGTAAGCCTCTTCACAAATCCTTACTAACCCTCATCATCAATCCTCTACGATCCTCATCAATCCTCAGAAATCCTCCATAATCTTGCGCAATCCTCACAAATCCTTACCATTCCTCTGCAATACTCCATTATCTTCACCAATCCTCAGTGATCTTCGTCTACATAGTTTATTATAAAAACCTAGCACAACTTACATACACCATTCGCACGAGTATTCGTCAAGATGAATGGAAAACATGCAGATACCGAAAAATGCCATTGGAACACTCGGAGGAAACCCATTTACCTGACTCACAATAGCTGAAACTGTGATGCCATAATCGACATATTGGATAACATCATACGACATTGACCTTGACCTTTACTCCCAATATTCAGCTTTGTCGTAGACAATGCCAAGGTCACATAATTTTTTTTGTGAATTTAATTTTTTCTAAAAACAATTGTGATTTTTTTTGCTTCAAGTGGCAGATGTCATCCAAGATGTGGATTGTGGTATCATGGCTCCTGCTACTGCGAGTGGGGTAAATGCATTTTTTCCTAGTGTTCCCATGTTGTATATTTATCAAATATGATGTTTATCTCTTTGCCCCATTTACATTAATCCTTTATATATATAAATGTGAGTTTTTTGGCATTTGTGTGTTTCCAATTCATCATGACAAGTACTTGCACGAAAGGTGTACGAGGGTTGTCTCGCAGTGCTCTTTTATTTGTACATTTAACATGAATGGTAGAATATTTTCTGGATCTGTGCAAAGGATGCGAGGCTTACAGACATGAATCTAAAAGTATGAATAAATAAATCGGCAGGAGTCAGTTTGCAGCAGTCATAAGTACGAGTCAGTCTGCAGGAGTCGGTCTGGAGGAGTCGGTCGGCAGGAGTCGGTCGGCGAGAGTCAGTCGGCAAGAGTCGGTCGGCAGGAGTGTGTCTACGTGAGTAAGTCTACAGGAGTAAGTCAGCAGGAATCAGATTTCACAGAAGGATTACTTAGGTTCGGTGAGGATTTCAGAAGATTATGGAGGAGGATTGGTGAGAAGGCTTACTGAGGGCTGCGAAGGATTGATGACGATTGGTGAAGAGGATTACTGAGGATTGCTGAGGATTTGTGGGGATTGTAGATGAGGATTATTGATGATTCGGGACGATTGTTGAGGATTGGTGAGGACTTGTGAGAATTGTTGAGGATTTGTGAGGAGTATTACTGAGTATTACAGAGGATTGGTGATGAGGATTACTGAGGATTGCAGAGGCGTGGTGAGGATTAGTGAGGATTTCCAAGGATTGCTTTTGATTGTGGAGGAGTATTACTTAGGATTAGTAAGGATTGTGGAAAATTATTGAGGATTGGTGAGGGTTGTGGAGGATTGGTGAATATTGGTTATGATTGCTGTGAGGAATACTGGGTATTGGTGAGGACTTCTTAAGACTAATGATGATTGCTGAGGACTGGTGAGGATTTGTGAGGATCGCAGAGGATTGGTGAGAAAATGGTGAGGTTTGCTGAGAAGGATTGCTGAGAATTGCTAAGGACCATTACTGGGGATGATTTCGGAGGAGGAAGAGGGTGAGTCAGCCGGGAGGAGTCAGATGGCAGAAGTCAGTCGGCAGGAGTCAGTTGGCAGGAGTCATTCGGCAGGAGTCAGTCTGCAGGAGTCAGTCGGCAGGAGTAGTCAGTCAGCAGGAGTAATCGGCAGAATCTAGTCTCCAGGAGTTAGTCTGCAAGAGTCAGTCATTGGTTAGTAATGATGGTCGGTATGGTTGGCTTATATGCTACGTTGGCTTGGTAGGCTTGTATGTGTTTTCGGTATGGACTTTAGTTAAGGTCTGCTAGGAATGGTCAGTCTTCATGACTGGTCGTCATTAGTAGTTGTTATGGTTTGCTTATCTTGATGGTCGTTAGACTGAATGTCTCAAATGGCTGTGTCGTAAGGGTGATTTGTATGGTTTAGGGGTATTGTTGACTGGCCTGGCCAGTTCGTATTTTATGCTGGTATTGTTAGTTTTTATGGTTGGAAGTTTGCCGACTAAATAGTTAATAAAAACTTGCAAAGGCCAGTCGCCTGTTGATCATCATACCAGGGAGTGGCTGTGCTATGCCATCTTTATGACAATCGAGCCCTCAAGCTCACACAAATCTAACTTTGTTTTGTGCATAAGATAACTGTGTAATTTTTTCCTTTATAATTTTTACGATTTTTTCAAATTTTTTCAGATTTTTTTGAGCTTAAGGTTATTGGGGTCAATGTCGAAGTGTGCATCAACAAACATGATTGTCGGAGTCATCAATGTAATTTTTTCCTAGATATTTAGAATTATTTTTTTGCGATTTTTATTGATTTATTATTTTTATGAGGGGGGTTGGTGAGGGTCGGGTGATGTAGGTTAGGTTGTTGTGTCGGGCCGGGCCGTTTTTTTTTGTGGGGAAAAAGAGGGGGGTTGGGGGTAACATAACATTTTCCTCAAGTAATTTGCGATTTTTCTCGATATTTTATATTTTCTGGGGCTCTTGNATAACATTTTCCTCAAGTAATTTGCGATTTTTCTCGATATTTTATATTTTCTGGGGCTCTTGGGGGGGGGGGTGGCTAGGGCTAGCAGGAGCGGAGGTTGGGATTACTTATAAGCATCTCGAGTATTAGAATTTATTTTAATTTTCGCGATTTTTGTTGATTGTGTGAGTGGGTGTTTTTCATCCTCGTTCGGAGGGAGGTGGGGTAACATTCTATGTTCCTCGATTGTTAGAATTTTTTGTGGATTTTAGAATATTTTAATTTTTTGGAAACTACTGGGTTTAAGGTCACCAAGGTCACGGGCACGGGTTCAACGTCACATGTGTCAGGTCAATGATACAGACATCCAGTATGGTGGTCGGATGACGTTACAACATGGTGGTCAGTCAACTCTCACTCCGGTGCCCCGTGCAGACTTTCCCAAACTATTATACTAAGGTGTCAAAGTAAAATGTAATTATCTGTGTTATCATCAGGCAAGTTAATGTGTGTTGGAAAAGGCATGAAGTAACCTCATTCCCACTTCTTCCAGATACAATTTTATCCTAAATGTAGCAAGTAGCTTCATGTTAAGAAAGATCGTGGAGCTACAAATTAAATGTCCACAATTGCCTCTTTTAAAACGAAACTGATGTAGTCTGGTAAAGAGTTAGCAGGGACAGTTGTAAATCATATGCAAATATACGATGACCATTATCCTGTTTGGCTAGAGCTTAATCCCTGTCCTTGCCATTGTACGATTCTTCTGTGTATATCTGATATAAGTCTGGGCCTCTGATAAGAGTAAGCTTCTTATCACCACCCACAGTTCTGATTTTCTCATTAAGAAAATCACATTTATTTCAAATATCCTGATTTGGTTTCTTGGAAGAAATACTCAGTTCATGGAAACATTTGGAGTACATTTTTAGCGACTTTCCGAAGGAAAGAAAGGCTTACGAGATCACTTTCCTGTCTGCGTGTCTATTTGTGTGCATGAATCTGTCAGTGTGTGTGTGTATGTGCATGTGTGTGTCCCCCTCTTTCAATTTTTGAATGCTTCAACCTAAGTTAACCAAACTAGGTACACATATAGTACTAAGAAAGGACACCTAATTTTTATAGTTTCCGACTACATGAAGCACTTACTTTCAAAATGGCGGCAATTTTCATATTTTTTTGTGATATGTCATATCTTAGGAACCACTAAGCCGATTTAAACAAAATTTTGTATGCTGGCAGACTATTGTGTAGGCAATAAGTTTTGAGGCGGATATTGTTGTTGGTAAGCTATTTTGGGAGATAGCACCATTTTAAAAATTAATATTTTATGTTATATCTCGAAAACTTATAAACCAATTCTCACCAAATATGGCATACAAGTAATACCATGGTAGACCATGTAAATGTAAGCAATTGAACTTGATTAGTTACTTATTTTCAAAATGGAGGACATACAAACAACCGTTTAAATTTTTTTTGTATATCTGCCATGCCATTTAACCAATTTTGACTAAATTTTGTATACTTAAAGTATATATTACAAACACCTTATATACCAACAATTAACTACTTTTGTCGTCCATTTTGGAAGATAGTGTTATACGAATACATAAACTTTTTATCTCATAACTCGGTAAATAATTAACCGATGCATACGAAATTTGGCAAACAAGTAGTACTGTTGAAGGTGATGCTGAGCGATATGTTTTAAGAATGTCAGACACTTATTGTCAAAACTGCGACCATATAGCCATTTAAACTTGGAATGCTATATCATCGAAACCACGCACTCAATTTTAACTAAACTTTGTATGCTGGCAGTAGTATAAACATAGAAAATCTTTCGTCCGTCATTTTGTAAGACAGCACTATGTGAGTAAATAAATTTTTTTCTCATATATCTGGTAAGAATTGATTAATTCCTATGAGATTTGGCAAAGAAGTTGTATTGAGGCAGATTATATCAATTAGTATTTGAAAGCATGTCAGGCACTTATTTTCAAAATAGTAGCCTTATAGCCATTTTAGCTTAAAATGCTATATCTTCGAAACCACGTAATCTATTTCAACTAGATTTTGTATGCTGGCAGTAGATATTACAACTATCAACACTATGAACATATAACAATTTTAGTCCGCCATTTTGTAAGGTAGCACCATGTGAGTAAATGAAGTATTTTTGTCATATATCGGGGAAAAAAACTCACAGATCCTTTCCAAATTTGGCAAATAAATAGTACTGCAGCAGGTGGTGTAAACTGGTATTTTTTTATGTAGTATGGGCACTTATTTTCAAAACGGTGGCTATGTAAATATTTTATTTCAGTGCATTTTATAAACGAAACAAATTTCAACTTATCTATGTACGCAGGCAGTACATATTAAAACCATAAAATTTGTCAATGCAGAGCCTCATTTCTCTGCAATTTTGTATGATAGCCCTAAGAATAAAAAATTATGATTTTTTTNAAATTTGTCAATGCAGAGCCTCATTTCTCTGCAATTTTGTATGATAGCCCTAAGAATAAAAAATTATGATTTTTTCTCGTATCTCGGAAAAAAATCAACCCATTTTTACAAAATTTTGGCTAAGATGTTGTACTGTGGTAGGCCATAATAATAAATGTATTTTTAGTAGGATACACTTATTTTAAAAATGGTGGCTATATAATCATTTAAGTTTTGTGGGCGATGTAAACAAAACTATATAATATATTTTAAATTAACTTTGTATATTGGCAGTATACAATAATCTNGTTTTGTGGGCGATGTAAACAAAACTATATAATATATTTTAAATTAACTTTGTATATTGGCAGTATACAATAATCTAAATTGCTACTACATAACTTCATTGTCCTCCATTTATGAAGAGGGCAAAATTTATATTATGGATATCTTATGCCATGTCTTCAGGACCAATCAACTGATTCCCACCAAATGTTTCACTGAAATATTTCTAATAAGTATGTACCAAATTGTGTACACCATTAATATTATAGAAGGCCATGTAAACCTTCATGATTTAAATGGGTCGGCAACAATGTTCAAAATGGCAGCTTCATAAATTTTTACTTAATTTTGTCATATATTAAACAATTTATCCAAATTCAGTTAACATTTGTAAGTAGACAGTATACATTAGAAGCATCGTATACAGAGCATTTTTGATAAAAATTTTGTATGACAGCTTCAAATAAGAAAATTAATTTTTTTATGTCATATCTTGAGGAACAAACAACTGATTTCTATCATATTATTCACACAAGTAGCGAGGCCATGTAAACTTAAATGATTTAAAAGGGCCAGACAAATATGTTCAAAATAAAGNTATTATTCACACAAGTAGCGAGGCCATGTAAACTTAAATGATTTAAAAGGGCCAGACAAATATGTTCAAAATAAAGTCTCTGTAAATATTTTAGGTTAGAAAAACCCTATCATTCGAAACATAAGATTGATTTAATCCGAAGTTGATGCTCTGAATCCAACCACCGTAATGCAGTGGATTGCGGCTAGCTTATAGTACGAGGTTTTCTGAGTACAAGTCCCGGGTAAGGTATTTGTATATTTGTAATTGTCTCTACTGTTGCATAAGTTTCTGGTTTCATTTATAAAGGTATTGCTTTTAAAGAGAATTCAAGTTCTTCCTACGAACTCAGCTTTTAAGAAATTATTTAAAAATTAATTCCACCCATCTTGAGAAAAGTAGGCTCAATAGTTATATCAGTAACTAATCTGTTTATCTTGGCTGAGGGTATGTATTTTTTTCCTGTCCTATTTCTACAGTTCTAACTTTCATAGTTTGGGAATGGCAAAATGTGTTGCCACGCTTCATTAATTAGTTGCTCTAACTTTGTATTTGAATGCGACACTATTATTCGGAAACAATACCTGCAGCCTTGTCGCCACTGTTATCGTACTCGGAAGGTTTGATATATCTGTAGCCATGCTGTCATGAGAGTCCATTCCATCTATAAAATATAACTATCACTGCATGACGACAAGTAAGCTAGATAATTTTTCAATACAGCAATTGATCTAACGTTATGATTTAGTAAATATTTCTAAATAACTATATAGGATCATTACTTTGCATAATAACATCTTATAGTTTTAGAAACGAGGGTTTAACGCTGGAAATGTTGACTTCCTTAGGATTCAGCGTTCTGTACACATTTCCGACATGTATAAAGCAACTATCCCATTTGGTCGGGCCAATGAAGATTCTGATACTCTAACTTACAACGTTTGTGAATCGTCTGCAAAGAACCTAGCAGATTCAAATTTTTATCATCCAATATTAAAAGGATAAACTATCAAGAATGTTAACGAATATATGTTGCCTCAAAAGAGGCACCTGAGGAACTGCTGTCAATTTCACTGTAAATATTTAGGACGCATGCAATTCAAGTTTTTATCAGCAGATTTTGCCACTGCAATAACACCTTTTGAGCAGCTAAGCACTTTTAATTATCAGTGCAAACACACTATACTCAATCAGTCGACACCATAAACATCTATAAACGAACACTATCTCCATAGATGGTAAATTCCAAGCCGTTATTTTTGCAGACAAAGAACACTGTAGGGGTGAGAGGTTGGGTAACCACAATAGTTAAAAATCATGCAGTTATATTTTAATGGACANTAGTTAAAAATCATGCAGTTATATTTTAATGGACAAAAAATAAACCGCAAAATTATCTAATTGACTTACTTAGTTATACCAATCAGTTTCAACATCTGCAAATGACATAANTGAGTACAAGTCCCGGGTAAGGTATTTGTATATTTGTAATTGTCTCTACTGTTGCATAAGTTTCTGGTTTCATTTCTAAAGGTATTGCTTTTAAAGAGAATTCAAGTTCTTCCTACCATCTCAGCTTTTAAGAAATTATTTAAAAATTAATTCCACCCATCTTGAGTAAAGTAGGCTCATTAGTTATATCAGTAACTAATTTGTTTAATCTTGGTACAATCTGTTTATCTTGGCTGAGGGTATGTATTTTTTTCCTGTCCTATTTCTACAGTTCTAACTTTCATAGTTTGGGAATGGCAAAATGTGTTGCCACGCTTCATTAATTAGTTGCTCTAACTTTGTATTTGAATGCGACACTATTATTCGGAAACAATACCTGCAGCCTTGTCGCCACTGTTATCGTACTCGGAAGGTTTGATATATCTGTAGCCATGCTGTCATGAGAGTCCATTCCATCTATAAAATATAACTATGACTGCATGACGACAAGTAAGCTAGATAATTTTTCAATACAGCAATTGATCTAACGTTATGATTTAGTAAATATTTCTAAATAACTATATAGGATCATTACTTTGCATAATAACATCTTATAGTTTTAGAAACGAGGGTTTAACGCTGGAAATGTTGACTTCCTTAGGATTCAGCGTTCTGTACACATTTCCGACATGTATAAAGCAACTATCCCATTTGGTCGGGCCAATGAAGATTCTGATACTCTAACTTACAACGTTTGTGAATCGTCTGCAAAGAACCTAGCAGATTCAAATTTTTATCATCCAATATTAAAAGGATAAACTATCAAGAATGTTAACGAATATATGTTGCCTCAAAAGAGGCACCTGAGGCACTGCTGTCAATTTCACTGTAAATATTTAGGACGCATGCAATTCAAGTTTTTATCAGCAGATTTTGCCACTGCAATAACACCTTTTGAGCAGCTAAGCACTTTTAATTATCAGTGCAAACACACTATACTCAATCAGTCGACACCATAAACATCTATAAACGAACACTATCTCCATAGATGGTAAATTCCAAGCCGTTATTTTTGCAGACAAAGAACACTGTAGGGGTGAGAGGTTGGGTAACCACAAATGTTAAAAATCATGCAGTTATATTTTAATGGACAAAAAAATAAACCGCAAAATTATCTAATTGACTTACTTAGTTATACCAATCAGTTTCAACATCTGCAAATGACATAANAAAAAATAAACCGCAAAATTATCTAATTGACTTACTTAGTTATACCAATCAGTTTCAACATCTGCAAATGACATAAGGGCATAAATCGAGATACTCATGTATTCACAGATAATTCATAGCTGAAGAGCTTGAATAATAACCAAGTATAGTATATTCTAGTTTTATTAACACTTTTTGAATCAAACCTTTGAAAAATCACTGTATGTTATGACGTGTTTGGTTGTTTCATAAATATGTTTCGTATTAAAAGCGTTTTATACATGTGTTAACATTCAAATACCTTATTTTTAATTAAATTAAACTTTTACTTGTATTATATCAACCAATTATAATATTTCATTTATAATAAATAACTATAAAAACCGTGAGAAAATAGGTGTGTCGGTAACGTCTAGTAAGAAATAGTTCTTACGCAAAATAAAAATACATCGTGGGCGCACGAATGCGGTGCGTTGCCCCTTTGGTGCTATTTTCTGTACTTGGTTAGGCTTTGTTTGTATGAGGTGGAGGAATATACTGGAAGTATAACTTTAGCAGTGCTTCAGAAAAGTTGGTAGTAACCGTGAACAGCCTATAACTTCAGATACCTACATATAAGGACCAAAGATTAAATAATTTTGAAGTACACTGAAGAGCCAAAAAAAAANCCTATAACTTCAGATACCTACATATAAGGACCAAAGATTAAATAATTTTGAAGTACACTGAAGAGCCAAAAAAAAACTGGTACACCTGCCTAATATCGTGTAGGGGCCCCGCGAGCACGCAGAAGTGTCGCAAGACGACGTGGCATGGACTCGACTAATGTCTGAAGGTATGCAGGAGGCAATTCACACCATGAATCCTGCAGGGCAGTCCACAAATCCAATCTGCGCCAATTTGAGAAAGGGTTGCACGTCTGTCACGTTTAATGATTATCGTCAGTCGTCGTTTGTCCCGTTCGTTCACGATATTTTTCCGGCCACAGCGATGTCGAAAATTTGATGTTTTACCGGATTCCCGATATTCACGGTACACTCGTGAAATGGTCTTACGCGAAAATCCAAAAGTTATCTCTACCTTGGAGATGCTATGTCCCATCTCTCGTGCAACGACTATAACACCACGTTCAAACTCACTTAAATCTTGATAACCTGCCATTGTAGCAGCAGTAACCGGTCTAGCAACTTTGCCAGACAATTGTTGTCTTATATAGGCGCTGCCGACCGCATCGCGTTGCTCTGATTGGTTCCATACCTCTGTTATTTGCATACGCACGCCTATACCAGTTTTTTCGGCTCTTCAGTGTATATTCTACCTTGAAGAGTGGGCAGTGATGTAGGCCTTCACTATATGACCACACGTCCTAGTAAATAATAAACTCTAGTGGTGGGAGAGGAGTGAAGGGATTTGGGTGGCTCATTACGTCGAGGTCTTGAGAGGCGATAAGGGTGAAGTGAGGTGAGTATGGTGCAGCGCTGGAATGCAAGGGTGGTGGAAACGGGAGATCCCCGAGAAAACGTGTATGTCCCATCACTATTCCACAGATCGGGTCTCATTTTTTCTCTTATGAAACTAAAACGAATAATTTCTACATAATGGGTGACACAGCCTCTAAACAACGACCTTTACCAGACATCCATACGGTGATATCAGCCTAAAAATTACAAATCTGCCTGCACCCGTAGGAGGATGTACATGAAATTCTCGGCATTTACTTGCTGTTTGCACGCTATACTCTGATTATTTTCAGTTGTCACACAATTACAGCACTTGCGTGGTGCTAAGACACTGGAAGGCCAGAGTTGGACCACGCTGGCGTCGCCTGGAATGAATATTGTCCGTGAGGAGAAGGTTCTGAAGATCAGGGTCGAAAAAAACCTCTCCCGTTCGACTTCACGAAGGCATCGCACAGCTATGTCGTTTTGTACTATCAGTTCCTGCAACTCATAATTTGCAGGTTTTACTTAACACCTGTTGTTTCCCAGCTTGAATAATTGCTGCAAGAAAAGTCTTCTATGCCTTGTGTAGCAAAACACAGATTCTATGATCCAGTGACGTCGGTGGGATGTAATCCAACCGAAAGGGTGACCTTTTGCTCTGAAAACCTGTTCTTGACGCAACATAACAACGTTTGAGGTGTATATAACCGACTTTCTACTACAAAGAGTTATAATTCGACGACTTCTGGAATACGAAGTTACGAAGACGACATATACGAATTCCTGCTGGTGCATTTATAGTGACAGTCGCGTTACTCGACTATGGACAAAGCATGAGTGAAGTACGTTTTCCAAGGTTTTCGTGGAAACTGTGTGTTGTCTTAAAGAGTCACGAAATATATCACCCAGGGAGATTCTCGAAGAAAATATATGTCATTTATTATTTTTGAAAGTGTAGTTCAGATGATAGTAATAATAAAATGCCATCAAGAAACACTATTCTGAAATATGTTTTAGAATTGAGTTACCTACTTTGGGGACAAAATTAGAATTTTTTTAATGGTAGATCGAGGAAAAGTTATATTTGTGTAAATGTATGTATATGTGTGAAAGGGTGTTTGGATGAGTGTGCGTATGTGCAATTTCGCACCACACTACATTATTGATCTCTAGAAGAGCATACTCGGGGAAATTCTATTAGAATCTGGCCGATATCCCAACCATAGGCTACACATATAAAAAGTCGCTAATGAAGTGGTTGCTAGTAGACTCGCACTGTGTTGAACATTTCTGCAAGCCAAGAAAATTGCGTTTTCTTAATAGGCTATGCTTTTGTAAGTGAAAATGTGGCTAGCGATGGTAACACTAAACTACTCTCCATATAAAAAACAATAGCTATTAAGTGGTAAGTGGAATTTACTCTATATTTCTCTTCAGTGCCGAACATACCAAAAATAAAACTTTGAAATATGGACGCTACTTTAAAATATGGACGCTTTGAATGTTAAAAATTAATTCTGTATGTTTTTTTTTTTTTTTTTTTTTTAAATCTTTGTAAACATAGGTTTGATATCACTTCTGTAATGTGTATGCTGCAAAATGTAGACTAAAGAAGGCAAGATTTACTACTCTAAAATGTACAAGGTATGAAAATAGTATCCAATAAGAAATTTAATTTCAAGTTCGCCAAAGATTTATACAAGAAACCGTATCTCGATACGGTTTCTTGTATATAGTGGATGGTGAGACGCAACTGTAGATTCATATATACTGCCGGTAATGCCAAGCAAAGTTTCTATTAGCATTGGGATTTGTCGCAAGGTCAACTTGTGCGGTATAGCAGGCTGAAAGTATGTTTCGTAACAGCACATAAAATAATAACGTGACATATTATTTAAACAGGTAACGATTGACAATCCCCCAGAAAAATTTATGAAAAAATAAATTTCTATGTAGTGTACTGAGTTGTTGAGATAACTATTTGCGCTGAGCAAGAGAACGCATTCTGGCGAGTGTTGGTGAAGGTATCCTTCCCTTCTTGTCTGTATACACATTTATTTATAACTTGGTGATGATAATAATTATTAATATGTAAACCTGCATGTAATTATTATTACATGCAGAAGTACTTAAAAAAATTCCTGAAACCAGAATGAACTTATTTAATCTGAAAAGTATGCTATAATAAAACAAAAATTTCAAAGTGGAAGGAATCTCCTTAATACTGCCTGTAAAGTTTAATGGCAATGGTGGTGTAGGATTTCTGTGTGCATTTAAATGAACTGTGTCGATTGCCAAAACTAAGCCTAAAATGAAAACAACAAATAGCTAGAAACAATAGATTATTGACAGAATAACTTTTGTATAGCTCATAGTTATTTTCTGTTCATCATATGGGATTTGTCTACATAGTTTATGGTTTTTTGTTTTATTCTTAGGTAGGATTTACAACAACCCACCTCGTCCGTCCGTCCGTCTGTCATCCGTCCGTCAAACACGTGACCAACAGACAATCTGAGGCGTCTGTTAATTCTATCCACCCGTCCATCAAAAGCAGTATTTTGTTTTGACTGTCTTTGGTTTTCATATGTTTATGTAGCGGTATTATGCAGTGATGTTACATTTTTCTTGAAGATTTATTGACAATTGCATTTGGAAACACGAGTTCCTTCTGTGCAATATAAAAAATAATAAAACTTTTCTTTATTTGTTATTTTTAAAAAATGTTTGTCTTCGACTAATTTCCGTTGTGTATGTGTATGCACGTTTTGGGTACTTATAAACACAATAGCACCAATAATTTTCACTTTTAATGGAGGACGTTTTTCCGAGTGAGTGAGTGAAGAGATTTGGGCGGCTCTTAACATCGAGGTATTGAGAACTGATGAGGGTGAAGTATGGTGAGAATGGAGCAACACCGGAATAAAAGGGTGGGGGAAACGGAATATCCCCGAGACAACCTGTCTAACAACGGCATCGTCCGGCACCATTTTCACATGCAAGAATCTGATAGCGACCCCCCGGGGAATCGAACCCAGTTCGCTTGGTGGGAGGCGAGCAGTCTAACCACTGCACCACCACGATCCTGACTTTTTTCCCATTTTTAAACAATTTTGTTTGTGTTAGTTTGCAGCAATGAACTGACGGCGGACGTAGGAAGTTTTAATGTAAATCGCTCGGCTAGAAGAATGACGGACATATGACGGGAGGATGGATGACGGACGGATGGATAACGAGCGGACGCGACGGGCTATTGTAAATCCGCCTATAGGTTTATTTTCGGTAATCGGTACAGAACATTTAAATGCTCGCATAAATAGGTACACACAGCATTAATGTTGGCGTGCAGAGTTTGGCGACAGTTGCTCGACGCCCGACACGCGAGCTGCGTGGGCGNGTTAATTCTATCCACCCGTCCATCAAAAGCAGTATTTTGTTTTGACTGTCTTTGGTTTTCATATGTTTATGTAGCTGTATTATGTAGTGATGTTACATTTTTCTTGAAGATTTATTGACAATTGCATTTGGAAACACGAGTTCCTTCTGTGCAATATAAAAAATAATAAAACTTTTCTTTGTTATTTTTAAAAAATGTTTATCTTCGACTAATTTCCGTTGTGTATGTGTATGCACGTTTTGGGTACTTATAAACACAATAGCACCAATAATTTTCACTTTTAATGGAGGACGTTTTTCCGATAGAGTGAGTGAAGAGATTTGGGCGGCTCTTAACATCGAGGTATTGAGAACTGATGAGGGTGAAGTATGGTGAGAATGGAGCAGCACCGGAATAAAAGGGTGGGGGAAACGGGATATCCCCGAGACAACCTGTCTAACAACGGCATCGTCCGGCACCATTTTCACATGCAAGAATCTGATAGCGACCCCCCGGGGAATCGAACCCGGTTCGCTTGGTGGGAGGCGAGCAGTCTAACCACTGCACCACCACGATCCTGACTTTTTTCCCATTTTTAAACAATTTTGTTTGTGTTAGTTTGCAGCAATGAACTGACGGCGGACGTAGGAAGTTTTAATGTAAATCGCTCGGCTAGAAGAATGATGGACATATGACGGGAGGATGGATGACGGACGGATGGATAACGAGCGGATGCGACGGGCTATTGTAAATCCGCCTATAGGTTTATTTTCGGTAATCGGTACAGAACATTTAAATGCTCGCATAAATAGGTAAACACTGCATTAATGTTGGCGTGCAGAGTTTGGCGACAGTTGCTCGACGCCCGACACGCGAACGGCGTGGGCGCCAGCTGCAGCAAGACGCCGACATGACGCGCGCGCTACGAGCGGCAGAGCGGGAAAGCTTTGATCGCGACGAGAGGGTGGCGCGTGGGTGCACGTGCGCGCGAGACTGGGCGCGCGTGGGTGGCCGCGGATTACCACGGGGATGCTCTCCCCTCGCCTGTCGCTCGCGCACTCTCGGCTAATTAGCGGACCATGGGGGTTGGCAGNTGCTCTCCCCTCGCCTGTCGCTCGCGCACTCTCGGCTAATTAGCGGACCATGGGGGTTGGCAGCGCCGCCCCAGTCTCTCTGCATTGTGCGCTGCCAAATTACCCTCTTCGCGAGCAGTTTCTGACATTTCAGCTGGATTCACCCACTCTCCCGTCGCAGCTACGTTAGATGTGTTATTCATTTATCGAACCGCAGTCTTCCGACTGCTCAATGAACGTGCAGTTCAGTGGCGGATCCAAAAGGGACGGTTGACGCGGGGGTGGGGGGGGAGGAACACGAATCCTCCCCAAACCCACTGTTTATATTAAGCTGCGCCGTCAATGTTTCTAAGAGAAAATTATAATTTCAAAAATTCTGAAACACTGACTATATTTGATTTATTACATATTGTTTACTTAAACCGTAATGAGACAGTGTCCCTTTACCATGCTACGAATCGAAGTCTGGACCTGCAAAATGGGGAAAATTTTCGGCCAGTAGACTATGGTGCCGAACGAAATTTCTCCTCCAAATATGTCAATTTGAGCCATAAAAGCCAAGTATACATTTCGTTACTTTCATTTTAGACGCCCGGTCATCTCATTCAACCGATTGTACTGACAGTATTTCGCACACTCAAAAATTATGCCGGAACCATCCGCCTGCAATAAATTGTTGACCTTACTGCGTACCTTTGAAGTATATCGCATAGCTGGTCTGAGTGAGGCCGGCCCAACGTAGCAGTGTTCATCTCCGGCAAACAAGGTCCTGTTGTCGTCAGGCAGCGTAACGTCCTACATGTCAGGTCTGTTTCTCGCCTGCCGTAAGACTGAGGCGCTGTGTTTGCAATGCAGTTTTGCCGAATGCACCCACGTGATGCATGACGTCACGTGCTCCTCTTGTCCATCCATCGAGAAGAAGTCCCTTTTGAAGAAGGACGGTTGTCAGTGCTATGCGCCTACACGAGATTGAATATTAAAATTTTATTTGACAATATACACCCTGTGCAGTTGCGATTTTTTTCTCCCTGTTAGTAAGCGCGTGTTATCAGTGGCTGGGACCAATATGGGAGCGGAGCGCGTGATGTCGGGCCTCTCATGCCCCTCGTCTGGGTTTTTCTAGTACCAAGCGCTCGAGGGAACTCGAGGCCGTCCTTCGTCCTCGTGGCGTTGTGGCGTGTGCTCGGGTTGCATATGCCCCCGCGTGATCCGATCCAAGGACACTGCCAGACGGGGAGTTTGACTGGGGCGGTACATCTGTCAAACGATAACGTCCTAAGGCCAGCTCAGCGAGGACAGAAACCTCGCGTGGAGCAAAAGGGCAAAAACTGGCTTGATCTCGATACTCAGTATGTGTAGGGACTGCGAAAGCACGGCTTATCGATCCTTTTAGCTTGATAAGTTTTCAGCAAGTAATGATGGGCTCTGCAGGTCATATTGTTGAGCCCTCAAACTGGTGTTTTTTTAATAGCCTGTAATGGAACATTTTGAAGTCACATTCATTCTAGGTTTCAGTTTCCCTGAACGGCAAAGTTCTAATAACGTGTATAGAGAGAAAAATAAACGTTTTGATGCTCAGTTTGAGTAGAGTTTGCAGTAACTTCTAATTATATTTTCTGAGAAAATGTCCTTGCTAAGTAATTTTGAGACTTAATATTTATATATGCTTGTATAGTGAGGGGAAAATATATTAATCCATACAGTGAATAAAAAATATATTGTAAAGTGCCTTGTTATATGGCGTTTGGGCCTGTTTCATTAAAATTTAGTATTTCAAAACCAAAAATTCACAGCTATGTACTTATATACACGAGTTAAATTAAAATTCAAACAGATAGTCCACTGTTTTTTACTTTTTCATGGAGTGTGCAAATGTTCCCTTTGGCACAGTTCTGAGCCTACTTTCCAAAGAAAAGAATGGCTTATGAGACCACTTTGCTGTATGTGTGCATGTGTATGTGCTGTTAGTGTCTCTAAGTGTGTGTATCCCCCTGAAAACTTTTTAACGCGTGAACATATTCTCAAAAAACTCGGTACACACATATTACCTTTAAAGTTTTCGACCACGCCGAAAGTTTACTTTAAAAATGGAGGCAATTGAAAAATGCAGGGTGATATGTGANTTGAACGGCAAAGTTCTAATAACGTGTATAGAGAGAAAAATAAACGTTTTGATGCTCAGTTTGAGTAGAGTTTGCAGTAACTTCTAATTATATTTTCTGAGAAAATGTCCTTGCTAAGTAATTTTGAGACTTAATATTTTTATATGCTTGTATAGTGAGGGGAAAATATATTAATCCATACAGTGAATAAAAAATATATTGTAAAGTGCCTTGTTATATGGCGTTTGGGCCTGTTTCATTAAAATTTAGTATTTCAAAACCAAAAATTCACAGCTATGTACTTATATACACGTGTTAAATTAAAATTCAAACAGATAGTCCACTGTTTTTTACTTTTTCATGGAGTGTGCAAATGTTCCCTTTGGCACAGTTCTGAGCCTACTTTCCGAAGAAAAGAATGGCTTATGAGACCACTTTGCTGTATGTGTGCATGTGTATGTGCTGTGAGTGTCTCTACGTGTGTGTATCCCCCTGAAAACTTTTGAACGCGTGAACATATTCTCACAAAACTCGGTACATATATAGTACCTTTAAAGTTTTCGACCACGCCGAAAGTTTACTTTAAAAATGGAGGCAATTGAAAAATGCAGGGTGATATGTGATATCACGGGAACTATTAGAACTATTTAAACCAAATTTTTGTATGCTGGCAGTGCATCATATAAGCATTGAATTTCGAGATGGACATTGATGTTAAGCCGCTGTTTTGGAAACGTGAAAAAATAAAGCCTTTACATTAAATTTCGAAAACAACTCAACCAATTCTCGCCAAATTGAGCAGTTAAGTAATGCTGTATATCTCATGTAAACGAATGCGATTTAATTGACTAGGCATTTATATTCGAAATACTGACCATATCGTTATTTAGCTTAGTATACTGCATAGTCGAAACTATGTAATGAATTCAAAATTAAATTTGTATGCTTGCAGTGTATATTGCAATTATGAAATGTGCCTATAAGAAGCATTTTTGTCCACAACTTCGTAAGATAGTGCCACATNTAAATACTGACCATATCGTTATTTAGCTTAGTATACTGCATAGTCGAAACTATGTAATGAATTCAAAATTAAATTTGTATGTTTGCAGTGTATATTGCAATTATGAAATGTGCCTATAAGAAGCATTTTTGTCCACAACTTCGTAAGATAGTGCCACGTGAATAAATAAAAATGTTATGTCATATTACGGGAAACAATTAACCGATTCCTACTAAATTTAGCAAACAAGTGGTACTGCTGCAGATGATGTAAACTGGTATGTCGTAAGCAGGACCATCCTTAGGGGTGTGCGATAGGTGCGACCGCACAAAGCCTCGTAACACGTTTTATCAATAAAATGTTAGGAGCGAGGTGCGGGCCCTCGAGAGCAGAGTACATTGTTCGAAGGGCGATTGCGTTGTGGGAAGGTGGAAGTAAGGGAAGAGCCTCGCAGTAGTCCTTGCACCTGGCCTCGCTTTCGCTAGGTTTAAGTAGGTCAAGCACTTATTTTCAAAATGACGGCCATGTAGTTTTTTAAGTTTGTTATGCGATATCGTCGAAACCATGAAATGAATTCCAACTTAAATGTTGATGCTGTCAGTATACACGACGTTTTTTTTAATGAGTGCAGGTGTTTTGGGAATGCAAGGGGTTGTCAAGACGAATATTGTGATATAGTGAACATGGTGTCGGAAACGCGTCGTTTTAATACAAATAAATAAAACGCAAGACGCATATGATGTAAGCAATTATTATTATGTAAAGAACACGTAGCACAATCGCTTAGAGCGAGTTGACATTGAAATCGCAAGTACAGCATCACAACACCTGTTCAAAGTGAAGGCCGTTGACCTGGTTGCACGGCGGCGTGCAGTGCCGCTGTACTCGAGGCGGCACACGTGGCTGTAGTGATGGTCGTCGTCGTCGACTTGTCTTCGTCAGCGCGTTGCTATTCCCGACTTCCCCGCCATTGTGTTATGGGCAGACGAGGGCCTGTTTACCCGCGAGGGCAACTTCAACAGCAACCGTGCGTCTTGCGTTTTGTTTTATTTGTAGCATGATGATGCATTTTCGACATCATCTTTACATCAAAACACTCGAAACCCCCTTGCATCCCCTAAAACATCTGCACTCATTTGAAAAACATCCTGTATTTTACAATCNATCAAAACACTCGAAACCCCCTTGCATCCCCTAAAACATCTGCACTCATTTGAAAAACATCCTGTATTTTACAATCATCAAATGTGTCTTTAGAGTCTCATTTTTCCACCGTTTTGTAAGATAGCATCACACGAAAAAATTAAATTTGTTGTCATATCTCCTGAGAAAACCAGCAGATTCCCAAATAAGAAGCATTACGGCCGGGCATTTAAATTTAAGTTTTAAGTTAGTCAGACACTTATTTTCAAAATGGCGTTCATATAAACATTTTATTTTTGTATGTCCTATCTACGANGTTTTAAGTTAGTCAGACACTTATTTTCAAAATGGCGTTCATATAAACATTTTATTTTTGTATGTCCTATCTACGATACTACGAAGCGAATTTCAAATGAACTGTGTATAATGGCAGAATGACTTAAAACCAACCAATTTGTCTATACAGGGACTCATTTTCCTGCCATTTTGTCCCACATGAAAAAATTTAGATTTTTTCTCATACCTCAGGAAACAATCTACCGATTACTTACCACCTAATTTTACAAATAAGTTGTAATGTGGCAGATTATATTAATTTATACGTTTAAAGAGTGCCAGACACTTATTTTTTGGATGGCAGCTATAGTAACCCTTTATCTTAGTGTATTATATCCACGAAATTATTTAACCGATTTTAACATAACTTTGTACACTTTATCTTTGACAATCATCGAATCTGTAGTACATAACCTTTTTGTCCATTTATGAAGATCGTCACGTGAAAAAAATGGACATTTTATGCCATATTTTGAGGACCAATCGACCGATTCCCTCCACATTTTGCACGCACGTTGTGCTACAGCACCGTAAACTTCTTGTAATGGCGTTTATATAAATAATTTACATAAGATTTTTATGTCTATTAGACAATTCAACAAAAACTAACCAAACTTTCTACACTAACATCATTCAATAGAAGAATAAATTATGCATACAGATATCCTCTTTTGCAGGCGTTTTTGCAAAACAGTGCCAGGTGAAAAAATTAAACAGTTTGCTATATTTTCAGAAAANATATCCTCTTTTGCAGGCGTTTTTGCAAAACAGTGCCAGGTGAAAAAATTAAACAGTTTGCTATATTTTCAGAAAAATTCAACTAATTTCTGCCAAATTTGCCACAACATTAGTGCTACAGTAGGCCATGCATAATTTAAATGGGATGAGACATTTATTTCCAAAATGGTGGTCATATAGATATGTTAATAAGTTTGTTGTATCATTTAAATTATTTAACCAAATTCAACGAAACTTTGTAACTTGACTGTAACTATTAAAAACATCGTATACATAGGCTTTTTTTAAGGCAATTTTGTACAATAGCACCAACTAAGAAAGTAAAGTTTTCATGCCGCAGGAATCAATCAACCGATTTCGACCGAATTCTTTACATAAGTGGCGCTACGTTAGGCCATGGAAGTTTACGTGTTTTAGGTGGCTTAGTCACTTATGTTCAAAATCGCAGCCCTGTAAATAGTTAATTTTAGTCAACTTTATCATTAAAAACAAAACTCTGATTAAATTCGAAGTTGATGATCTGAACCTGACCTCCGTAATGCAGTTGATAGCACGCTAGCTTATGTTACGAAGTTTTCTGGGTCTGAGTCGCGGGNTCTGAACCTGACCTCCGTAATGCAGTTGATAGCACGCTAGCTTATGTTACGAAGTTTTCTGGGTCTGAGTCGCGGGTAAGGCACGTGTGTATGTTTCTGGTTTTATCTCTAACGATATTGCTATCAACGTGACCTCAAGTAATAGCTACCATCTAAGCTTTTAAGAACTTCATTAAAATTATATGCACTCATGTAGAAAAAAGTAGGATCAGTGGTTATATCAGTAATTTCTTTTTAAAATTGCATTTTACAGAATTAAGCAGAAAGCAAAAATCTACTTATATTTGTAAATGTTAATAATAATTTATCATTGTTTTTAAGAAAGGGTTGTTGATAACAATAAATATTGCAGTAGATTGGTTTATAGCGGTGTCTAAACAAGGGACGATAGGGTGCTTTGCATTCTTCGTCCAAGGAACGAAATGGAGAGTGGAGTAGAGAGATTTGGGCGGCTTTTAACATTGACGTCTTGACAGCCGATGAGGATGAAGTGAGGTANATGGAGAGTGGAGTAGAGAGATTTGGGCGGCTTTTAACATTGACGTCTTGACAGCCGATGAGGATGAAGTGAGGTAATAGGCAGCAGCGCCGCAATGAAAGAGCTGTGAAAACGGGAGATCCCCGAGAAAACCCACCAGCCATTGCCATCGTCCGGTACGATTCCCACATGCGAAAATCCGATAGCGACTCCGCCGGGAATCGAACATGGTTATCCTAGGTGGGAGGTAAGTATTCTAACCTCTACACCACCGCGGCCCCAAGGAGCGAAGTGTACGCTTTCCGGGCTTNATATCCTCTTTTGCAGGCGTTTTTGCAAAACAGTGCCAGGTGAAAAAATTAAACAGTTTGCTATATTTTCAGAAATATTCAACTAATTTCTGCCAAATTTGGCACACCATTAGTGCTACAGCAGGCCATGCATAATTTAAATGGGATGAGACATTTATTTCCAAAATGGTGGTCATATAGATATGTTAATAAGTTTGTCGTATCATTTAAATTATTTAACCAAATTCAACGAAACTTTGTATCTTGACTGTATCTATTAAAAGCATCGTATACATAGACTTTTTTTAGGCAATTTTGTACAATAGCACCAACTAAGAAAGTAAAGTTTTCATGCCGCAGGAATCAATCAACCGATTTCGACCGAATTCTTTACATACGTGGCGCTACGTTAGGCCATGTAACGTTGCGTGTTTTAGGTGGCTTAGTCACTTATGTTCAAAATCGCAGCCCTGTAAACAGTTCATTTTAGTCAACTTTATCATTAAAAACAAAACTCTGATTAAATTCGAAGTTGATGGTCTGAACCTGACCTCCGTAATGCAGTTGATAGCACGCTAGCTTATGTTACGAAGTTTTCTGGGTCTGAGTCGCGGGTAAGGCACGTGTGTATGTTTCTGGTTTTATCTCTAACGATATTGCTATCAACGTGACCTCAAGTAATAGCTACCATCTAAGCTTTTAAGAACTTCATTAAAATTATATGCACTCATGTAGAAAAAAGTAGGATCAGTGGTTATATCAGTAATTTCTTTTTAAAATTGCATTTTACAGAATTAAGCAGAAAGCAAAAATCTACTTATATTTGTAAATGTTAATAATAATTTATCATTGTTTTTAAGAAAGGGTTGTTGATAACAATAAATATTGCAGTAGATTGGTTTATAGCGGTGTCTAAACAAGGGACGATAGGGTGATTTGCATTCTTCGTCCAAGGAACGAAATGGAGAGTGGAGTAGAGAGATTTGGGCGGCTTTTAACATTGACGTCTTGACAGCCGATGAGGATGAAGTGAGGTAATAGGCAGCAGCGCCGCAATGAAAGAGCTGTGAAAACGGGAGATCCCCGAGAAAACCCACCAGCCATTGCCATCGTCCGGTACGATTCCCACATGCGAAAATCCGATAGCGACTCCGCCGGGAATCGGACATGGTTCTCCTAGGTGGGAGGTAAGTATTCTAACCTCTACACCACCGCGGCCCCAAGGAGCGAAGTGTACGCTTTCCGGGCTTACACATTTTATTACCGTATCCCAAAGAAAATAATTCATGCTTACGCAAACGTA
This sequence comes from Clitarchus hookeri, assembly GCA_002778355.1. Taxonomy (NCBI): domain Eukaryota; kingdom Metazoa; phylum Arthropoda; class Insecta; order Phasmatodea; family Phasmatidae; genus Clitarchus; species Clitarchus hookeri. The sequence continues at coordinate 369,529 of NQII01001513.1, forward strand.
TTCGCGTAAAATGTACGGCCGTATTCCCGATAACCCTANTACACATTTTATTACCGTATCCCAAAGAAAATAATTCATGCTTACGCAAACGTATTCGCGTAAAATGTACGGCCGTATTCCCGATAACCCTAATTCTTTTGTTCATTTATTTACTCTTGGGCTGTCTTGAGAAATGAGTTTTATCTTGAATATACTGTACTTATGTACTGTTCGCTGTAAAGAGAGCACATTCTAAATCAACCTTTGAAAAACGTTTTAATGACCATGTGTGTTACGTACATACTGGCATACCTGCGTCCAGTTAAATTATAGCGAATTATGTAAAATAGTTCTAAATCACAGAGTTGTATTGCGAAGGTAAGGACCAAGTTTATGACAAGTAATGTTGATGGCTGTTTTACTTTATACACTTGACTGACGCGAGAATAAAGTTCCTAGGCGCGTAGCAACGTAAATGTTACAGATAGAGGAAGGATACAAAATTGCTATAAACGTCCATCGTAAGCAAGGCTTTCAGAAATGCCCAGTTACCACGAACATACTGTAAGAAAGTTATTTAATGTATCTAAAAAAAAATCACACAAGTGGTCAACGACATTGAAAATACACCATTGAACATTTCTCATTCTACTGTAGAATACATAACATTCAATTTTGAGTTCAATCAGTTGAAAAATACTTAGTTCCCTGAGGCGATATGCGCGTGGATGACAGTGTGTGGTCGGTGAGAAGCGGAGACACTGCAACTAACGAGTGCTGCCTCGCGGCGGTGAAGCTGCAAGACAAGTGCTATGTACTGCTGCAGCGACTCGCCCACTCAAGTGAACACGCTCAACGATGCACAGTCTTTACGCCTCAAGTGTGTGGGATAACTCACAACTCGTACGACTATTTGGATTGGAAATGATGACTACATTAATGACTAACTGCTTTAATGTTCTTCACCCAAGGGGAAACAAATCTATAGATAGGTTTATTTTTTAATTTTTATGATGGAATGAAAATGTATTGCTTTGAAAAGCTTTAAAACTAATGTAACACAAATTTCTAATATTGATTTTGTTTGAAGGAAATTGAATAAAAGCAGTTCGTTTAAGGTTTCTTCAACGTCTACACAATTTATGTTACACTAAAATAAAAAACTTCGCAAACACGCACGATTAATGCAAAGTAAAAATATGTTCGCGAGCCGTTTTTTAAAGAAATGTGCGAGGGGGGAAAGGATATTGTGATTCTGAATCATTCACATCTATTCGAATAAAGATGTGTTACATTTCCAGAAATTAAATTTTTAATTATGTCATATTATATTAGACTTCTTGTAGCTATTGCTGTTACATCTCTGAGTGTCTCCAGAAAAGTTCAGCAAGGGAGAGAGCGATTGCCGTTAATTACACAAGAGGTACCACGGTAAAAAATGCAGCTGGCAGGCAGAATTCAGACTCCAGATACCCGGGTTCCATCCCACTCTCATCCGATTGCAGAATATTGCCCTACGTAACTGCAAAAACTGTTACCACGGTAAAGTAATACATGTTTTGGTCCTTCATTAGAATGACTTTTTTACTAACCCTGACATTAACTTGCACTCTAAACGTCAATTTGTGGAAATGAAGCCAAACCAGTGACATCAAGTGAAAACTGTTTAACAGGTGATCATTGCCAGATAACTAACTATTTTGTTAGCTAGATTTATCTGGTTTCTACGTGATTGCCACTGATTATCGAGAATTCCACCGCCATAAGTCACTGGTTTCCAGTCAATTTTACTGAGTTAGTATTCAGTACTTGCTTATCAACTGTCATTCATTAAATGACACTCCACTGACTAATTCAGTCTTCGAGTGTGGCGGGTGACAAGCATAGCCAATTTCGCTAAGGCGTTCTTGGGTCACGCGGTTCCGGGTGTTATTCCCGCCTGACCTATTGTAGTGTGTATTTTCTTTATGATAAATTGAGGTTAGTGTGATAACCTGCCACCTGGGAAGCCTGCCTCACATTAAGTACACGGACGTGCGCCTGTTAAAAAAACTTGCTATAGGCTATTCACGGCAAAGTGAGCACTTCTGAGGCCCTAGTTACCTTTTTACTTTCAGCCATTTTTTTTACCCTTCCGCTTCTATTTAAAATACATATTGCCATGTATATAACAAACACAGTGTATGTATTTCACCCGACTTAAAAGTTAACGCCGAAAGCGACAATAAAATATTTTTATTGACTATTATTCCAAATAAGAGGGCTTCAAAAAGTGCTCACTTTACCGTGAATAGCCTATAAGAATATTTATCTCTGAGAAAGATGGAATTGTCCTCGGAGAGTGCTACACTAGTGGACCCGCGAGTCATGCTATCTCGACTGAAAGTTGAAGTCGGTGTGAAAAATTTTAAAATGTCATTATTTAATTTTTGAATGAAAATACACGTACCAGGGTTCGGTTTACATTAAACTAACTCAACAACAAAAATAACCTAGGCGAGGAAAGGTTAGAGAAGAGTAACAACGAAGTACGAGTGAAGAATTATTAGTTTAAAGAAGGGGATGGAATTGAACGAAGAGAGGTTGAAAGAGTGATAGTGACATTATATATATATATATATATATATATATATATATATATATATTATACATTATATATAAGACATCGCACTTTATTGACGCAAAATGAGTGTGCCCGGACCAAACTGTAAGCTCCATGTGGTGCGATTATAAAACATGTTGTTTAATGCTCGTCTAATTCTCATATCATAAATCCACATGTCAAATTTTTCACGTTTTATATCGGTAACAGTATCTTCGATCAGTGGAATTCTAGTCACTGAATGTCAGTTAATAAACTGCTACGTGCTAGGTAATCAGTTTAATAAATTGCAAATAATTTCATCGGACCACTGGAATTTGCTGAATTTCAGCGGTAGTCGCTTTTAAATCGGTGAAAATCAATCACGGTAATATGTCGTTAAGAAGCTGCAACTGATTTCCATTAGAGCACATCTCCTGGTTTCGCTGTTTGGAAAGCATTTTTTTTTTTCAGATTTAAAATGTAACATCGTACAGACAATGTTACTCAATCTTCATTGTACATATAAACACTTTTTTTTCTTTACATGTTCGTTAAATCATTTGTAACTATATGAAAATGCAATTTTGGTTGTAGTTACTTACTAACAGCTCGCTTTTGAGTACGCAGGGAGCCCAAATGAGGATTACTCATGTACATTTACAAAAATATTATCTTCCTTTATCTTTTTCCTCCTGTTAAGTACTTATGAATAATGTTGTCTTGTTAATAATTAAGTTAATTTCATTATTATCTTTTGAGCAATAAGGCAGTTAAATCTTCCTTGAAAACCACTTAACAAACACTAACACTTGATGTCACATTACACTGGAATTAAGCCATTTTACTTCACAAGATCTGCTCTGGCAGTGCTACTTTTGACGTACAATGCAGACGTTTTGAGCATTGTGCTGATCAGTCCACGCTGTACAGTTATATTCTTTCTTTAGTTTGGATGGTGCGGTTGGCTTAGCGAACACAAGTAAGAAAGAGGTAGCAAAGCTCTGCAAGTAAAGTGAAGAAAACTGAGTGTTTCTCATCGCCGTCTGAAAACTAAGTCAGCTGGTCGAGTTACATTTGCCTAGCGACATTTGTGTTTTACCTTCATCGTAAGCAAAGTTTGTTACCTCTCCTTAATTCACGTAAAGCAAGTATGTGGTAATTATTTTTATGTGCATTATGCTATATGAATGCTTAAGTGTGTAACTGTATATATATA
>NQII01001513.1:373395-405588 GCA_002778355.1 Clitarchus hookeri
AATATCGTGTAGGGCCCCCGCGAGCACGCAGAAGTGCCGCAAGACGACGTGGCATGGACTCGACTAATGTCAGAAGGTATGCAGAAGGCAACTCACGCTATGAATCCTGCAGGGCAGTCCACAAATCCATAGGAGTGGAGGCGGTGGAGATCTCTCTGAATAGCACGTTGCAAGGCATCCCAGATATGCTCAATAATGTTCATGTCTGGTGATTTAGGTGTCCAATGGAAGTGTCTAAAGTCAGAAGAGTATTCCTGGAGCCACTAGGTAGCAACTCTCGACGTGTGGGGTGGCGCATCGTCCTGCAGTATCTAGACGTATTAGGGGTCCTATTTCACGCCAACTGCACACTTCCCATACCATGAAAAAGCCTCCACCAGCTTGAACAGTCCCCTGTTGACATGTAGGGTCCATGGATTCATGAGGATGTCTCCATACCCGTACACGTCCATCTGCCCGATACAATTGGAAACGAGACTCGTCAGACCAGGCAACGTGTTTCCAGTCATCAACAGTCCAATGGCGGTGTTGGCGGGTCCAGGCGAGGCGTAAAGCTTTGTGTCGTGCAGTCAACAACGGTACACGAGTGGGCCTTCGGCTCCGAAAGCCCATATCAATGATGGACCGTTGAATAATTCGCACGCTGGAACTTGTTGATGCCCCAGCATTGAAATCTGCGCCAATTAGAGAAAGGGTTGCACGTCTGTCACATTTAATGATTCTCGTCAGTCGTCGTTTTTCCCGTTCGTTCACGATCTTTTTCCGGCAGTAACGATGTCGAAGATTTGATTTTTTACCGGATTCCCGATATTCACGGTACACTCGTGAAATGGTAGTACTCGAAAATCCACCTTTTATCGCTACCTCAAAGATGCTATGTCCCATCTCTCGTGCGCCGACTATAACACCACGTTCAAACACACTTAAATCTTGATAACCTGCCGTTGTAGCAGCAGTAACCGATCTAGCAACTTTGCCAGACGCTTCTTGTATTATATAGACTATGCCGATCGCATAGCGTTACTCTGATTGGTTCCATACCTCTGTTATTTGCGTACGCACGCCTATACCAGTTTTTTTGCTGTCCAGTGTATATAATGTATGTACGAGATTAATGGTAACATATGGTCCCAATTTTGAGATGTGATAGCAGACGTTTGTGCGTCCGATTCGTAATGGATACGGAGAAACGACTAGGCTGATACTACTGTGTAACAACGAAAGACACTCCCGTATTATGTGGATTGTTCATGAAAATACATGTTCAAAACCACAACTTTCCCTAGCAATAAACAAATCAGCTCGTCTGCTTACGGTGCTTGTGCCCCGTTCCAGTTCGTAGTTCTTGACCTTGATAATAACTTCAGAGACCCGAAAATCATCCAGCAATAAAACGAGTGTTTGTGACTGCATTATCTTGCACAGATGCTTTTACATCCAGCCATGCACTTAAATCCAGCCCCGTACTAAAATATCCACAGTATTATAGTGTGGCCGTCTAGTTGGCCGAGATATTGCGTGCACTCATGTATATTCGAAACCTTTCCACGTCGGGCCCGTGATCTTAATTTTTTTTTTTTTCAAACATACCTATGCTATCATATTTCACAAAAAGGAACATTTGTCACCACTAATCATGTATACACAGCTAATAAACGCACACACAATGGAGTTATAGGTGAGTCTAGACATAGTGGAACCTGTCGGTTATTTACTGTTGGAGCTCACATTCTGACCTTACTTAAATGCACATCTAAATGAAGAGCCCACATGCATGGCTTACCTGGGGTTCAAACCAGGAACCTCTTGATCGAATAATAAAACCTTCACGACTTTAGAGTCTGAGATCGTTGTGAAAATGCTAAAAGAGAGTGCTGAGTGTCTAACGGGTATAAACCAATGGCACGCTTAGGAATACACTACCAAAGTGCTGCAGTACGTATGAACTAAAATGGCAACAAATCAATAACACTCGTAACATAAACGTGACATTTGTATTTACTACTATTCATAAGCAAACAACTCAGTTGCCTGTAAGCAATAGACTATCTCAAGTCCATGATAAAAATCCATTAAATCAGATGAACAATTTGAGTGCATAAGGAAGAAACAATTAATTATTTTATGTGTGATATTAGAAACTTGCATTCAGAGATAAATTGAAATATCATGACGTAAAGGTTACATTTCTGTAAGCCAATGGTGGTCCAATACGTCTATCAAACATATGCCCATTACATAGATAGAAAAAGGTTGCTACAGAACTTACAACCTAATTAAAATATAAATGAACCCTGAACAACTTCCGACCGGAGTCGAAAAAGCAGGTGTGTAGTCAAACAGGAGAGGAGCAGAGCACAAGAAGCACACGCTAGAGCAAAATGTCAAGGCCAAAATATTATTTGCGAACAGCATGCTACTAGTCGTAGAAAATGGCTGACAATCCAAAATTTNCAAAATGTCAAGGCCAAAATATTATTTGCGAACAGCATGCTACTAGTCGTAGAAAATGGCTGACAATCCAAAATTTATTTTTAAAAGAGCACGGACACGTCCGCAGTTAAAGGCCTGCATGAAACCCGAGCAAGGAATGGCAACAGCCAGCCACCAAATCATTAGTTGCAGGTTTAATATGCTGCTCAGTATTCAGAAATTAATTTAAACTGTCATGTGAGAGGAAAAAAAAAAGTTAAGTGGCTGAATACCAAACATCCTCGATAATGGGTGCGACATGCTTAATAAATACAGAAAACAACTCACATTTTAACAGTTGAACGTAATTTTTACAAGGCAGTGGCCGAAACTGAATATATAATTAGAGAGACTAACACCACACTTCAGACCTAGGCACCTTATTACGCCCGCCTCTTAAAGGGGTCAGCAACACTACCGTTCACAAAATAGGGCAGAAAACAGTCGAAGAGTACGGGTAACCGATTCGATTCAGTGGTTTGAATAATTTTAAATAGTCGAATCGATGATAAGGCTCATATATTTCGATTTCCGCATTCGATTTTTAATACGATATGCTTACATAATAACATTGGCAGGCTAACCATTCGTAAGAGCAAGTGTGCTTTTTATTACGCTTATTGAAGTTACTGTTTCAAGTAATTTGGACTTACTTCCCTAACTTACACTTCCATTTATTTAAAGTTTTATACATCGCTAATGAAGGAGACGGTGGCGGTGGCCTATTACATAAAATGTTTGGTAATCTCCTCCCTCGGCGCAGCCCGACATATGAAGAATATTCTGGGCCAGGATGCGGGCGGCTATAAATACCACTCTGGACAACTTATTTAGTTAGTTTTTTTACAGGCCTATCAGTAGGGGAAGCTGCACTTAACATCTTGGAGTTGGGGAGGAATCTCGACGAGACTCAGGCATGTAACTCTTACTACTTCGGCTGTTTCACCCTGAGAAATTCTTCCCGCGCGCCTGGTGACATAGCGGCAGCCAGTCCTTATTAGTCACCTCCACCCCCCGGGGCCACGGTGGTGTAGTGGTTAGACTACTCACCTCACACTTAGGTAACCGTGTTCGATTCCCGATGGGGTCGCCACCGCAATTTCGCATGTGGGAATCGTGCCGGACGATGCCGCTGGTCGGCGGGTTTTTTTGGAGATCTCCCGTTTCCTCCGCCACTCAATTTCGGCGCTGCTCCATACTCGCCTCCCTTCGCCCTCATCGGCACTCAAGACCTCGATTTTAGTGGCAGCCCAAATCTCTTCACTTTTCATTCATAGTCCGTTTTTTTTTTTTCCTCTCTTTGCGATGAGATAGGCGACACGCGCCCGGCACGGGGTCCGTGCATAGAAATATTATCATGAGGCAAACAGAAAATAAATACGTGCCACTACTATTAACAAAAATAATGCACCATTTGTTACGTTAATAAAATACATGTAAATTGAATGCTGGTAAAACAGCAGCGCAAATCATTATAACTGCAGATTACCATCAGACAAAATATATATTATTGATAAAAGTAAAATTTAATCAGAGGAACATTCCTGCAATACCTTCCACAAGGAGTTTAATTAAATACAAGAAAACATTTTCAGCAGATTTGTGACCTTTGTATTTTCCATTAAATTAAAAAAATATATTGCAACATGGAATTATGATTACATTAATATATGTTATATATTAAATTCTTAAATCAATGCATTTCAATCTAGAATATTTTTAATTTGTTAAATTCACATTTTAAAAAAAAGTTAATTCAAAATTTATAATTTGCAATTAAAAACTGGGTCTCACATTATTTCCTTAGGGGTGAAAATGAACAGAATATTTGTATTCCATAGTTCATCATATTAAATATCATAATTCCCTTGCTAAATTAATACAAAATCACGTAATTTAATCTTAAATTTAAAAAATAGTACTTTTAGTGTCAGTTGTGCTACTTATTAAAAAAATCAATTATTCCATTTTGACAAAAATTATTTCAAAAATGCTTTTATCTGATTGTTGTGCGATGTCCAAAAACAGATGGACACCACCATGAGCCACGCTGGTCGGTGAACTGCATGCAGTACCTGGGCACCGCCATCCCCCATACTCGAGAAGACGGGAAAGCGAAATTTGGCAATTCCACACCAAAACGAGGAATTAGATGAAAGGTCACGGAAAGACTGACTACTACAGGAACTCGAACCACATCTCGGTTCAGAAAACCATCCAGAAAACCCTCTGAAAACAGAGAATTCAAGCCAACCGGAATTAGATACGCAACCTAACTAATACATTTTTTCTAAATTTTTTGTATGAAAACTTACCCATAAAGGAGGGTTCAAGCGACGCTACTTGAGGGCTTTCATGCCTGCACACTGCCGGTCACCAAAATTAAATTTAAAAAATCACTAGTAGTCTACGTTGCGCTTGTTGAGACAGCGATCTCGAAGGCTTACTTAGTGATAAAGGACAGTGTGGACTTATGTGCAAAAAACATTTGTGAATAAGAAACTGTGTACTATTTTAAGAGTGGGGACTTACAGTGTAAGCACACAAGTGTTAGTACTTAAGAGAGACTTGTGCGGGTGAGATATCATTGTGTGGGTCCTGTAGTCACAGGAACACGATTATGTCCCCAACAAGCCCATTTAGGCGGGGAAACCCCTTGCTGAAGGCGCTGGGGACTACGACGGTGGAAAAGCCTTTGTCACTCAAGGAAAAAAAGACATGGCTTCAAAGAGTTTTTGGAGAAGGAAAAAGTACCATCGGACGTCTCACTTGCAACAGTTACCAGGCTTTTTGATGTCGACTTCGATTGGGGGCATTACAAAAATCCTCTCCGGAGAAGAGAATACATCGAAAGTTTTGAAAGTTTATAAATGGGGTCAAGGTGAGTGTTGTGAACTCATGGATCCAAGAAAAGTATGAGGAGGAGGAGGAAGCAGATGAAGGTGAAGTAGCCGAAAGTGAAGCGGAACCCGAACACCTGGACCACGCTGGCGTTAGAGGATTTGAAGGCATGGACGAATCATCATAAGTTGTACCGGAACTACGATCAGCTACAAGAAGTGTTCAGGGATTGGTGGGGAAAAAGGGGAATCCCTTAAAATCCACCAGGATGAGATTTCCAGAAACAACAGGCCTGGGTGTGGTACCCAGGTCAGTACTGAAGCCCAGAAGGTCAGAAGAGGAACCTGATATGGGCCCCAGTGCCTCCAGGGGGGAAGTGGAACCTCTTCCTGGAATAAAAAGGAAACTATATTTCGATCTTCCAAGTGAAGACGTGGTACATGGGAGCGACTCAGTGAAGGATGATTATATCCAAAGGATTGAAAGCAGGTTTGAGGAAACCCACAATGAAGCAAAGGCACTGGTATCAGAGATGATGGAGCGGCTGTTGAGCAAGAACTCAAAAATTAACAGCTCACAGGCTAACTGGCTGATCCCAAGGTTAAGCCAGTTGTAAGGCCATGTCGACAAGGTCCTAATTGAAAATGGAAAGTTAATCGGCAGCCTGCAGCAGGCGTGACACAGAGATACAGGAAGTAAGACTGGGCCAGTTGCACCTAGACAACAAATTCCTGGAATAAGAAGCTATGCTCAGGCTGCAGGTAGCGAGTCCATACATCCAAAGCCAGCTAAGAAGTTCATTCCGGTATATCCCGACAAGGAAGGGACAACCAGCGTAGGTACCCGAAATATTATTAAGAAAGGGTTAAACCCAAAAGATGAAGCCCTTCAAATACGAAATATGAAGGGCATAAGAAATGGAGGCATACTGATATAGGCCGGTGATAAATAGACTTTCAAGTCTATAAACAACCAGGCCAAGATCCGTGAATTGGGCTTAAAGCTTGAGGCGCCCAAGAAAAGGGGGCCCAAGGTGGTAATCTATGATGTGCCATGTGAAGAGGAAAATGGAGACCTCAGAATTTTAGAAACAAAGGATGTGGAGGTCACAACATGGAAAATTTCACAATGGCTGTGACTCTGAGCCATAGAACTGGCAGGAGGGGAACAGACAGAGTCAATGTGGTGTTAGAGTGCGACCCTAAGGTCAGGAATGCACTCATAGAAATGGAAAGGCTATACATGGGATATGACAGCTGCAGGGTCAGAGATTACATCTCGCTCTCCAAGTGTTACAAATGCCAGCAATGGGGGCATATAGCCAGTAAATGCAGGGAGAGAGAGTCAACCTGCTCGTGCTGTGGTGACCAAGGACACGGATTTAAGAACTGCCCTAAGAAAAGTGAAAGTGGATTCAAGGAAATCTGTGTCAATTGCCACGAAAAAGGTCAGCAGCATGATGACATAGTGGACTCAGGAGATTGCCCGGCATACCAGAGGGCCCTGTCTGTCGAACTTGCCAGGATAGATTATGGTATGTAAAAATATTCTTAGATGTGGGCAGTTGAACATGCAACGGTCGGCGGTGGTTGCCGTGGAGTTAAAAAAGGATAGTGTTGGAGCAGACACTTGATGTAGTGCTCTTCCAGGAGCCTTATGTACCATTTGACACTGTGGTGGGCCTGCGGGGCAGGGTGTTTGCCTGTGGCTGAAACCCGAGGGCTGGAGTACTGGGGGCGAATATGAACATCGACATATCAATGATGACAAGTGTGTCAAACCCACATCACGTGTGCGTGCAAATTATTAAAGGCACAGTAGAATATTGGATGGTGACCTCGTACTTCCAGTTCGGGGATGATGTTCAGTTGCATCGGGATATATGGGAAGTGATTGTGGAGACACTGAGGGACAAGCCACTTGTTATTAGCGCAGATTTGAATGCCAAATCTGAGCTGTGGCACTCCCCTGTTACGGACGAAGCTGGTGAACAAGTTAGTCAGTTTTTACTGACTAACGATATGGACATAACGAACAGAGAGGGAGAACTTCCCACGTTTGTCTCGCAGGCCCACAATACACAGTCGTTTTTAGATTTAACAGTAGTAAATATGAGGGCTAAGAACTATGTGAGGAAGTGGTCTGTGACAGACGAAAGTTCTAGCGACCACAAACTCATCATATTTGAAATTCAAAACGATGGAAAGAATACCCCTCGACTAGAAGAAAGTGAGGTGAGGCCAGTCAGCCACAACATGGTGGACTGGGTTGCCTTCGACCGTACCCTGTCGAAGAGTCTTACAGAAAGCACTGTACTGAAGAAAACATAGACAGAAGAAAGAGTGAGCGCAATTACGGAAGTAATAAAACGGACCTGTGAATAGCAACTACGCAAGACCACACCGGGCCTCCCAAACCTGTCATGGTAGGATAGGGAATTGGAAGAGGAATTGAAAGATCTGCGCAGAACAAGGAGAAGGCTACATGGACTCCGGGGTGAAGAGCGTGAGCAGTTCTCTCAGGTCTATAAGCTCAAGAAACAGGCCTACTAGGACGCGGAAGAAGAAGGCACAGTCGTAGGAAGAGTTCGTAACTCATGCAGGAAATGAGGACCCTTTTAGCCTCAATTACAAGCTTGCGGCAAATAAGGTCAAGAGAAACTCCTCACCACCGTGCATAAGCGAAAATGGAAAAATGCTGACTGATTAGTACAGATCGATGGAAGTCCTGATCCACACACTCCTACCAGATGACTCTATTGTGGAAGATGGGGAGGAGCACATGAGAAAGAGACACCAAATGGAAATTGTACCCGAAGTCCAAAATTCTCCAGAGTTTTCTGAAGAAGAGCTTACAGCTATCGTCTACCAGATGAAAAATGGAAATGCTCCAGGACTTGATAGCATAACTTCTGAGATCCTCAAGAGATGTTATTCGAGGATCAAGATGGTGCTACTAGGGATCTTCAGTGAGTGCCTCAAGAATGGTGTGTTCCCTTCCCCTTGGAAACTAGGGTGCTTGAGAGTGCTGTATAAAGGTAATGATAAGAAACCTGATTACCCTTAATCGTGCCGGCCATTGACGCTGCTTCCGGTGCTAGGCAAAGTCTTCGAAAAGCTAATAAACAAGAAGCCTTATTATGGCCCTAGAGGCAGAGGGTACACTGAACGAGAAGCAGTACGGCTTCAAGAAAGGCACAGGAACAGATTTCGCTCTCCATGATGTAATGAAGGCCATAAGAGAGTGTCCTGAAAAGTATGTCATGGGGGTGTTTCTGGCTATATCTGGAGCCTTTGACAATGCCTGGTTGCCAGAAGTTATGCATTAACTTAAGAGGAAGAGGTGCCCTGCTAATATATATAGAGTCATTTAGGATTTCTTTTCTAACAGATGGAGCCAGTATTCTGCTAAAACTATGCAGGTAAAGAAACGTCTCACGAAGGGATTCCGCAGGGTTCGGTTCTCGGCCCGATCCTGTGGCACATCCTTTTCGATGGGTTCCTGGAGTTGGGTCTCCCACAGGGGTGCACTGTATTCGGCTATGCGGATGATGGGCTGGTCCTAATTTCTGGGAATTCAAGAAGTGTGCTAGAAAACAAGGCCGCAGAAAAAATGGAGAAGATATGGACCTGGACTATAACAGCAAGACTGAAATTCTCCACAGATAAAACAAAGATATTTCTGTTAAAAGGTAATTTCAAGAGGCCACAGATGGTGCGCTTCAGGGGGAGCTCAGTCGAAAATATGCACGAATTCAAGTACCTGGGAGTCATTATGGATGACAAAATGAGTTTCCTCAAACATGTGGAATATGTTTCTAGGAAGGCCATAGTGGTCTTCCAGAAACTGAAGAGAATTGGCAACACTAGTTGGGGCCTGAGTTACACAACGCTCAGAACAATATATCGAGCTGTCTTCGAGGCAACTGTCACATATGGAGCTGTGATGTGGTTCCATAGAGCCGAATTGACCTGGCATAAGAGGAGGCTCATAAGAGATCAGAGGGCAGCACTGCTGACCATTGCAAGAACATACAAAACTGTTCCTAATGTACCTTTACCTGTTGGTGTCCTGCCAATTGACCTGCTGGTCAGATATAGAGGTCTCACGGTGGAGAGAGCTCGGGTCGCAAGGCTGACAAAGGAAGACAAGACTTAATTAATGGACGAAATCATGGACCAGTGGCATGAGAGATGGGATTCATCTGATAAGGGAAAACATACTTATGAACTAATCCCTGACATAAGAACTAGAATTAATTGTAAATGGATTAGAATAAATCCTTATAGTATGCGATTGTACACTGGCCATGGGAATTTCAAAGTCAAGTTTCACAGCCTTCGGCTGGTGTGATCTCCACTGTGGGATGTCTGTGGAGTTGACGACAATGTACAACATATTATCATGGATTCTCTTAAAACAGAAGACATCCGAAAATGGCTACAAGAAACTATACAAAAAAAGGGCATTCACTTGGACATGGAAAATATTATGACAGATAAAGTTCTCAATAAGATCTGGAACGTGTTTGCCACTCAAATTGGCAGAAGACTTGAAGACTTCGATAAGTGGCAAAGAGAACAAATTTCTGATGACCCATAATGGGATATTCAGGTAAATATTTTACAAAAAGTAAGTCAGAATATCCCAGATTAGCGAGGAGGACAGGTTTTTAAATGAGAAAACCGGTATAATACCGAGTTACGGCACTAAGGAAAGTGAATGGCCCGAAGAGACCAAGAGGAGAAAGTGCCATGCACTGTCTTACTCATTCAAGTACAGTGGCAGTGCGGGAGGATGGAGGGTGTGCTGGCCTTCGGGTCTTAAGAACCTGTCCCTATCTACGTCACCGGAATTCGATCTGGACGAACTAACAGCAGTTGTCTATAAAATGAAAAATGTTAAAGCTCCTGGCAAAGACGGAATAACAAATGTAATTTTAAAGAGGAGTTATTCAAGAATCTAAGACATATTGCTCACATTATATAATGACTGTCTACGGACTGGCTTGTTTCCTTCCCCTTGGAAACAAGAGTGCTTGAGGATATTGTAAAAATACAACAATAAGAAGCCTGATGACCTTAAATCGTATCTACTATTGACATTGCTTCTGGTACTGGGCAAAGTATTTAAAAGACTTGTCAACAGAAGGATGATCATGGCCATAGATGTTGAAGGAACCCTGAATGAGAACCAGTATGGCTTCAGGAGAGTAACAGGGACGGACTTCGCCCTTCACGGTGTCATGAAGACCATCAGAGAAACTCCGGAAAAATATGTAATGGAAATCTTTCTGGACATCTTTGGAGACTTCGACTATGCCAGATGTCCGGAGGTGATGCATCAATTAAAAAGGAAGAAATGCCCAGCAAACATCTATAAGGTCATACAGGACTTCTTTAATGACAGATGGAGCCAATACACAGCTAAAACCGTGCAAGTCAGGAAAAGGCTTACTAAGGGATGCCCCCAGGAATCGGTTGTCGGACCGATCTTATGAAGCGTCCTTTTTGATGGTTTCTTGGAGCTGGGTCTCCCACCTGGGTGCGAAGTCTTTGGGTATGCAGATGACGGGCTTGTCCTGATCTATGGAAATTCCAGGAGATCACTGGAAAATAAAGCAGCAGAAATAATGGAGAAGATCTGGGAGTGGTCAATTTCTGCAAAATTACAATTTTCAATTGAAAAGATCAAGACCATGCTGCTAAAATGCATATTGCAAAGACCAGCGACTGGGCGCTTTGGTGGGAACCCAGTTGGAAACGTACATGAATTCAAGTACATGCGAGTCATCATGGATGATAAGATGAGTTTTCTCAGGTTCATTGAGTACGTTTCTCGGAAGACAGTGGTGGTCTTCCAGAAACTGAAAAGAATTGGTATCACTAGCTGTTGCCTCAATTATAACACTTTAAGAGCTGTTTGCAGAGCAGTGTTTGAGGCGATCATATCCTATAGTGCTGTGATGTGGTACCACAGGTCCGAGTTATAGTGGAATAAGAGAAAGCTCATCAGTGCTCAAAGGGCGGCACTGCTGACTGTGGCTAAGGCATATAAAACTGTCCCGAATAAGTCACTCCCAGTATTGGTGGGTGTGTTACCCGCAGACCTTCTGGTGAAATACAGAGGAATAACGACAGAGAAAGCGCGAGTCGCGAGGCTGTCCAGAGTGGATAAATATGAAGTCATGGAGGACATCTTCGAAGAATGGCAAGAAAGATGGAATACCTCCGAACGTGGAAGACATACTTATGTATTGCTGCCCAATATAAAGGCAAGAATGGAGAGTAATTGGATAAAGACCAACCACTACAGTATGCAGCTGTATACTGGCCACGGGAATTGCAAGGCTAAGCTGCACAGCCTGCGACTGTTGCGATCTCCGTTGTGTGAAGTGTGTGGAATCGATGATGTGGTTCAACATGTGATTTCCGACTATCTGAAGACAGAAGACACAAGGAATTGGCTAGCGGAAATCACAGAAGAAAAGGGCATTTACCTAGAACTAAGAAATGAAATGACAGATGAAGCTCTTTACAAAATATGGAATTAGTTTGCTACTAAGATTGGAAGAATGCCCGAGAACTTCGACAAGTGGCAAGTAGAGCAAAATTGTGATGACCTGTAATGAGGTATTCAGGTAAAAGCTTCAACAAAGTGAAGTTGGAATATCTCAGATTGGCGAGGACAGGTTTTTAAAAAGATAAACCGGTAGAATACCATGCAATGGCACAAAGTCAGTGAATGGCCCGAAGAGACAAGAGAAGAAAGTGCCGTGCACTGTCTTACTCACCAGAGTACAGTTACAGTGCGTGAGGATGGAGGGTATGCTGGCCTTCGGGCCTTAAAAACCTGTCCCTATTTACTATATAGCCTAACCACTGCCAAGGGAACGGGCTTGGGAATCTCAGTGGGGAAAGAAGATCCTGTTGAGCTTGACTCTAGTCTGGCACTGTAAGGAGACATTAGAGGTGTAGGATAAGTGGGAGACGGATTCGCCCCATCGCCAGTGAAATATCACTACGTGCATCGTTTCTTTACTTACTTGGTTGAGAGGAGTGCGTGATGTTGGGCTTCTCATGCCCCTCGTCACAGTTTTTCTGGTACCAAACGTTCAAGGGAACTCGGGGCCGTTCTTCATTCTTGTGGCGTTGTGGCATGTGCTCGGGTTGCATATACCGCCCTGTAATCCGATCCAAGGATACTGTCAAATGATAACGCAGGTGTCCTAAGGCCAGCTCAGCGAGGACAGAAACCTCGCGTGGAGCAAAAGGGCAAAAGCTGGCTTGATCCCGACACTCAGTATGTGTAGGGACTGCGAAAGCACGGCCTATCGATCCTTTTGGCTCAAGGAGTTTTCAGCAAGGGGTGTCAGAATAGTTACCACAGGGATAACTGGGTTGTGGTTGCCAAGCGTTCAGAGTAACGTCGCTTTTTGATCCTTCGATGTTGGCTCTTCCTATCATTGCGAAGAATAAAATAAAGTGTTTATATCACCTTATTTACTTTTTCCGTTAATATCAAACATTTTGGACAACTAACGAAGTGCAGTATAACACAATCAGGAAAAAAAATATATCGTGTGGCTTAATTATCAGTGTAGATTATTTTCTTGTCTCCATGTTTTATTTTCCCTGTCATTCTTAAATATTTCAGTTTTAACTTATTTGCGAATTTATATGGTGTGAGTAGTCAGTCTCGGCAGTAGTCTATATCGGTAGGAGTTAGTCTCGGTACGGGTCCAAATGCCAAAATCTGTGTATGTTTGAAGATGATACAAACCATTGGCTCACTTATCACTTCGCCCTGCTGGTGATTTTGATGCCCACTCGGACACCCACACATTCCGCGCTGCGCATTCAACGATCTCGTAATTATTTTCCACGCCCTAGGCCAGGTCAGAAGGCCCTGCCTAGGCTTAAAAACACCCTGGAATCACACCAGCACACGATTGTATGAACTGGCTGGTGCCTGGTCATCGACTCTCCTACAACTCTAACGAACGTCTGTTTCCGCAGCTCGCGTCACACAACTTCTGTGTCGCAAGACGCTGGTCTGTGAACCCGGAGGGCCTGGCCAGTAGCCAGCCGAGCATACGCATTTCGCAATAGGTGGGGCCGCATTGCGCCAGCCAAAACTGCACGATTTGCGGAAGTACAACACACTGAACTCCCGGGCAGCCAATGACCTCTGCAAATTGTCAGCTTATCATGCACCTTAATACCCTGCCTACCGTAAAATTTTCGGGTACCGCACTTCCTCAGTAGCGGCAAAGAAAACAACATAGAATAGCGACAAATCTAGAACTTGTAAAATTTCAAATATTTTACTGGTATTTCATGGAGAAGCGATCCCTTGCCACGGTGATGTATTCTATGTTTTGGTTGACACATGCAATTATTTATATATATATTCATTTATTTACTCTTAAATGCCATCTTAAAATTTGTATTGCTCTATTATACACGCTAAGATGTTCTTTTGTGGTATCATATAGCCTAAACTATTGTTAAGTGTCGCTGGTCTGCATTGATCTTACCCCATCCCACACAAGTCTGTGGCAGAGGAGGACAGATAAGTTATACATGTAGATTGGAGGTAAAGGACACTATGTCCATTTATTTACAAAATACACCTGGGAACATGATCATAATCTACATTTGTTGTTTTATTTAGTGGCCTATCACATTAAATGACAAAGTTAGACTGTGGAAAACATCACGTCCCATTTTTGTTTGGAGGGACATAACACTATGTGGACATAACTTTGTATACCTCTTGAGCTTCCAGTAATTCAAAACACCATGTGGACATTGTGTTGTATATCTCTACACCATCTAGCGAATGGGTCTTGAACTATAACACATTATGTTTTGAAGTCAGTCAGTCTGCTTTGTTTGCTGGTGGTTGTATGGAATGTGTGTCATCCCTTTGAAGAAACAAAGGATATTACTTAAAAATGGATCCAGAATGCATTTCGCGTGGAAGATAAATATTAAATTAGGTTTTAAAGAAAAACATTTCTGCAAATAATGAAGGTAAAAAGCACATTTTATACCAATGTTAGAAACATAACCTACAAATAGTGTGGACTGAACATTACTATTTGTATGTTGTACATTATTCCCCTTACCACAACTACTATAAGGCATTTGGAGCTACCTACTCTGGACAACATTACAACTTTTAACAAATTCATCAATATGGATTAACTCTATTTCAAATTAGGTTGATGATATTAAACATATCCATACTTATGTAAACATTTTCAATGTGTAACATCGTACACCATACGTTGTTATTTTTACGTTCCAGATGCATTCAAACTTAATGAAAAGAAACAAAAGGAACAAATTGACGATGTTCTCGAAGATGATTATGTTGTGAATGATGTCAGAGTTGATGGTTGTGATGCAGCAAGAGAGTGTGTGCTTCCTAGTACGTTTAACACAGATTCAGCTGAAAATGTGGCTTCTGTAGGTAATGTATCCATAGATTATATAAAATACTATACGACCTCTTTAGAATTGTTTTCACACGTTATCAACATAAACAAGCCTCGTATGAAATGCATGATCGGTTGGTCTTCACTTGATGTTAATTCATATGTTATTTTTCAATTTTAGATACATGCATAATTAATAACATCATAGTGGAAACAGAACAAGTTGAAGAGATCATTGAAGACAGCAGGTTGGGTGATAGCGAGAATGATGACTATGACTTGGGCAAAGATTATGTGCCAAACAATGATGCATGTTCTTCGGATTCAGAGTAATGTAAGCCATCAACAAGCAAGGTAGGCAATACATTGAATATTAAGAAGCAGAAGAAAGAACAAATGAGAAATATGTTGGAGAACGATTTATATTTAACTAGTGATGAAAATATGAATAATCCATCTTCATCAAACAATCACATAAACAGAAAAGTAAACAAGACGAATATTATACAACAGGAAAGGAAACGTTAAGACATCGAAATGACTAGGTTGGCAACGTACGCAAACGGAAATTAGATGCTGAGGAAGAGTACGTAAATAAGAAGGGTAAAGTTGTAGCTGCCAAACAATGAAACCTCCTTGTTCATGTCGAAAGAATGTCTGAAGAAAAAAAATACAGAAAATATTCAAATCATACTGGTACGGGAAAAAAAATAATAATGTAAAAGATAATTTATTAAGTCATGTGTAGACAGTTATTGGCACAACTTTCAAGGATGAGAAATAGAAATTACAATAAGACAAAATGAAATACTCTGTTATACAACTTGACCAGTAATAATCAGAAAATAAGAGTCTGTTAGGTAATGTTTCTGAATACTCTATGCATTTCGAATACTGTTGTTGTGAACATCTAAAAAAAATATCCAGTCAGGAGGTTTGGTAAAACCTGTTGAGAGAGGATAAGAAACTATTACCAACAAAGCTCTAGATGAGACCATTGAAAATGTTTGTAATAATATTATATAATTCCCCTTCTATGAGGGTCACTATAGCAGGTAACATACTAAAAGGAAGAATATAGTACCTCAATTAAACGTAGAAAAAATGTACAACTTGTATTTTAAATAATGTGAAGAGAACAATGTTGATCTGATGTTTGTAATAAGAGGTTCCACTTATAATTAAGCCCCCAGAAGTGAACACATATGACACTTGTGATTCTTTCCAGGCCAAGCTTAAGGATAGCAGCTTAGGTGAGACAGAAAAGAAGATGCTCAAAGCTGATTTTGAGTCAGATATTGAAGAGTCAAAATTCAGGTACAATCTGAAGAGTGAAGACACCAACATGTCTAAAACTTCACATACAAAGTCTTAACTGGAGACCTTCAAAAATCTTTACCCGCACCATTGACAACGAACCCCATACGTTTTTTACAAACGTAAACTTTTGACGCTGAATTTTATTCGTTTGATAGCACTGTTCACTGCATTATGTGGGATGCAAGTAAAGCAGGCGGGGTGGGGAGGATGAAAAAGCGTGAGCCATTTTGAATGGGCTGACAATGTACTCTCTGCATCAAATGTAAGTGAAATGACTTTGTGGTCAGATAATTTTTATGGCCGAAATAAAATATTTATGTTATAATGTGCTTTTTATTGATATCAGAAAAGTATCTTCATATCATATGTATAAATCAAAAGTCCTTTCTCAGAGGACACACACACACACATGGAAGCAGACATTAACCATTCATTAATAGAGAGGAAAAGAAAAATATTGAACAGTATGAGTATTCTAACACCAGGAGACTAGCAGCAATTTGTTCTTCAGTGTTACAGGGAACATTGTATGCGTAAAATGGAAGCTGCTGATTTCAAGAAATTTTGTGGATTATTTGCAGGAAAAAGAGTGTTGATAAAGAGCCGGTTCTTCTGTTAACTTGCATGCATATTCAAGTACGGAAGGAAGACAAGGGTATGCTATACCTAAAATCATCCTCTGGTAGTGAGTTTGAGAAAGTTGGCATAAGGAGATTCAGAAGTCAAAAGATAAAATTGCCTACAGATCTTGAAGTGAAGCCACCAGTTCCAATTTTTCAAAAGAAATTAAATGACTTAATGTCACTATTGCCTTATGTGCCTAGCGTTTGTCATGAGTTTTACAAGCATCTAGATAAAACCAGTAACAACATCCCAAACTACCCAACAAGTGGTGATGATGATTCTTGAAAAACTAAAACTTGTAATAGCAAGATGTGCTCATAGTAGAAGTATCTACTGATTGTTACTGTTTGTATTTTTGTTTTTCAATTAACTTTTTATTGGTTGTTCCAATGTACACCCGTTTGTGATTATTGCCATACTTTCCAATGATTAATTGTTCCTGTGTGTAATTATTTACGATTGTTGCCATACTTTATGATTGTCACATGTGTAGATATAATTCTTTTATTAAACTAATTGCAACAATCCTGTGATTATTTAGCAATTGCTAGTCCTAAAAGGTTTTATAATGTGGCTATGTGTCCAATACAAATCTCAAGATAACAGAGGTGTACAGCACTAAGTCCATAAATATTGTATTTTACATTGACACACTCAAACACTTATTTTTAAATTGTTTTACTGTGTAATGTATTATAACATGAATTACGTGTGAAAATTGTGTAGAATTTCTTTAATTAGTGCCTGATAAAAGGCAAGAGTATGTTTAAAAATTGTTACAATTCGCTCTCCTGAATAATTTAATCTTTGTGACTTGATGCCCTTTACCTCTGACCTACATATATGATAATGTGCGCAAGTCAATGGAATGTTTTGAATGGTAGGCGAGCGATAAAACAAGAAGCGCGTATCTATTACACAAAAAGAATCCCGCCGCACGCTCCTGGCCGTGGTTTTATTGCATTTCTGCGTTTATCTGAAGAATGGTATGGAGCCTCTTTTCTCTCAGCGTGGCGCAAGGTGTGTTGAACCTTCCTCAGAGCGACTGATATATAAGGACGACAGACCTCTGAGGTAGGAGTGGTTGAGTGGATGAGTGATTGGATTTTCAGCGATAGACGATGAGTGAAACGAGCGGTGAGAGAAGTCACGAGTGGGAGGAGAATCTGTGGTTGTGAGCATCGGTGCAGCGAAGAGTACGACTTGTAGGCTGGACTACTGGGCTCGATGCGTAAGTGAAAGACATTACAAATGATGGCAACAGGTAAACATAACGAGTGTTAATGATGAGTATGAGTTAGTTGACTATACCCAAATAGGGGCATTAATAAGGACGTTAATTGGAGTGTAAATCGACACTAAATATTGCGCTCACTGAGAAATAAAAAGAGTAGTAGTAGAGATAGATATATCAATGCTGTAAATAATAGCTGTGTGAATAAATAAGAAATTAAATTTTGTTCTTTTATTGTTTTATAGCAGAGAGCAAAACATAACATACCTTGCAACAGTTCACCACACACCACTGCTTCATAGGTGTTTCACGCACATTATAAGAGAGCAATGCTCAGCATACATGGCGATTGCGTATAAATTTAATGCATAGAAACACAGGTGCGTTTGAACTATATTAAAAAGACTGTTTGTTGGTACGACAGTATAATTATATTACGAAAAAACTCAATATTGTATTTATTTTAACTAGAACCCATATACTATTTCTGGCTGGGGGAAACGACTCGTTGCGAGAACAGAATTATGAAATATAAAGGAAAACTTTGGAAAGTAGAAAATTTAACATTTTGTAAAGTCAAAATTTTCATTAAAATGTTACTCATTCTCGAAGCAATAAATAAACTAATGTGTAGACTTTTGAAGTTATTTAATGAAGCCTGATCTAATACACAATGGACGAAATTTCAAATGTTAATTCGCAATGGACAATCAGTGAGTAAAGCCAGTTGAGTTTTCTTGAAAAGAATTCCCTTGAAATTTGTTACAGCTTACTAAAATCAATAATCATTAATGTAAACATATTTATTATAATTACAAAATAGCATCAAACTACTATGCAACCAATTTTGCTATGTTTTTAAACTGCTTGTAGAAATTTAAACCATAGCATATGTGGGCATTTATAATCAATAAATCCTAATAGCAAAATGTTCTTAAAAATCATCTACTATTTTAAAATTCAAATTTAAATTAGAAAAACAGCGCCAGGAGTTCGCAATTTCACATACCTGTGTGGGGCCACGGTAACTGAGCGGTTAGACAGCTCGCCTAACACCAAGGCGAACCGGGTTCAATCCTTGGCCGGTTTAGTCCGGGTTATTTCCGAAGTGGGAATCGTGCCGGACAATGCTGCTTGTCGGCGGGTTTTCCCGGGCATCTCCCACTTCCCCCACACTTTCATTACGGTGCTGCTCCATACTCACTTCACTTCACCATCGTCGCCTCTCAAGAACTCTATGTTAAGGGCCGCCCAAATATCTTCACTCTCTGACGAACCTGCGTGCACAACAAGTTGCATATTACGAAGGCGAACGTAACTGGCGCGCCATACAGCGACCACCTAGGCCACCACTTTAACTTCTTCTTTAAAGATTATTGTCCTGACCCTACATCGCCATTACTGCTGTTTGTATGTTGTTCAAAATAAAATGCAATCACTCCTGGCAGACTTTACTACTTAATTGCTAATATCCCATTGTTCACGTAGTTTGACACACATGCACTAACAAGCTACCAGTGGCGCCACGTACATCGAGTTTATGGTATAATATGTGCGTGTACTCTTCAGATGGCACGTGAGTTCCGTTTGCCTTCGCGATATGCACCTTGTTGTGCACGCAGGTACATGAAGTTGCGAACTCTCGGCGCTGTTTTTCTATCTTCAATTTAAATTTTAAAATACTGGATGATTTTTCAGAACATTTTGCTACAAAGATTTATTGTTTATATTAGCCCACAGATGTTGTGGTTTGAATTTCGACATGTAGTTTAAAAACACAACACATATCGAGAAGTAGTTTTCACAAAATAACTTGTATTTGGATTACTGCGGCAATAGCAATTCAGTAATAAAATAACAATTAGTAAAATATTAAAATAAATTATATATCCACCCAGAAAACAAATCCTTTGTTAATTATATTACATTCAGGAAAATAACAATTTTAGTAACAAATAACATATAATGTTAATTAAAAATAATAATAATTTCTTATTATGTAGGTAAAAATGTTTAACATTTTGGTAATTAATAATACACAATTAATTAATGTTGAAAGCATAAAAGGAAAATAATTAAAGAACAATATCTTTATTAGCAAATGCAGTTAAATACGTTTCCATTGAGCATGTTCCCATAATCAATTGAAAAAATTCTCTATGTTTAAGGGAAATAATCACACTAATAATGCCTGCAAAATATAACCCATAATACACTAGACTAGTTTAAAATTGTACTGAATATTGCAGTTACATAACATTTATACGGTGACTATTTCGTACTGCGTACCCAAACAGCACAAAATGTTGTATTGCCTATCCTATATTCCAAATGTAGATCAAAACCTCACCAATTTCGTATCCAATTTTACCCAGATAGAGACAAAGTAACGATCCAGCGCACGTGACGACCCCATTTCGACAAAAAGTTTCCCCTGGCGTATAAACGCAGTCTCCTACATTTCACAGGGTTTTCGCATGGATTTAACGGTAAGCGCAGTAATAAAACCAATCCCCCCAGCACAGTTGGTGAAGACTACGGTATCTACTACAGTGATGTGTAGGGACTTCACCTGCATTTTGGTATTATTATAGGACCTCTGCAGGAACATTATTAGATCCAGGAAATCTAAGAAAAGTTCATGTGACAGTAGACCAGGAGGCTTGCCACATTTGTGGGAACTCCTAAGGGTAATGAAATGCATTTTTTTTTTTCACATTCGTTCTTANGTAATGAAATGCATTTTTTTTTTTTTCACATTCGTTCTCACAGACATGTAATCCATCGCTATTATTTCGAATGACTAAAGCAATCTGGCATTAAAAACATAGCCTAAGTAGTGTCGTTCTTCTGGGTAAAGAGTGGAGAGTCATGCAGACCATTTTTAAAAAAATTTAAGCTACCTACCTTGAATTTCAGTATATATATATATATATATACAATAATAAACATTATAAATTAAATTATCAGTGTATTTAATATAAATAAAGACATTCACACAACACTACAGGTAAAAATAATACCCATACACCTAGTAACAGCAAGTTGTTCAGTATGCTGTCGTCCAGCTATCAATAAATTAACAGAAAATGTCTAACAATTTAGATAACAATTAAAAAAAAAACTCTTATCACTATAAATTTGATACCGTGCAGTAATTCTACTCATATAAGCAATAGTACTTGAAACCTTCCTTTACAGTACAGTACTACAAATAAAATTAATCCACTCAATAATGATATAGGAGTAGAATCTTTTAATGAAACTACAGAAACTTACATTTATCGATTTTATATTATAAATTTTTATAGTGCTGATTCTTTCCCTGGGTATACGTAATTGGGTATTATTATTATTAGTTTAAGTAGGATTGAAAATGAAATAGCTATATTGTATATCATTTTATTTTAATGTTACTAAAGATCATAATATAGAATATACTACATGACACCAAATAGGATTATTATATTGTTTTATACTTTATAGTATTGTGTTCAGTGCATGTGTACTGTATTACTTTAAAGTGTAATATTGTATTGCATTATTGCACTACAGAGTATTTATATACTTATTTGTATTTGTAAATATTTTAACGGATATTGTAACCATATGTAGTAAAACTGACGTGATATGTTTTACATTCTAGAGCCACCCTGGCTTATTATAAAATCAATTGAATGAAAATAAAATTAAAAGCATTAATAAACAGTCAAATAACAAGAAGGAAAATAGTTAAATTATTTTTATAGAATCAGTTAAAAGTATTTTTTTCTATTATAACTTTAAACACATTTCTATTCTAATTTTTTACAATAAATGCAAACATATTAATGTGGCAGTTGTTACTACTGCTGGCATAGCGACATTAACGACGCCCGCTAGACAGCAATTAAATCACTATTTAAGTATAAGAATAAGCACGAATCAGTGAGTCACATTTCATTTGAGATACCTACACATTACTAAATTTAGTAAGACGTTTAGATTTTTTTACTAATACCTGCTACTTTGTGACCACGTATAGTAAAATAAATTCATATTTTTCCTTTGAACTTTTTCCTGTCTGCGTATTCCAGTACGTTATTCTGTGCGTCGACAGGGCTTTCAGAATTGCCAACATTATTTTTCTCTTCACTTGCTCGCGTTTACGGGGTGTTGTTGGTTTTACTTGTGGCATGTTACTACACACTGACTTTCATAAAAGTGTACTCGTTCGTGAACTATGCCATAGTTTCGGCAATTCAATGAGCATGTCTGGAACCAAGACCATTTCTTCTTCAGGACCAAGATATTTCCTTTCTTATAATTACACCTATCTTTCTACGCGTGAGATGAGTAGGGTTGTAGATATTTAATGTCGTGTAGAGACACATAGTACAACAGATGGAAATAACTGATGTGTGTGACAGATAATCACTCACAGGTAACACAACAAAATGCAGTTGTNCATAGTACAACAGATGGAAATAACTGATGTGTGTGACAGATAATCACTCACAGGTAACACAACAAAATGCAGTTGTAAAATAACAAGAAATATCACTAAGAAAAATATCTACTGCTACTGGAAAATAATTTACTCAGCTGAGACGTTGCAAGAAAAAGGTTAAATTTAATTAGCTTACTTATACTCAAATAAATTCTGACAAGAAAAATGTAATCAAATTGCAGACTATATAATATCTATGGCCTCAGCAACACTAGCTTCTCTCGTGACTGAAGTGATTCATTTACTTTATGCCTGGCAATTAAAATGTCAAACTTCCAGAAAATTAATAAACGCGGTCAAAACTCCCTAAAATGAAAGCAATAAAACACAATGTGAAACCTAGCAAGATTTAATAGAGGGAAGTCCAGAGGACATAACAACGCAATTTATTTTCATATTGGGCATGTACACCGTCGTACTCAAAAGATTAATATGACGCTTTCTGCCGCTCTTCGAGGAGCAGTGTTAGAATATATTATTTTGTGAAGCTATAAATTNAAAAGATTAATATGACGCTTTCTGCCGCTCTTCGAGGAGCAGTGTTAGAATATATTATTTTGTGAAGCTATAAATTTTGTAAGTAGATACGTTTGAGGAAGTATGGCATAATGTATTTCAAATGGGGCAAAACCGGCACCTGCTACTCGAACTAGAGCCAGCCGGCCGCCATGTTGTGACGTCACCCAACCACCATAATCCAGATGATCTTGACCTTGACCCTATGGCCGTAACCTTGAATAACCTTAAACCCAAAAAAATTATAAAAAAAGTCCAAAAATTTTTCTAAAATACAAACAAATGTAAAAAAAAATCTATTTTTTTTAATTGTAAAAAAGGTATTTTAAAACTATTACATAAATTTATTTAAAAAATTATTATTAAAAATGGTTTTTTAAAAACTTACATTTCTGGGTGTTTCCCCAGCACTATGTCCAGCAGACGACTGACCCTTTCCTGACCCTTGCAAATTGCTATTGGCTGTTTAGTCAGCAGACCTCCACCTCCACAAAGGTTTCCCATTGCTTAATTAGTCTGCAGTCCTCCCACACCCTCACCCATACTCATTCCGTCGTATGCAGGCTTATTTTATCGTTTGCCATTTGTTTTCTTTTTCAACACCTAGGTGGCACTAGTATTAATAATCGACTTCGCCACCAGGCGAGCTGGTGATTTAGTCACCAGGGAGCAGCCATATTTGTTTATGTTATTAGTATAAAGGTGACGCTGTCTATAGGTGGCGCTGTCGGGCAATTACTCAGGTTCGCTCGACCCCTTCCACGCCATGCCATATATACTGTCCATTTATTTTTAGTATCGCTCACTACACAATTGCAGTCGAGACTGATAGGCGCATTAAAAAACTATTAAGACAAAAGTATACTTAAAGAAGTGGTCACGAGTTCCATTACAGATGTAAACGAGAGGCATGTGAAGTCGTAACCTGCACTCGCGCATATGGCCAGCCACGCTGCACCAGGTGTTAAATTGGACTTTGCCCTAGCGCAATGACCGCCGGGGGGAGNCTCGCGCATATGGCCAGCCACGCTGCACCAGGTGTTAAATTGGACTTTGCCCTAGCGCAATGACCGCCGGGGGGAGACTTGTCGCTCCAGCAGCTTGTTTTATTTCTCACACAAATTAACTTTTATTCATAGGATAATAAAGACAGATATCTGCACGCACAAGTCAACACAAGGGAGAACCCATATTCATGGGCTCCGGGTTCGATACTCTACTCGTTCGGACAGAAATTATATTTAAAAATCACTCCAGCTGAATGCCGCGATGGTTTCTTTGTCGTGTCCTTACCTGTTCCCACTTGCCCTAACAACTCGCTCCATCTCAAAGAGATATAAAATTTACTTTTATTATCATTTTAGCTTGCACACNTCCCACTTGCCCTAACAACTCGCTCCATCTCAAAGAGATATAAAATTTACTTTTATTATCATTTTAGCTTGCACAGCGCTTAGATAATGTAAACCCACACTACTATTTTACGAGAATCTTATACAGTCACGAATAAAAAATATTTATGTGTGTCCATTATAAGATAAAGGGGGTTGCGCCATTTTCTCTCACATTGAATCCGCAGCATCGGGCTTTCAGAATCACGATCCATTCACGTTTCGAGGACGAAAAACNTCCCACTTGCCCTAACAACTCGCTCCATCTCAAAGAGATATAAAATTTACTTTTATTATCATTTTAGCTTGCACACCGCTTAGATAATGTAAACCCACACTACTATTTTACGAGAATCTTATACAGTCACGAATAAAAAATATTTATGTGTGTCCATTATAAGATAAAGGGGGTTGCTCCATTTTCTCTCACATTGAATCCGCAGCATCGGGCTTTCAGAATCACGATCCATTCACGTTTCGAGGACGAAAAACNCCATTTTCTCTCACATTGAATCCGCAGCATCGGGCTTTCAGAATCACGATCCATTCACGTTTCGAGGACGAAAAACATAAAAAAAATTACAACACGTGATGCAGACAAATGTGTACGTATTAGTTTATAAAAACCCCTATATTAATCACAAAGATTTATTTGGTATCAGCAATTCCTTGCATTTTTCAGGCGTAAGGAGACACCGTTTTGAAATTTACAGGTATTTAAATCTACCAGTTCGCACTCGATGCGTCGTTGGCCAGTCTGATAACTGTAGGAATATTTACCGAATCGAGTCATTATTATTCTCTTCGTAATCAAACGAACGACTCCTTTCATTCGCTGATGCATATACTTATAAATATCATCACGCCCGCGTACACCATGGTCAATTAATGTAAAACCTTTTGGGAGAATAAATCTAACTGAATATTGGACCTGCTCACATCTACTAATACGAGTGTAAACCTCCTTTCATGAATAAAATATTTAACCCTTGTTGTGACGGGAAAACATATGTTATATATATATATTATATAAACACGCGCGCGCCTGCATGAAACCAAATTAAGGTAAGAGAAAATAGGCCACCTATGACAGAAATTGGAGAAACAAATTGGCCAGTAACGAACTTAATACACTGAGGCGACAAAAGTCATAAGATACCTCCTAATATCGTGTCGGACCTCCTTTTGCCCGGCTAAGTGCAGCAAATCGACGTGGCATGGACTCAACAAGTCATTGGAAGTCCCCGGAAGAAATATTGAGCCNGCCCGGCTAAGTGCAGCAAATCGACGTGGCATGGACTCAACAAGTCATTGGAAGTCCCCGGAAGAAATATTGAGCAACGCTGCCTCTATAGACGTCCATAATTGCGAAAGTGTTGCCGGTGCAGGAGTTTGTGCACGAACTGACTTCTCGATTATGACCCATAAATGTTCGATGGGATTCATGTCGGGCGATCTTGGTGGCCAAATCATTCGCTGGAATTGTCCAGAATGTTCTTCAAACCAATCGCGAACAGTTGTGGCCCGGTGACATGGCGCATTGTCATCCATAAAAATTCCATCGTTGTTTGGGTACATGAAGTCCATGAATGGCTGCAAGTGGTCTCCAAGTAGCTGAACATAACCCTTTCCAGTCAATGATCGGTTCAGTTGGACCAGAGGACCCAGTCCATTCCATGTAAAAACAGCCCACACCATTATGGAGCCACCACCAGCTTGCACAGTTCCTTGTTGACAACTTGGGTCCATGGATTCGTGGGGTCTGCACCACACTCGAACCCTACCATCAGCTCTTACCAACTTAAATCGTGACTCATCTGACCAAGCCACAGTTTTCGAGTCATCTAAGGTCCAACCGATATGGTCACGAGCCCAGGAGAGGCGCTGTAGGCGATGTCGTGCTGTTAGTAAAGGCACTCTAGTCGGTCTTCTGCTGGCATAGCCCAGTATAGCCAAAGTTTGCCGCACTGTCCTAATGGACACGTCCGTTGTATNCTAGTCGGTCTTCTGCTGGCATAGCCCAGTATAGCCAAAGTTTGCCGCACTGTCCTAATGGACACGTCCGTTGTATGTCCCACATTGATTCCTGCGGTTATTTCAAGCAGTGTTGCTTGTCTGTTAACACTGACCATTCTGCGCCCACGTCGTTGGTCTCGGTCATTAAGTGCAGGCGGTCGGCCACTGCGTTGTCCATGGTGGGAGGTTATGCCTGAAATTAGGTATTCTCGGCACACTCTTGACACTGTGGATCTCGGAATGTTGAATTCCCTAACCATTTCCGAAATTGAATGTCCCATGCGTCTAGCTCCAACTATCATTCCGCGTTCAAAGTCTGTTAATTCCCGTCGTGCGGCCATAATCACGTCAGAAACCTTTTCACATGAATCACTTGACTACAAATGAAAGCCCAACCAATGCACTGCCCATTTATACATTTTGTACACGATACTACTGCCATCTGTATATTTGCATATTGCTATCCCATGACTTTTGTCACCTCTGATACACTTCATCCCATCCAGCGAACAGTGCTATATATTTATATTTCCGAATCGAAGCGATATTCTGAGGTTAAAATACCCTAGTATTTTAATTTTTGTTAATCTTGAACCTTCAGAGGAAACGTCTATGTTCACACGCCAAAAACCTCACCATAGAAAAATAAATAAAATGTCCAGTCCCATAATATTATTTTTTTTANGTCTATGTTCACACGCCAAAAACCTCACCATAGAAAAATAAATAAAATGTCCAGTCCCATAATATTATTTTTTTTATTACAGAGTGCGCATCATAATATTAGAGCTAAATACTGATTATAAAATTGATCCCAGTTCTTTATGAGCCTGCAGAGATACATATGCATGTTGGCAATGTTTTAGCCCAGGCATGCCAGTGTATCACATAGACATATGAAAGTGAAATTTTCGAAAGGTCAGAAGCGAGAGCTAAATCACCCNATATGAAAGTGAAATTTTCGAAAGGTCAGAAGCGAGAGCTAAATCACCCATTATCGGTGTAAATTTTTGCGACAAACTTTGTGCACCTCCAACATGCCCATAAAGAGTTCTCATGATTACTAGCATACTTGCGATCTATCAGCCCCTCGCAATGCCACGAAAATACCAAATCTCGTATAATGCAAGTACATAAGCAATATATTTACCAAAACAATATTGAAAATGCTTATGTTTACACATATGAAATTTATTACCCATGCAAAATTTAAAAAGTGTCAGGNACCAAAACAATATTGAAAATGCTTATGTTTACACATATGAAATTTATTACCCATGCAAAATTTAAAAAGTGTCAGGCTGCGGGAGAGATTACTCAGGTCAGAATAACTACTGCAATCTACGAAATTATGTATATTTACACATCATCAGGCTCCCCATCTAAAACGGCACCCCAGGCCCATTTTGCAACGATGACCTGTTCCACGGTGTCACATAAGAGGGGTACTGCAGTGGCTAGAGCTTTCGTTTCTTATCATGAGTACACGTGCAGCATTCTTTCTTTTATAAACACATTTTTGCACAGGAGGTCCACCTCAACACCAGTCCATTCTTCACTTGGCATCTTCTCCCAACACGACGAGACGAGTTCGATTCCCGGTAGGGTCGCTTCCAGATTTTCGCCCTTCCATTTCTTTCGATCTTTCCAAGGCGTTCGCCGCAGGCATACAATATGTCCCTCCTGTGGTTCTGAATATCAGTTTTCGAGGGGAGACGGGAAATTAAGGTAGTGAATGTATGACATATGTAATATTTCAGCACTTTCAGATTCTCTTCATTTTGTGCTGGTGCCACATTTAATCTAGCGGCAATTTGCCTTTGAAAATTCGTCATGTGCTCGTCCATTGTCATATCGCGGACGATCTCGGTCTTCACGTGTTCCATCTTCGCCCCAAGCTCGGACATGAACGAGCAATGGAATTCTTCACCTGATCGATCGCATCTCGTATCTTCTCAACGGCGTCGGGGTGGACCAGTCACTTTGAATAAATCGGAAGTTGGGAATTTATGAAAAAGAGACGCTGGTCTGTATTTTTGGATTGGAAAAATTCGCTTCATACATCGAACATGACGAGTGTGACCTTTACACCGACAACTAGGCATTGAGTTGGGTGCTGAATCATCCGCACCAGTTAGGAAAGTTGGCGCGCTGGGTCTTAAGACTCTTGCGCTTCCGCTTTAAAGTTTTTCATATTCGTGACGCCGACAATCAGGTGGCTGACGATCTCTCCTGAATGTACGATCCGGAGGATTTTGGATTTGAGGGAGATGGTAGCCAGGAGGTGACGTTGAATACCATCCAGGGATTTCCGGAGTGCTTTGTGAAACTCCGAGAGGCTCAGGGCAATGATGCATGGTGTACGCAAGTGAAGGCAGATTTGGCGGCTGGTGTGGCGATTCCGTATTTGGAGAATAATGCTATTTGGTTTTTCACCAAAAAAAAAAATGGTCGTGCGAAGAAAATTTTGGTTCCAGAGTATTTGAGGCCATGCTTAAAGGGAGAGATGTGTCAGAGTATGTGAGGTCATGTGATGATTACCAAAAATGTAAGCAGGCCCAACAAACGAATGGAGGTCAGTCTGTAGTACAGGTTTCTCAAGGACCTTGGCAGGTAGTTCTAAATATTTTTGGGATGCTTTTTCGGTTAAAGAAGGGCAATGTTTGTATTTTGACTTTGTTAGATACTTTTACCAAGTTAGTTATTCTTTTGTCTCTCAGTAATATGAAAGCACCTAGTATTGTTAAGGCCTTGTCAGGCCAGGTTTGGAAAGTTTTTGGTAAACTTGCAGAAATAGTTACAAATAACGCTCGTTATTTTCAGTCCAATGTTTTCAAAGATGTGTGTTTCTTCAGGTGGGCTGTGAAACATTTTACTTCAAGTCAGTATTATCTTAAGGGTAACCAGAGGGGGAGATGTTCAATAAGAACTTGGAGGCAGTCTGAAGATATTTTATAATCAAGATCAGTCGAACTGGGATAAAGATTGAGATTTTATTAATTAAGGATTCAATAGTAATCTCCACGATTCCACACGGTTCCNGAAGGCAGATTTGGCGGCTGGTGTGGCGATTCCGTATTTGGAGAATAATGCTATTTGGTTTTTCACCAAAAAAAATGGTCGTGCGAAGAAAATTTTGGTTCCAGAGTATTTGAGGCCATGCTTAAAGGGAGATGTGTCAGAGTATGTGAGGTCATGTGATGATTACCAAAAATGAAAGCAGGCCCAACAAACGAATGGAGGTCAGTCTGTAGTACAGGTTTCTCAAGGACCTTGGCAGGTAGTTCTAGATATTTTTGGGATGCTTTTTTGGTTAAAGAAGGGCAATGTTTGTATTTTGACTTTGTTGGATACTTTTACCAAGTTAGTTATTCTTTTGCCTCTCAGTAATATGAAAGCACCTAGTATTGTTAAGGCCTTGTCAGGCCAGGTTTGGAAAGTTTTTGGTAAACTTGCAGAAATAGTTACAAATAACGCTCGTTATTTTCAGTCCAATGTTTTCAAAGATGTGTGTTTCTTCAGGTGGGCTGTGAAACATTTTACTTCAAGTCAGTATTATCTTAAGGGTAACCAGAGGGGGAGATGTTCAATAAGAACTTGGAGGCTGTCTGAAGATATTTTATAATCAAGAGCAGTCGAACTGGGATAAAGATTGAGATTTTATTAATTAAGGATTCAATAGTAATCTCCACGATTCCACACGGTTCCCTCCATCTCTCTACTTCCTCGGACGTCACCTTGGTCACCCTCTCCTTAATATTTGGAATATACCCCATTTTCTTCCCCTTGCATTGATGCTGATCGTGATCGTCTGCTGGAGGAGGTCTTCCGCAGGCTCAATGCAGCGAAGCGGGATGTTGCTGCTAAGATGTACCAGGCTAGAGTCCCGGTTCCCTTTAAAACAGGCAACCTGGTCCTATGTAAAAATTATGTGTTAGCAGATCTGAGCAGAGGCCTTGGTGGGAAGCTGATCCCTAAATTTTCTGGGCTGTACAAAATACAAAAGTTTTTATGTCCTAACACTGTAATGCTTGGGCACCAAAAGTCTGCCCTTACTTGCCGTAATGCTCGCGTAACTCAGTCAAAACCATATGTGTAGCGCAACTGTTGTTTATAATTTTTTTTGCTAAGATTTTCAGTTTAAAAATGATTGTAAATGCATGTAGGTTTCCTTTCTCCTTCTGGACTTATTTTATAATTCCTCCTCTTGCCTTGTTTGTGCTTTTCCCCTGTTCAACCATAGCCATGCCAAGTTTCGCTTGCTCTGGACGTCTACATGCATCNTTGCCTTGTTTGTGCTTTTCCCCTGTTCAACCATAGCCATGCCAAGTTTCGCTTGCTCTGGACGTCTACATGCATCGTTCTGTCTGGGAGTTCCTGTGGGTTCAGCTCGAGTGATGCTGTGCGCCTGCCGTGTTGCCTAGCTGCAACCCTCCTGTGTAATTGCCCGAGAAGAGGTCTGCCTGATAGTTCCAGGTTGCCCGCAGACTTGTCTCCGGAGACACACTAACTTATGGAGCGGGGTAGCTCCTGGCTCGAATGCTGTGAAGATTACCGAGCCACGACTTGAACTTTGACTTCAATAATGTGGCTGTCACTTATAGATGTTTCTTTGAACTGTATATCTTATCTCAAGATTTCGTTTTCAAGATTATTTACTCGATTTTCGAGAATCTTCATCTTGTGTATCTTCTGTATTGAGATGTTCTTTTCCGACATGTATTGGACTTTAATGAGCTACGCTTACCAACCAGGGCACTGCTTATGGGGAGGGAGTTGTGCCGCTGGTGCGTTAGGCACTCTACTTTGTGGCACCATCTGCGTCCGTGTTCATCAGCGAGCTCGCGTGCGTGCTTGGCTTCCTCCTCCTGCTTCCTCTCTGCATCCCATGTTTCTCNTTTAGCCTTTAATTTATATTGGCCGGAGTAACCTTTGTAATGTTTGGCAGCGGCATCGTGTGTTTCTCCACTTGTTCCTGCTGCTACGCTTCGTTATTACACTCCCGTCTACCTGCACCATGTTAATTTCGACGTAGAGGAACTACGTGGCGTCAAGCATTTTTTGAGTGAGTTTTTATTGTACGTGACTGCATTTGGCCTTTAAGTAGGTAAATGTTTTTATGTATTGTGGCATAGTGTATGTTTAGTGTTTTGGGGCGTGCTGTAGCGATAATAGGCTTTTTTTCTAAATTGTGGTTTGGATAGCCGTTCAGAATTGTGTTTGTATGCAATAAAGCTGCTTCACAGCAGTGTCCTTACCATCTTTTAACCGTGTTGTGATGTAATTTTCGTGGCCGCCCCGATTCTGTTAGCAATTAGTTTATAGGGAGGCGGTGCACTCACGGCCCATCGGTGTACATTTTTGGGTGCTGCTTCAGTAATTTTTTAAATCTTATTTGCGCCTTTGCTCTTGTCTTAATTTGTCCGTGTTTTGTGTCATTTCAGTAATAATGGCTTTGCCTAGGTTTCATTAGACCACCCGTCTTTACGAGTCAATTTAAGTGTTTTTATTTGTTTTATTTAAACGAGGGCTTTCAATCTGGTCCTTCAGACCTCCTCTCATTTTCTGTAATTAGTATTAATAGTAAGCTTGGTAAATTTTTTTGTGGATATTTTAAACTTTGTTGTAAGTTTTCCAGGGTGCTGTCATTTATGCTATATTGCTCAATTTATAGTCAAACCAAATTAATTTTCAATAATTACGTCATGAATGACAGTATTAATATTGTAACATTATAAATAAATTTTGATTGTTTTCTGGTTGATTTGTTGTAAAATTATTTTGTGCTCGCCACACCACCTTTAAGGTGAGACCTGAGAGCGTGACAAATTCCACGTGGGCAGTA
>NQII01001513.1:405766-420841 GCA_002778355.1 Clitarchus hookeri
CGGTGTTCCAATTGGCACTTTTTGTTAATAAAATGGTCACGGGACCCGTTTTGGCTACAAAATCTATTACGTATTTTTGTAATTTGCGTTTTGCGTTTTGTGAGCTTCGAAGCTGATAAATTACAAAATACAAATTACGAATCCGCCGCCATATTAGTTTTGCCTGTTTGAAACGTTGAAATACAGAAATAGGCGAGGTTATTGGAATAAACAAATGTGTATTGTATTTACAATATTTATTTCATAGAGCAAGTTGCTGAAATATTCTTGATATAGGTATTTTCTCATGATGTAAGTTTTTTACTTATCAATTTACATTATATTTGTTTTGTTTTAATAATTTTAAATTTTAGACTGCTCTCGTAACAACTTTCAGGAATAATTACTGTTTATTTTATGACTTCGCGGACTTNATAATTTTAAATTTTAGACTGCTCTCGTAACAACTTTCAGGAATAATTACTGTTTATTTTATGACTTCGCGGACTTTAAATTTTGGAATTATGATAACACCAAAATATAGCAGCATGGCGTGCTATACAGTTGCATTTCGTAGTGTTCTGACTAAACATTACAAAACTAAATTTCGAAACGAATTAGAACATGGCCTCAGTTCAATACGTATCAACTTTGGTATGTACCTTGTTTGCCACAGCTTCAGAATAACGTAGCTGATGAACAACATTTTATAATTTATTTAGCAACCACTTGATAGCCATCTAAGAGAAAAAAATAAGTGTACAGAATGGTAATTTTGTATTAATTTTCTTCATAATATGTGTCTAGATTGTCTAACTAGTTACTGTTTGTCAGTCGAAATCTAAAAGCCTTGCAGATCATAAATTTAGCCATATAAATCTAAATAACCCAAAATTTGCGATGTAAAGCTACACAAATTCATAATATAAAATAAAATTAATGGTAAAACATGTTTTAAAAGCAACGTAGTGTGGTAGAAAGAGGTTTTATACGCCACGTTATCATTCCGCCAAAATTTTGGGAAATGAGTGTAGTGGTAAAAGGAATGTTAATATAAGCTGAAGAAGCACAAACTCCATGATAATCTACATCGTGACATATATTTACGAAATCTGCAACATCATCTTAATACCCTCACCCTTTAATCTCCCAGACTGTCTATAAAACTGTTATGCGATTTATGTTTTCCAGTTTTAGAAACCAACTGTGTAATGGTTGATGAAGGAACTGGTGATCAGAGCAAAGCACAACATATATCGGACTTAAAACTGTTGCAAACGACATGTAAGGTGTTGCTAGTCAGATCAATGTGCATGTCCAAGGTATCTCAGAACTGAAATATAAATTACATGTCTTTAAAGTGATGTGGATATATTTATAATCGAAAACANTGTCCAAGGTATCTCAGAACTGAAATATAAATTACATGTCTTTAAAGTGATGTGGATATATTTATAATCGAAAACGACGTACCGTTTTAAGTCTGTCTTTATTTTTTGGTTCAAAAACATGTACTGTGCAAAACAGAAAGCACGTTTAATGCATTTACAGAACAGTGCATATGGACTATACAGAAATAACTCTGCAAGAGACAGCACTTANAGAAAGCACGTTTAATGCATTTACAGAACAGTGCATATGGACTATACAGAAATAACTCTGCAAGAGACAGCACTTAACAATACAATAACATAACAAAACAATTATACGATGTACTGCATTCAGTAGTAAAATATTCGTTTTACAGTAACAGCAATATGTATGTTAAAGGTACCAGCAATAATGGAGGGCCTATATAGTTTTAACAGTAAAAGGTACAGTCACTAAGCTGTAGTTCCACTTTAAAAGCTTTATACATCAATTAATAAAATAGTTTAATTGGCATCATATTTCTTATTATGGAATCTGAGAAGTTAATAATAAAAACATTGTTATTATTAGGAAATTTTATATTCCAGATTAAATTTATACAAATATAAATGTTATATTACCGTACAGTGTTACATTAAGTTTTTTACATTTAATTGCTAAATCTTAAGCGAAGTGTGTATAATCACTCTCAGTTTCCAGGCAGACGTTTTCGTGGGCAAAAGTTTCTTTTTATTTCGTTATGCTGAATGCAAAATTCTGGCCGAATGTTTCAGCTGTTTCAGCGGGAAAAAGTTTACTTAGTTTCACTTTGTCGTGGCCCAAAGCTTTTTTTGTAATTTTAGTCTGTCACTCAAGTTTCAATTGTTTAAAATTCCCTTCAGCTGTAGCTGCGAGAAAATATTATTTTTAATTCTAATATTTTTAACATTTATTACAAAACCTAAAATCAATGTAGCTCATGTAGCGAAGAGTAACAAATAAGTTAAAGCTAATTTTACGAATTACCTAAATACTATTTCTACCTTATTAAAGGATCATAAATTTTCTTTAACTTCAATCAGTGACACAACCTAATTTTAAAAAAAGGCCTAGCCACGAAAAAAAAAAAACATCGTTTTTATTTGCTACACGCAAAATCCACTGAGAAATTCAAAATTAAAATGCCGAGTGGCGGAGTGATAGCAGAAATATTTATTTATCTTCAATTTATACTACCAAAAAAAATAATTCTGGGCAGGTAAACCCACGGGGTACCACTAATATTTTATACGGCTTGTGCACATTTGTAATATTAGTCATTAGAAAACCACAAAATAAAACTTCTTAAAAATTAATTGCTTAATTACATTTTCGTGGCCTCTCATCAGGATAACTTAAAATTTAGGTTGGGTTAAAAGTGTAATAATCATAACGATAATATGTTGTGGCTTTGTAAAATTTAGGCAAAATTAATTCCTCGACTGGGTTTATTTTAACATCTGCAAACGTTCCATGTCTTTCCAGACTTCATTCCTTTGGTAACAGAGGCTGGCATAATTCCATTCCTGTGCGTGTTTGATCCTCTATGATACCATCTAGAGTAGATCCCAGAAATTCTAGCTCTTCGTCGCCAAAGAGACCAGACAAACTATTATTTATGTCTAAAGAACTCTTCAAATCCTGTATCGCCACTTTTTCGTTTTCTCGCCCATGCATAGTGACCTCTTTCTGTGGAATTTAGTTGTTTTACGGCGTTTACAGACTGATCCAAATTGTGAAGCTATGAGTAACTTTCTACTTTCTTGAAACCACACACCACTCCCATCTTGACGTATTGTTATTCTTTTAATATTTTTTCTTTGTTCTTCATTTATTTTCAAAGATTCAAGAAATGCTGAGCGTTCTTTCTCTTACTCTTCGCCGTTCATGTCTGGTCACTGTGCATTTGGTCCATAAAACTTATCTTCGCCACAAAAACCCAAAAACAACTTTTTGCAACAATTATTCTGTGAATTTCTTGCATTCCTTTTCAAATCAACATTAAGTTTCGTTTTCAGTAGAATCTTCTAAAAGAAAAAAACCATGACTTCTGTTGATTGTGAATGGTGTAATGTGCTGTTCCTGCGTTATGTTGCAGTACTGCACAAAGAGGTCTTGTTTGTAACTGTTTTCTCTAGCAGTATTTATTCTTTTATCTCCCTACGTACTTGGAAACGGAAGGATTACACTGCTCGGTAGCATTATTGCCCATGCCGTATAGCCGCCTCCGAGTATTCCTGGCAAGGCGTTTTGCTGCAGAAAGAATCTTTTTTCAAAAAGTCCAGCGGCAATGAGATCATTAATAATGTTAATTGCTTTTGTTTTGGTCCCCTTCACATAAGTGTCTCCATTCTGCACAGTTAGTATGATTCTCAAATACATGATGCGGTCCATTCAAAATATCCTTTCTTAGCTAGGAAATACTGAGCTCAATATCATCTGTGNATTCTCAAATACATGATGCGGTCCATTCAAAATATCCTTTCTTAGCTAGGAAATACTGAGCTCAATATCATCTGTGATGTTATTCTTCCTATATTCTGCCGCTTTTTTCACTGCCGTTCAAAGACGCTGAATATAATTTCCAATTTTCTTCTTAAAACCAACAGAGTAAAGGCCGCCTCCACGTGTTATTGCATCATATCTCAATGTATTGCAATAATTACTCAAAAGGTGATTCTAGAACTCAATTTTCTGTACTGTCAGTGATGTATAAGGTCGTGCATTCAGAACGCTTTTGTAAACACAGAAATCCCCGTCTGCAACAAATTTGAATATATTTCTTCACTTNATTCTCAAATACATGATGCGGTCCATTCAAAATATCCTTTCTTAGCTAGGAAATACTGAGCTCAATATCATCTGTCATGTTATTCTTCCTATATTCTGCCGCTTTTTTCACTGCCGTTCGAAGACGCAGAATATAATTTCCAATTTTCTTCTTAAAACCAACAGAGTAAAGGCCGCCTCCACGTGTTATTGCATCATATCTCAATGTATTGCAATAATTACTCAAAAGGTGATTCTAGAACTCAATTTTCTGTACTGTCAGTGATGTACANTTCTAGAACTCAATTTTCTGTACTGTCAGTGATGTACAAGGTCGTGCATTCAGAACGCTTTTGTAAACACAGAAATCCCCGTCTGCAACAAATTTGAATACATTTCTTCACTTGCAATGAAACCTTCAAAAATGATTGCATATTCCATGCTTTTCGCTGTTAAGTGAAAACCCTAGTTTTAACTGCAGGTATTATCACGAACAGTATCGCCTATCTT
Organism: Clitarchus hookeri; assembly: GCA_002778355.1. Classification (NCBI taxonomy): domain Eukaryota; kingdom Metazoa; phylum Arthropoda; class Insecta; order Phasmatodea; family Phasmatidae; genus Clitarchus; species Clitarchus hookeri. Next base: position 410,414 of record NQII01001513.1, read on the forward strand.
TGCTGCACGAGTGCAAATCGTACAAAACTTGCTTTTTACTCTCACGAACGCCTTTTTTGTTTAGTATAAGACTATAAAAGGCTTAAGAAAAGAACACAAATGTTGTTGTTTCACTTGTAGTTTTTTTCTACTTTATAGCAGGCCTATGTCATCAAGAAAATTAAACAAAACCATATTCTACAAAAAAAAATTTCGTCCATTGCAAATTAACATTGCGATGATTTTTTTTTTTTTAATTATTGTGCATGGACAGCATGACATAAACTTTTTTGGCCGTTAGTATGAACAAAATAAAATAAATTTCATTAGTAACTGAAAACTGTGGTGTAGCTGAAAATTAATGAGAAGGAAGAGATTATTTCTAAGCCTAATTTCAAAATAGGTGTTAGCTGTGTCAAAGGGCACGAAAAATGAAATTATTACAAACAAAAAGGTTAGGCCTACATCGCAATTTATAATAAATACTTATTATCTAACCAATATAATTTTCTGTACTGCAAGTCCATAAATAAACCTTCTACATGTATACTTATTAATTTCTATGCAATTGAAAGTTACTGGTATATTCGAATATCTACCATAGATGTAGAAAATGAACTCAGTATCTTTATGTGCAGACCATCGGTTTGAATTTTAATGACGGAAACAATATATTCTAGAAATATAATTTTTGATCACAATCAAATGCTAGTATATGTATTGTTAACATATCGGCGAGAGAATCAGCTGTGACCCGTGCTTAGGAACAACCCCAGCATTTGCTTGGAGTTATTTCGGAAAATCACATAAAACCTTCAATGTAATAATCAGATCAGAAATCGAACCCGGATCTTACCGAATGCAAATCCACTGGCATACCGCTGTGCCACCTTGCTCGGAATTTATATGTATTTAATTTATTGTAGTAGACGATGTTATGTGGAGAGGGAATTAAAACCCTTCTATTCCTCCCTCTTTGCCACACCACTAAAATATTTGTAACTACCACATGGGCCTCTGCTCATTTCTGGGAAAATTTGTTAAAATGTGCAATTTTTTTAACACCTGTCACGTTTCATAAGCAATTCACCGAAACCACAGATCGTTATTACATAAATGGAATCCCTGCTCCGTTCATAAATGCATTGCCGTTATAAACAATGAAAAAACATTTTACTAAAATTGCTAATATAATCTATTCGCTTTACCTTCACATATTTTGAATCAAACCTTCGAAAAATCACCCCATGTATGACGTGTTTGGTTGTATCCTAAATATGCCATGTACCACAAGCGTAATGTTATATTTTTGTTGTTAAAGAGTTATTCAGAAAATCAATGATAGTAATTTTGAATACCCATTTTTTTCGTGTTGATATGTGTTTAAAATTAAACTGATTGTTTTATTTGTGAATGTGTACGCAATTATGGCGGACGTTGGTTAACTTTATATAGTTACTCTACATGCTGTGGCAGCTTGCAAAACACCGTGTGTTTAATTCAGCATACGTTTTACAACGGAGGCAGTATATATTGTACCATAAAATGTAACATACGTGCGAAGGCCGAACTCAATCCCGTGACATCACGTCCAAGTCTAGCGTACTAAGCGAGAAAATTCTAAGTAGTTCAGTTATAGAATTTTTTTTCTGCATTTATCGCAGCCGATTATTTAANGGCAGCTTGCAAAACACCGTGTGTTTAATTCAGCATACGTTTTACAACGGAGGCAGTATATATTGTACCATAAAACGTAACATACGTGCGAAGGCCGAACTCAATCCCGTGACATCACGTCCAAGTCTGGCGTACTAAGCGAGAAAATTCTAAGTAGTTCAGTTATAGAATTTTTTTTCTGCATTTATCGCAGCCGATTATTTAANGCGTACTAAGCGAGAAAATTCTAAGTAGTTCAGTTATAGAATTTTTTTTCTGCATTTATCGCAGCCGATTATTTAAAATGATTCATACGTTGGAGGAGATGCGGCCTTCAAGAAACATTATTTTCAATATGTATAATTTTCTTCTTCCTTGGATAGATTAATTCTTCGATATTTGCTATGCATGTTGACATTTTAAACTGAATTTATGGAAATCTAGGAAACGAGAATGAATTTCGGCAGTGCGCAGTGCAGTTATGTAACGGGTCTCCCCTATACCTGAGCACAAGAGAACGAATTTTGATGCGTTACATTAGAAGCTGCTCGGATAGACTGAAAATTGTCTCCTCATACTACAAGCCTGGATAATTTTAAATAACGGGAAACTAATTTATCAATCAGGTGTAGTCACAGCTTGTTCNTCCTCATACTACAAGCCTGGATAATTTTAAATAACGGGAAACTAATTTATCAATCAGGTGTAGTCACAGCTTGTTCATGTGTTGTTGTTTTACACTGTCATTTACTTATCGTCTTTCTGAAACTTTCTTTTCTTGAATTACATAAATACACTTCTTCCTAATTCAACCATCCCCCCTCCCCCGACACCTCCCACCTTTTCCACACCGGCAGTCACTAGGCACTTCCCCACCTCCTCCCCCNTCCTTCGCGATGCATTCCTTTGCCATTTGAGGGCAGGTGTACGTGGTTAGTGGTGGTGACAGTGTCTCATTGAGAGCGACCGCTCGTGGTAAAACCTGAAACTAAAATATCAAATTTGTGTGCCTTCTTGATAGAAAATATGTGCTCAGACCATATAAAGTGCTATATGTACATATTCGTTTTTTTCAAATACAATTCCTTTTATAAGGGAAAAAATACGATTTCATGTATTTGAGAAAGTACAAATTTCAAACATTTTTACTAATTATAAAAAATCGTTTTTAGGAAATATCTTATTATACAAGTAATCTCCCGTCCTCAGTCTCTACAAGGATTTGTTATCCATTTTATAGTAAAATTTAATCTAGTCGCCAGACAACAGACAAGTCGCGCCTATGTAAATCCACTGTGATTTCGAGCTTTAACACTGCCTCGCCACCTACATCACAGCGTTCCCACACAGCCACACTTATCCTATTATCACACACTTGCTCCTAAAATTTCCAGACATGTAATGTCGGTTTCCTCATAAACTAATCCTCAAATGCAATTCCACCTGAGAGTATTTTGGCCTTACATTTTGCCATAGAACCGTATGCTGCATTCAGTATTCGCGAGTTCTCGCCCACCTGTATATATGTTTGCTGTTTGTTGTGTTTCGTCTTGACTAAACAGAAGAAATANTGTGTTTCGTCTTGACTAAACAGAAGAAATACGAACAACGATGAGTGTGATTCACTTTCAGATGACTTTTCAGTGACGTCTTTAATATACGATCGATCGTGTTAGACGTTGAACACAAAGACTTGGAAGCTGGCCAACATTTGCCTTGATGCGTTTAACGTGTTACGCTGCCGCGATTCCATGGGCCTATTGTCACCAGATGCATAACTCAACATGTACTTATGACTTATTTTAACACGATAATGAACGCCAGTTCAATTGCAGACGGTCTTTAAGGACTCCCCTTGTGGAAGATTTGTTCGTGCGAGGCAGAGGATCTATGTGGTACAGGGGGCGGTTCCGCTCGACCCATCTTCTAACTGCGGTATCTCCTCAACACGCAAGGCACTGAACTAGTATGCATTCTTTTCTTCGTATTGCGTGGAACTACTAGATCTTAAGTTGAGATCCCTTTATTTTATTAATAAAAATTGGTAACAAATATTGCTTATGTCTTTTGAATATAGGTATGCAACAATTTGTTTTTATTGTACATATAAGTAGTAGGAAAATGACAGTTCTATGCCAACTGGCGTCCTGGCAGAGACAAGGGAACAATCAGGCGGCCATCTTGTATGATGTCATGAGGCAATCTCCAGCTCTGTCATTCCTTGTCAATGTTAGCCACGTTTGATAATATAATTCCTGGACAACGGTGGCCATCTTGGATGTCACTAATTCACAGTCTTGCATTCCATGTAGAGAGTTTTCTCAAAGCCCTGCCGATTTCCTTTATTTTCTCTCGCTCTCTCATTCCTTCCTACCGGATGTCCCCACATCACCCTCTTGTATTCCATGTGGAGGATTGTCTCCATGCTATACCTCCCAGGTCCTGGGGTTTTCTACATGCTATCTCTCCCGCACGTGGAGGGTTTCCTCTGTGCAAGCCCATCCAGGTCACCGCCAGGATGCCCGTCCATCCCTCCCAGGTCCCCTACATGATGCCAAGCTTCACGCTCTTGCATTCCGTGTAGAGGGATTTATCAGAGTAATCCAGATCTCCTTTATTTTCTCATGCTCTCTCATTCCTTCCTCATATATGTCCCCACTTCATGCTCTTGCAATCCCAGTGGAGGGTTTTCTCCATGCTATCCCTCCATGCCAGCACCATCCATCTTGCCTGAAGATGTTTGAGTTCATTTCCCTATCATGCAACTTCTCTCATCATGCTCTATCACTTCACCTTGGTCATATTCCTTTTGGTCCCCTTTCACCTGACATCCTGGCGGGGACGAGTCTCATGCTGTTTCATTCAACCTTAGTTTTTTCATATTCCTTCTCGTCTCCGGTTCACCTGTTCTGGTGGGGGCGAGTCTCATGCATTGTAATTCCATCTGTTTTCTCATATTCCTTCAGGTCTCCTTTCACCTGGCATCCTGGTGGGAACAAGTCTAATGCTCTGTCATTCCACCTTGGTTTTCTCATATTTCTTCTGGTCTCCTTTCACCTGGTGTTCTGGCAGGGACAAGTCTCATGCTCTGTCATTTCACCTTGGTTTTCTCATAATCCTTCTGGTCTCTTTTCACCTGGTGTCCTTGCAAGGACGAGTCTGATGCTCTGTCATTCCACCTACGTGACGCGGAGGTAAACCTGTCCAAGCATGCTAGCCTAGAGTCGCACCGCGAACGCTAAGTATGTTCTAAGCCTACCTAAAAGCATAGTTCGCAGATTTTTGAACCGTTCAAGATACAGCAATCAAATTCATAACATGAGACGTTGACCTTTGGTCAACATTCTGAACAAACTGTACCACTTACAACAACAAAAAAACTGCAATTATTTAGAAAAGTTTAAATTGGAGAAAAAATTATAATACCGTTGTAGCTTCGTCTTCGACGAAGCTGAAGACGGATGCATGCCCCTGTCTTCAAGCACCAAGATATTATAAATTTTTCTGCGATTTTAAAATTTTGTAAAAAAAATTGCAATTTTCATTTTTTGTTTTAAGTGATACATTTTGTTTGGAATGGTGGCCAAAGGTCAAGGTCGTATGATGTCATACAAGGTCTGGTTAAGGTAAAGGACACATGATGTCATCTAATGTCAAGCTCAAGGTTATGATTGCTTGTCATGGTTCCTGCTGTTGTGAGTGAGCAAATGGATTTTCTCAGAATGTTCCCATGGTTGTTTTATAAACTAAATATAGATTTTTACACCTTCACTCCTAGCATAGATGTTGTCCGAAATAATGTTAAATTGTCAATGTCGTAAGACATCATGGTTCCTGCTATTGCGAGCAGGGGCAAATGGGTTTTCTCCGAATGTACGCAAGTTTTTTCTTCGTCCCGTAAAATAGCAGCAGGATGCGCTCTCGCACATGTTGATCTCCTCCTCACAGTAGGAGCCAGTGTAGCTGCCCTGGCAGTGGCAGTGGTTGCTGTTGCCGATGTTCTCACATGTACCATTCTTGCACAGCTCCTCCTTGCTCATTGCGATCAGGGGCAAATGGGTTTTCTCAGAATGTTGGCATATTTTTCTTCATCCTTAAAATATGTACGTGTATATAGTATTTAAAATAACTTTTTTTTACCTTGCCTTGTATAACTGAATTCCTCTCGTAAAGGTATTTGCATGAGTGACTCGGCTGGTCTGCCACCCTGGAGCCTGACTCGACTCTCGACTAGTGTATGTACCATCCCTTCGACTCGTTGATTCCTTCACGGTGCCTAACCCGTCGGTCTATCACCTGCCTACCTTTCAGATTCTCACAGGGTGAGTGCGGTCAACTACTAGTGATGCGGGTATGCGGGTTGTGAGTGTTGACTGTAATCTGAATTTGAATGTTTCATTCCGATCGGTTCACAAGGAAATCGTTTACTATACTGCCCTACTAGTCAGGATTTCCTGGTCTTGATTAGCAATCATCTAATGCGACGTAAAACGCTTGACGTATGTGAAATATGCGCTGGTTGGTAAGTGCTTATAACTGGTTTCCTCTACATTTTATTTGTTATGTCTGTTTGCATCGGTATATATCAGTGTCGACCTTGTCGCCTCATCTTCTTCTCGACTCTGCCACAGTATTTTATTTTAGTCTCATGTGACGTACATTGCTCGATGCTCGCACATTACGCATTGGTTGGTAGTGGAGCTCGTGCACCTCTGTGCTGTGGCGTAGCTCGGTTGGAGAGTGTATGCGGGAAAAGTAGTTTGCTATTCTGCTGTACTAATCAAGACTACTACGTCAGTTTTCAGACGCATGGTCTTGTCTAGCAACGACTGATGCGATGTACAGTGCTCGTCGCTTGTGCAATACGTGTTAGTTGGTAAGTGTTTATAACTATGTTTCCTTTTTTATGTCTGCTTGCATCAGCGCGTAGTAGTGACGAACTTATCGCTCCCGAGCGTCACGATGGTAATTTTTTTTTGGTCTAGCATAATGTACAACATTTGTTGCTCGCGCAATATTCATAGGTTGTAGGTGTTTATAAATATTTTGATTTGCAGTTTTTATATCTAATTATCAATATGAAGCAGTGTCGACGTCTCTTTCATGACCACTGGTTTAAATGCATGGTGTTTAGTGTCAAGCAAAGGATCACAGCATTTGCAAGTCATGTAATGCATCTTCAAATTATCACCGCTGGTAAATAGTGTACTGCTCTTGACATATTGTAGAATTTTTTTGAGGCTGGTCCTTGTGAACATAAGCTCTTTTTCCAGTTGATGGGCATTCCAGCTGTTTACTAGAGTTCTCGTCGCAATAGAAACACTGATATCGCCATTACAGACTGTGAAACTATCTGGTATTATTTTTTTATAATAGAGGTTCGATACGACATCGTTCTCGCAGCGCACTTGCATCTATGTTGAGCCTTTATTATTTATTATTATGTGACTTAATTCTATCATGTATGTGATGGTTTTATATGTTGCACGAGGTTCTCCCAACCAACGTGTTAGGCTGACGCTTTTTATAGCGACCTTTAGTCCTCACAGTCTAACCACACAGCTGTAGCCCCCCTATGCTATCGGTACCATCGAGCTGTAGCCCTCGTTGGCGGTTGGACCGAAACTTCGTGCGTCTGACATTTTTTGGACTACTTGCACCGAGTACTGCATGCATGGGTGGATGTTCTGCATGCTGCATATCAGAATTCGGTCATGTAAATGGACATCAGTGCTCCTAGCGGCCGCCATCGGTAATGAAAACGATGTTGGCGTCCCCTTACAGGTGACAGGGGAAACTAAGATGGCTGAAGACCACCGCGACCATAGCAGACGATGGTTGTGCACTCTAGCTATCGACTAGAGAAACTAAGGTGGCGAGAGCAACATTTAGCATAATACAGTAGCCAATCAGACAGAGACTTTACAGAGCCTCGCGCAGTCAATCAGGGAATAGATATGCCCACATCGAAAGGAACCACCACACTATTTCGTGTGTGTATAGTTATCTATCGGGAAAGGAAAACTTCGCTTTTTAAATTACTTGTAGGCTAGACTCTGTAGTTATATGTATGTGTTTTTGAGCCTCAGCTTTCTGTTCAATAGCTGCAGTTCCAGTGTGTTGCCAGTTTTCCCTCTAGGGTGGACAGAAGCGATATCCTCTACCAACAACAGTATATTCGAAGCAATATTTCAAAGAGACATTTTAATATTTACAGCTGGATGTATTCAAACGAAATAAATTTTTACTTTTTACTGTATAACTAAATTCCTTTCGTAAAGGGATATTCATGTGTAATATGATATTGCGATTGTTGGTAAGTGCTTATTACTATTAACTTTTTTAATTTTACTTTTATATCAGTTTGCATCAGTATGTCGTAGTGTTGACCTTATCGTTCCCGCACGTCGAAATGAAAATTTTTTGTCTGACGTAACGCAAAGCGTTCAAAGTTACCGCAATATACAGAGGTTGTTAAATTATTATAACTATTTGCTTTTGTAATTAATTTTTACATCCTTTTTTCATCAGCGCGTTGCAGTAACGTCTCTCTTGCGCGACTAATTGTTTAAATGTATGCTGTTATGTGGCAAGCAAAGGAACGCAGTCTTTATATGATGCATAATGTGTATCGCACTTGGCGCATTGTAGTAATTTTTGCGGTTTACCTTTGTGATCATTCTTTCTTCTCCATGACATCGTACATTCTAGCTTTTGCTAAAATTCTTGGCATGATAGTAACAATGATATTATTATTATGAACTGTGGATCCATCGGGTTTATATATATATGCATATATTTATAAAGTGACTCGCTATGACATCAAGCTCGTGATGTACTTGCATAAATGCCAGTCCTTTATTGTTTGTTTCATGACTCAATTTTCACTAATAGGGCGGTTTCATATCTATTATACAACGTTTCCCAGGCCCTTGCGATAGGCTAATGGTGTTTATTTATATTAACTTATACATGTTTAAGTGTAACCTGCGGCTATGTATGTATTGTTATCGGTACAATTGTATACCGCTTTTTTTTTTATCAATATATCACTGGTTGTTAAGGGTTACCCAGGCTAACGATGACTCGGTCTGCCGGCCCTTGTGTTGAACTGTTGTTGTTTGTCGTACACATCATAGTCGATTTCGCAGTGCTGACCCCTCACTGCTGACCACTCTGTGGTGCCCCCGCAGTGCTGACCCCTCAGTGCTGCCTTTATGCAGTACCAACGCCGAGCATTTCAGTTTAAAACCGGTCAGTTTTCTATGGTTACAATAATTTATATCACCATCCAACTTGTCTATTACGAAAGCTATGTTGTCATTCCCTCTGTAGTGGGGTAGAAGGAAATGAGTATGCGCATATTTGCTAGACAGGGGAGTGCAGGCAGATGCGTATGTATGTGCTATTTCGGACCCTACACTCCTACATGCAATGGTAACTTAGCGATGCGCCTGCATGTATAACTTTATTTTCATTAGACGCGTGGATGGTTGTTACATGTTTCCAAACTTCAAAGGTTTGAAAATGCTGACCAACTATACTTGCTCTTATCTACTTGATTGCAGTCGGAAGTGATGACTGTGATATTAATTTGGTGACTATGACTTCTATGTGTGGGAAATGGTAGCCAACTATGCTTATAAGTAGGCTTAGGGCATACTTGACAATACGGCCCTTTTCGTTGTCGGGGGCGACGCCTAAGTTATGAATTTGGTGACAAACTGAAATGGTTCGGAAATTACAGCCAACTATGCTTATAAGTGCGCTTAAGGCATTCTTGACAATGCGGTTCTTTATGATTTTGGGGGTGATGCCTTTGTTATAAATTTGTTGACTATATCTAAAATGTTTTGGAAATTACAGTCAAGTATCCTTATAAGTAGGCCTAGGTCATACGTGATCATGTAGTCCTTTCCGTTGTCGGGGATGAGCATATTATGAATTTGGTGGTTGTATCTTAAATTGTTCGGAAATTACAGCCAACTATTCTTATAAATGCACTTAAGATATACTTATACATGACCCTGCGGTTCTTTTCGTTGTAAGGGGTGATGCCTATGTTGAGAATTTGGTAACTCTATCTTAAATGGTTCGGATATTACTGCCAACTATGCATATAGGTGGGCTTAGGACATACTTGGCGCGCACGTGATGCGACTCTAGGCTAGTATGCGTGGGCAAACTTCGCTCTGTTTAGCGCAGGTGGAATGACAGAGCATGAAACTTGTACCCACCAGGATGCCAGGTGAAAGGAGACCTGAAGAAATATGAGAAAACAGGTGGAATGACAGTGCATGAGACTCGCCCCACCAGACCACGTGAACCGGATACAAGAGCGAATATGAGAAAACCAAGGTAAAATGACACAGCATGAGACTAAGGCAATATGGATGGTGCTGTCATGGAGGGATAACATGGAGAAAACCCTCCACTTGGAATGCAATATTGTGAAGTGGGGACGTCCGGTTGGAAGGAATGGGAAAATAAAGGAAATCGGGAGGACTCTGAGAAAAAACCCCAATGGAATGCAAGAGCATGAAGCCTGGCTTCATGGTGGAGACCTGGGTGGTATAGCATGGCGTCCTTGTTGGGATCGGGTTGAGAAAGCAGGGAGGAAACCCTCCACATGCGGGAGGGATAGCGTGGAGAAAACCTCAGGTACCTGGGAGGGATAGCATGGAAAAAATCCTCCACACAGAATGCAAAGTGTGAAGTGGGTATATCCGGTAGGATGGAATGAGAGACAGTGAGAAAATAAATTAGATAGGTAGTACTATGAGGAAACCCCCC
>NQII01001513.1:420913-479801 GCA_002778355.1 Clitarchus hookeri
CAATATGGCCGCCGTTAGCCAAGAATGTCAGAGCGGGAGTGTAAATCCAACATGGTCGAACTAGACAAGGAATGACAGAGCAGGATGTTGCTTCGTGGCGTCATCCAAGATGGCCGCCGGCTTGTCTCCTTGTCCCCGCCAGGACGCCAGTTGACATAGAACTGTCGTTTTCCTGCTACTGATACAGCAGTTTGAAAACGCCTTTTTTTTTACATCGTAGAAAGGAACAATACTTCAGCACACGAGATGTCTTGAAATAACTATTTCTCAGTTATCTTAAGTTTGTTTTCTTATAGTGTACCTATCGGATGTTTCAGGGGGGAAACGGACATACGTTAAGAGGAGGCAGTATGGCCCATTCTGAAGGGGAAACATCCATAAACACATGCTCTATTCGAAAAGGTGTCCGAGGTACAGCTATGTGAAACTGACAGGAACGGGAACGGCACAGGTGATAGTAAATGAACAGATCCTTACGTGTTGGGTTCCATTGTGTAAATTCCCTTTACAACACTTCTTAAAAAATTCCACCGCCAACTATATACATTTTGCAGCTCGTGTAGTCAGAAGCTGTGTTGCTAATTGGAGCTGGGTGGTGTCCACATTCTTCTTCATCGTGCGCGCGAGCATTTAACACGCGAGCAAACAATTCCTCCCTTGTTTGAGTTTTTTTTTCTGTAGACTTCGCTCTTCAACAAGGTCACAAAGATAGGTCTGGAAACAGCTATCTTTTTGCCTTGATGTAACCCGTTCGCTTAGTGAAGCTCGCAGCGGCTTGTGAACTAACAGCGCTAGTGTAGGCTGACCCGCTTGTATAATTGCAGTATATTGGAGTTTCGGAGATTATTGAATAATATTTATTAACGTATTTTTATTTTATATGTCCGTTCGTTATAAATAATTGTCATATATTGAGGTGCGTTCGAAGTTGGTTTTGCTTACGCCAATGTTTTGCTGGCGCAGTATACCGAGCTCGTAAAAACCTATACCTGGCATTTTTTCTAGTCCCATGTTTATTGTAATGAAGGTTATGGCTCAACGAGTTCAAGTTTATTTCGTCGAGTAATATCGTACGTCATGCCTAGCAGCTCAACAATATAGGACACGTCAATAAATATTGTACAAAAATGTTTGTTTAGTGTACAGTATCTATATACATTAATATACATTGCACAGAAGACAATTGTGTAAAGTACAAATATTATACTGTTACATTGTCATCACATCCACACACATATGACAACTTATGTGTCTTAAGTGTGGTCAACAACGCTCAAATTCAACCATCTTATTGCATACCGTAGAAGACCTTACACAGCAGAAGATCTTTAATACATCTTAAATTTAAGTTATTTAAATTTAGGGATGTTATTAAGTCTGGTAGCGTATTGTGTATCTGTATTCCTTTGAACTCACTACTTCTCCCATACAAATTTGTTCTTTAATAATATACTCTATACTTATTTCTATTCCTTGTGGAGTAGTGATGGAAATCAGAATTTTTAAGATATTGACTTTTGTTAGAGTGAACAAGTTTAAGTTCAAACGTAAATGATAATAAATTTAATTTTTTAAATAAAGGCTTGCAACTTGTTTACTTATTTACTTTCAAGATTATTCTAATGGCCCTTTTTGGTATAAATATTTTGTTAGCATTATTAACAAGTCCTCAAAATAATTTAATTACCGTATGATGAGTTACTCAAGCCATGATATACTGGTTTAAGGTATTGGGGTTGTAATATTTCTGCTAGTATGCGTAAAGCATAGTTATTAGATGCAAGTTTTTTATCCAATTTATAAATGTGATTTTTCCAGTTTAAATCTGAATCAAGTTCGTGACCCAAAAATTTAACTTACTCTGCCTGTCTTGGTAGTTATCTTGCACATAAACATTCAAGGGTATTATTGTTTTCCTGTCATTGAAAATAATATAACTTGTTTTGGTTAGGTTTAAAATAGATGATTATAAGTTAACTAATTGTTTACATCAGTAATGGTTTTTAATATGTTCTCTTGGAGGAGTAACAGGTTGGTTCCAGATACAATTATGCTATTATTGTCAGCAAATAATTTTGCAGACGAGTTATCTTTGTTTTCATGACTCAAGGATATTAAAACTGGTAAATCGTTTATGTAAATAACAAATAGTATAGGTCCCAAAATAGAACCTTGCGGCACACCTACTTTAGTACTTTTTAAGCTTGAGCGGGTTATTGTATCATGTGTGGTACTTTTATCGGTAATTTCTACATACTGCTAGCGATTGCTTAAATAGGGTTAAAACCATCTGTTCGCAACTCCTCTAATCCCTATTTTCTCGAGTTTTTTAAGAAGAATAGTATGGCTAACACAATCGAAAGCCTTGGTTAAATTGCAAAATACACCTGCCACTTTATTACACTATTCTACACATTTTGTAATATCATATAACAATTTATGTATATCGTTCATTTAAGAATAATTCTTTTAAAACCCAAACTTATTACAAGAACTCGTCAATCTATTTATAATAATTGTTGCAAGTATTTTTGAAAATGCTGGAAGGATATATAAAGATCTTTAGTTATTAGTCAAGTTCTTATCACCTTTCTTGAAAATAGGGATTACTTTTGCAATTTTCAATCTCTTTGGGAAAACACATGTTTCTAGTGCCTTATCACAAATATACACAAGACATTGACAATAATTTGTAAAACATTTTTATCAATACCATAGTTATAAATCATCATATCCTCATGAGTAACTACTAGTTAATGCATTGGTCACTGTTTTGGAACGCGAACGAACACGTAGGTGAGCCGAAGAGCCGACGGCCAGGGTGATCACCTACTTTTGCCAGCTGCAGAAACTGGCAACACCACACGGGTGGCGAGATATTTCGTCTGCTGCGTCGCCTGCTGCCTGCTGCCTGCTGCCGCCCAGTCGAGAACACTGGATCATTACAAGAACTAACACAACAAACTGGTCAGATATTTTTCCTATCCCATGGCCACTCTAGTGTATATCTTTACTCGATGTTAATACCTGAAAGTCGACACACAAGTTGCGTTCTGCGAGGTTCGCAACTTACGTTGAAGTATGGCGCGGCTCGCGACATCTCTCCCACTCTCTCGGTCTGCTCTCTCGGCTCTTCTGCGTGTAATACCAGTTAGAGCCACAGTAGCGCAGCCTTACCCGTCTGTCAGTGGCGGTAATTACGTATCTTCGTAGCGCGATCGAACGACATAACGAAATGAATAACACATTCGACGAATTGGCAGATATGCATCTCTCTCTCTCTCTCTCTCTCTCTCTCTCTCTCTCTCTCTCTCTCTCTCTCTCTCTATTGTGCAGCTAACTCAAACGCACTCGCAGCTAGGCGTTCTCAGGTAACTGTATTTCTTGCAAATTATATCTGAAATAGTATGATGATATTACATGCAATGAAAGCCAACGGATTAAACTACATCTACCAGCTTGTACTTTCATTTAAGTAACTGCGTAGGAAACTATAAAAAAAACGCTGTTTTAAATCCTTTTAACTATTTTTATCTCTTTGCATATTTCAATATTGAAAAAAGTAAAAGTGGTAGCTGTATACAGAGTGTCCCAGACCTACCGTATGAGCCCTTTTTCTCGAAAATCGTGCGTCCCAGCTTTTTCAGGTAAATTACTGTGTAGGCACTTAGGGACTAATTTAATGGTGAACTGTACAGTGTCTAGAATCTACGAAAAACTGGAGGGAACGAAGGGAACTTCAGAATTTAAATGAGAAGATATTATAAAATTGTTATCGTTGAATAGGGCTCTTGAAACTGAACATTTTTGTCTGAAAAGTCTTTTGGCATGTGTCGCCAATTCGATGATATCGAAAGTCTTCCTGGTGCTGAAGAGGTTATGTATGTACAAATACCTTTTTAATGTTGTAGGCCTAGTAAGGAAACAAACCTTTCCATACACTAACAGTTTCAAACAAATGCAATTTGTGCAATTTGACAGTACAAAAATTCATTAGTAATAATGTTTTCGTTCATAAATTATTACAAAAGAACACATTTGCTTGTTTTCTGTTCACTGTAATAGGTGTTCGAAATGTCTTCCGTCCTGTTCTAAGCACATTTGTGCCCGCCTTCATGCACTTTGGGTGGCCCGAAGTAACTCTGCAGCGGGCAGCGACCGGCATGCTACTCTAATCTGGTCTTTCATTTCATCTCTCGTTATACACAGTGTCGTTGTTGGTACGCAGTGTCTTTAATGTGCCAAAAAAAAAAATNGTCTTTCATTTCATCTCTCGTTATACACAGTGTCGTTGTTGGTACGCAGTGTCTTTAATGTGCCAAAAAAAAAAATCAAGGGGAGTTAGGTCTGGCGACCGTGGTGGCCAAGTCACTGTCCTCCCTCTCCCAATCCATCGNAAAAAAAAAAATCAAGGGGAGTTAGGTCTGGCGACCGTGGTGGCCAAGTCACTGTCCTCCCTCTCCCAATCCATCGACCAGGAAAACTCTGATTTAAAGTCCGCCTGTTCACCAAGGAAAACTGGGTCGGGCATCCATCATGTAGCAGCCCCATTAACAACCGTGTTGCTAGTGGAACATCTTCTAGCAACTCAGTCAGTGCGTGTTGCAGAAATTCAGAGTTCCGCTTACCATAAAACAATTAGGTCCGATCATTTGATCATGGATGAGTCAACACCAGGTATTTAGGCTCCAAATGTGCTGGTTGTCTTGCTGACGTAACCAATGAGAGTTTCCTGCTGACCAATAGTGAGAATTGTGGATATTTAAATCCCCATTATTTGAAATTGGCCTCATCAGTCCACAGCACAATAGTCAAGAAGTCCAGATTTTTATTTAACAAACAGTTTCAGAGGGAGATTCTTGTATGCAAATCATCTTCGCTTAATGCCTGATGGACATCAATGTGGTGGGGATGTAAACCATCGTCGTATAGGATTCTCCAGGTGGTACTTCTAATCGACCCGTAATCCTTTGCCATTCTTCGAGTAAAAATATGTGGGTCTAGATTCATTGCAGCAAGAATATCTGCACTTCTATCGTCTCAAGCACGTCTTCTGACTTGATTGTTATGATTGCGGGTCGGTTGCACCTGGCCACTATTGCGAATCCGTGCCTCCAATCGCTAAAAATAACATGTCATGACCGGCGTGGGCGATATTGATACCTCCCTGCATAAACGTGCTCTGCTTGTCGGTAATTGTGGCGACATTCGCCGAGCACCACAAGCATGTTAGTGGCCTTTTCGTTGTAATATGACATTACTGCACGAATAAAAGAAACAAAGTAAAAACCATGCTAGAAACCTTTCGCCGTGCACGTGCCACCAAAATGCCTCTTATTCGACAAGAAGAATGGCACGAACAGAGGGCAACTGCCAGTACTGCTATCTAGCGCCAACACTTCCCGCTCGCCTCGTTTGGGCTGGCGTGGCGTGGCACGATGCGATATCGGGTGTACCAGAGAGAGAGAGAGAGTNCTTCCCGCTCGCCTCGTTTGGGCTGGCGTGGCGTGGCACGATGCGATATCGGGTGTACCAGAGAGAGAGAGAGAGTATTTCTATATCTTCAAAATGGCGAAACATAAAAAAAAAACTTTCCAGACAATAGATGTTCAGTTTTGCAAGCTCTATTTAACGATAATAATTTTGTACCATCTCCACATTTGAAGTCCGGTAGTTCCCTTCGTTTCCTCCAGTTTACCGCATATCCTAGACACTGTATGGTTCACCATTCAATTCATCCTTAAGAGTTTGCATACAAAGCATTTCACCCGAAAAAGCTTGGNCTAGACACTGTATGGTTCACCATTCAATTCATCCTTAAGAGTTTGCATACAAAGCATTTCACCCGAAAAAGCTTGGACGCGCCGTTTTAGAGAAAAAGGACTGGTACGTTAGGTGTGGGTCATTCTGTATAATAGTTTTTCTTCCATCCTGAAAAAATATTGTATTTCCAGACCATTTAAACAATAATTTTACAGACAATGTACCGTAGTGAGTGAGTGAGTGAAGCGATTTGGCGGCTGTTAACATCAAGGTCTTGAGAGCCGATGAGGGTGAAGCGACGTATGCAGCAGCACCGGAAAGAAGGGTGTGGGGAAACGGGAGATCCCCGATAAAAGTCGCCGACCAGTGGCATCGTCCGCCACGATTCCCAGATGCGAAAATCTGGGAAAGGCCCTGCCGGGAATCGAACCCAGTTGGCATAGGTGGGAGGCGAGTAGTCTAATCACTACACCACCGCGGCCCCCGTGCCGAAGTGTAGCCAGCTACTGCACACCACGGAAATCAGCTCTACACAGACACTATTCCAAAAGTGTAACAAAGTGTATTCTGGCAGGGGGCAGTAGTCCGGTGGGCTCGCAGCTGGAGGCCAATTCCCGGACGACGTATTGCACCTCGTGTTGAGGCCGCGATAGCCATCAGCGGCCTCCGCTCATGCATATGCAATCTGCGCCCGGGGAAGGCGAAGAACCAGCAGCCGCACAATCCCGTACCCCCCTCCCCCCTGTAGATACTTATACAGGAAAATCTTTCCCTTGCGCCTCTTCCTTCTTACGTTAAGNCGAAGAACCAGCAGCCGCACAATCCCGTACCCCCCTCCCCCCCTGTAGATACTTATACAGGAAAATCTTTCCCTTGCGCCTCTTCCTTCTTACGTTAAGAAGCTTTCATAAGACACGAGACACCTGCAACCCACAGTGGCGAGACAGCATCTTCAACTTGCGTTCTACAGTGTTTGAAGTCTATGCATTTTTTTTAACGAAACTATTAATTAAACGAGCGCAGAATGTGCTACTCTAAGAAAAGAGCACACATTTCAGACGAGGTCTATCGATTTCTTTCAAGACATCACACACATTGCGAACATCGTTTCGGAGCACTCCAACTTAGCTAAAAACTACTTATTCAAAGCGCTCGCGCTGTAGTGGCCGCGGTGTTGTAGTGGTTAGACTACTCGCAGCCCACCTAGGTGAACAGGATTAGATTCCCAGCGGGGTCGCTCCCGTATTTTTGCATTTGGGAATCGTGTTGGACGATGCCGCTGGTCAGCGTGTATTCTCGGGGATCTCCCGTTTCCCCCACCCCTTCATTCCAGCGCTTCTCCATTCTCACCTCATTTCACCCTCATCGGGTCTCAAGACCTCGATGTTAAGAGCCTCCCAAATCTCTTAACTCACTCACTCAAAATATTCGTGCCAGATACAAACAAAAGTAGGTACTCGGGGGCCTTGCATTTAACGATACTACAAACGTTGCACAAATAAAATGATACGGTCACCACTTAAAGTCTCATAGGAACACTGCACGCCTGTCCAGAGCCCTGCGCATAGCGGCGATGGCGCACTTGATGTGCGTGGCTGTGTCGCCCTTGTCGCTGCCATGCTTCTCTGCATAAAATACGAAAAATAGCTCCAGGTAGGCGAACCCATTCTTGGCTGTTACCGACGTCATATGACGTTGCCTGAATTTAAAAGATTTTTTATGGAATTTGTCGAAGTATTACGAGGTTCCGCATTCTTTAAACACGCATTGCCGACGTAATATTATGTTGACACAAGTTTTCATGAATTTCACTGAAACGTAAATTTATGTCAGCAGTACATGAAGGGTGAAATCACTGCAATTAACACAATTCAGTGGCGTGGACAAGTGGAGGGAAGGAGAGTTCCCGGTTTCAACCCCCTTACCTCCCCCAAAATATGGAGGACACATTAAAAAAAATAAAAAAATGTGTATTTAGTTATTATTAGTAAAATAAGAGATTAAGTAAATAAAACAGAATAACAAGACATTTAAAAAAAAGTTAAATAGAAATACAGATTTGTATTCTTTAATTGAACATTTTTTTACATCCGCAGTTTTATGAATGACGAAATCGCCTTCTTCTCCCCTTCCCAAACAACAAAAAAATTCCTGTAAATAAATATCTGCCTTCGCCATTGACAGAATGTACTGAATGCTACGTTCCTAGGAAGGGGCCGCGGTGTTTCAGCGGTTAGTCTACTCACCTCCCACCAACGCGAACCAGGTTCAATCCCCTGCCAGGTCACTCCTGGATTCTCGCCTGTGGGAATCGTGCAGGACGATGCCGCTGGTGTCAGCGGGTTTTCTCGGGGATCTCCCGTTTCCCCCACTATTTCATTCCGGTACTGCTCCCATACTCGCCTCAATCATTCTCATTGGCTCTTGAGACCTCGCTTTTAAAAGTCGTCCGAATATCTTCACTCACGTTACCTAGGAAGTCATATTTTATTGGAATAGTACTACCAACTCGGTGTTATGCTGGCTGACAGCTGTCCAGTAATAAACGTTGTACAGCACAGCAAGTGTGTCTGGCGAAATGTGGACTAATAGGACAGTGGCGAGTGGGAATACAGAAACCAAAACAACCGTTTTTCATGCAGTGTTATATGTAGGTGCGACTCACTCCTAACTTACTTTGAATTTATGTAAATATTTGCCGCATTCAAAGTTTTAAGACCCCTTCCCCTCCCAACTCAGAGGATGGTGGTAGGGGCAAGTCTTTTGACATCCCTCTTAAGACAATTTTTCTCTTCTTAAATATTCACTTTTTGTGCGAT
The DNA here is from genome assembly GCA_002778355.1 of Clitarchus hookeri. NCBI lineage: Eukaryota > Metazoa > Arthropoda > Insecta > Phasmatodea > Phasmatidae > Clitarchus > Clitarchus hookeri. The sequence goes on from NQII01001513.1 coordinate 429,496, forward strand.
CGAAACTCGAATTACATAATGCATAAAAAATAGCGAAAGTCCTGTAATCCATAAGTGAAGTTGCGCTTATATAAAGTTCAGAAATGTATAATAGCAGTTCATTAAAAATTATATACAATTCATGAATCTCAGCGAACAAAACTAGTTTGGGTGCCCGTATACTCTCATTATGTTGTCCTTTTTCTACGTTTAAGGAAGGGCAATTTATACCCCGCCTCCGCTGTTGTTACTCGTTACGCCACTGGAAACCCGTGCAAAATGGCACCCTCATACTACACCTCATGCAAAAATATCTCGTGCAAGGCAGATCCCGCATGAAAACAGGGAATAGAGCATTTCTTATTTTCACGAGATCTATGTACCAGATGTCTGATTCTACTTGTCGTTCTCTGCTAGTCGTGTGACCACCTACGTATTAACCAGGGAGGTAGGAGAAGAGGAGAGAATACAGNCTACTTGTCGTTCTCTGCTAGTCGTGTGACCACCTACGTATTAACCAGGGAGGTAGGAGAAGAGGAGAGAATACACCTGCGTGAAGAGGAAGTAGGCGAAAAACATTTTTTGTGAATAACTCTTGAAAATTTGTATGGAAATGTAGTGGCGTTCGTATAGTGTTGTGAGATTGTTGGACAGGTGCAAGATATATCGTGTTCTATTTTGTTGCCACTACTTTATAAACAGCTTGTGTTGATGAGATTTTATTAATAAAATTATGGTTAGTTAAGATTTTCCGAGGTCATCAACTNCTACTTGTCGTTCTCTGCTAGTCGTGTGACCACCTACGTATTAACCAGGGAGGTAGGAGAAGAGGAGAGAATACAGCTGCGTGAAGAGGAAGTAGGCGAAAAACATTTTTTGTGAATAACTCTTGAAAATTTGTATGGAAATGTAGTGGCGTTCGTATAGTGTTGTGAGATTGTTGGACAGGTGCAAGATATATCGTGTTCTATTTTGTTGCCACTGCTTTATAAACAGCTTGTGTTGATGAGATTTTATTAATAAAATTATGGTTAGTTAAGATTTTCCGAGGTCATCAACTNCTTTATAAACAGCTTGTGTTGATGAGATTTTATTAATAAAATTATGGTTAGTTAAGATTTTCCGAGGTCATCAACTGCTCTGATAGAAGAAGGCATTTTGCTACGAGTTTGGTCAGTGGACTGGTTTCTCTTACAATTTGCCTGATATTGTCGCAAGAGATTGCTCAACGAGGACTCGTACGAAATCCATCTCTCGTCGTGTAAAAGCAGCTTTACTGCGGGTTCATCCTGGGCAGCTCAACGGGAGGGCGCTGTGGCCCAGATAGCACCCGGGTTCGCAGATAACTGCAAGCTCGCACGCGAGCAGTTAGCCTTCGCGCGATAACAGGCTCGTTCCTATTGGCGCTCGCCGCAGGTGGGCCGCGCCGGAACTGCTAATTAACCCTCTCCTCGCTCGACGCCGCCGAAAAAATTACCTCCGCTGCCTTATCACGCTCTTCTTGCAAGGACGTTGTACTAACAGTTGCTCATTTATTCCGCTCCGTCTTGTCCCACCTGGATGGCCCACGTGCGTCTACATCTTCATTACCAGCGTTGGAAGAATACTCGAGCCTTGGACATTTCTTCATTGCTTGTTGTAAGCAGCCAGTTTTACCCCCGGCCATGTAGCACACAATCCGCTCCTTCATTTATTGTAGTTCCTTCTACGAAACACCGTTCGACTTCTAGAAATTACATATATGTATTATTTCCTCCAATAATTTTTTTATATCGCATAGTTTTGTATCTTGGCCCGTCAAAATTCGCAATTCCAGTGTTTTCTGGACGTACAGATAAAATAAACAATATCATTTGCACAAAATTTAACACGGGAACCAAAAAGTCATGTCTAAATTAATTTTAAAGTAAATTTAGCTAAACTTATTTTGCAAAAAAANATTTAACACGGGAACCAAAAAGTCATGTCTAAATTAATTTTAAAGTAAATTTAGCTAAACTTATTTTGCAAAAAAAAGTCATAACCATTCGCGAATATAAAAATACAATTATTTCTTTATTTTAAGCAATTTTTAACAATTGCTATNAAAAAAAGTCATAACCATTCGCGAATATAAAAATACAATTATTTCTTTATTTTAAGCAATTTTTAACAATTGCTATAACATTTCATAGCGTAATTTTAAAGATTCCTTGATGTAACTTATGGTCTCTCATTTTAATGTGAATTTTCTGGTTTCGGTAAGTGAATTAGTGTTTATTATTTCTACGCTCCAAAAACACTAAAACTGTGTATGATTTTGACATGCCATTGTCTTAAATATATAACGTTTGAAATATTTTTATGCGGGGAAGTAGTGATAGTAAATAATATTTACAAGTTGAACAGCATCTTACAAATATAAAATAGTGAATTTTTTGGTGACTAGTGCCCATAAGGGCGTGTTTAATAAACTGTGACCCAGTTGCTCAAATAACTCAAATATGCACGTGTTTCAAGTGAGTCATGTAGGTCCAAACAGTGTCAAAAGGTGTCTTATCATCCAAAATTGGTCTTCTCCAATGCTACAATGACTGCTAACTGTTATTTATAGTGCTTTTCCAATATAGGTCTCATACTTATAAATTGAATTGCGCCTGCAATAACAAAAATCAGGGTTTTTGCAGATTCCAGAGCAGAAATTCCAGTATTTTTATAATGGCTTCTAAGTGGTTGCTTTGTCATGCATCTTCGCAGATAGAAACATTGGGATTTTACTTCTCTGTACCTGGACATTCATTTCTTCCTTGATGTAGAGTGTTTGCTAGGATTCAGAAGTCGGCGAGAGGAAAAAAAAAGAAATAATTAATATTCCTTAGGTGTATGTTGATTATTTGGCAGAACATTGGACCATAATTTAACTGGGTGGTAATAACTGTCCAATTTTAAATTGGAAAACAGCAGTTAATAAAGTTCAGTTGAAACCACTTAATTGGCTCTTTCAGTTTAAACCAAAGCAACAGCAAATCAAACAAGGTTATTATTCGTTGGGATGCTAATTATAGAATAGACTTCTGTAATTTTAGAGATGTTGTTAAAAACGTTTAAAACATTATTAAAATAAAGCCTGGAGTCATTTCCAAAGGGGCATAATTAAAAAAGCAACATTAAAGTATGTTAGTAAAATCCTAAGTAAACATGTTGGTATTATGCATATATACCAGCCACAACTAACATTCTACACGAATCTGCTGTAATCGGGCTGATCAAGCCCAGAGTGTTGGATCATATGTTGATTGTTATGTTGCATGACCAGACTGTATATCGTAATATTGCGTTAAGGAAGATTTTGAGATGAACTCTTTCATTATGGGAATATTTTGAGCATTTATTTTGTTTGTATGATTTCAGAATGTTTTACAATTTATTGACATTAAACTGACTACTGAAAAATGTACATATTATGATTTGAATTTCTGTAGTACAAAATGTCATTTAGACTAAACAGCTTTGTGTTTTTTNCTGAAAAATGTACATATTATGATTTGAATTTCTGTAGTACAAAATGTCATTTAGACTAAACAGCTTTGTGTTTTTTTCTAAATCATGTATTGCCCAGTTATGTTGTATCCAAAACCTTCCTTCTCCAATTTTTTAATTTAAATAATAACTTTCATATACAAGCCAAATTAACGAGCTTCTATTCGTGACTTGTGTAACATAAAGTGTTTTTTTTAAGGAAAATATTTTTTTATTTAAATATTAAACTGGAAAACCAGTTTTTCTTCATTTATTCCAAAAATTAAAAAATCAAGGACACACATTTTGGAAGTATACGAATGAAATGAAGTAGAGGAATTCTCCACCCTTATTCATTACCTACGACTTCGAGTATTAAAGTTTATTCCATTTTTTTTACACAATAATGAATCAAACCTTCGAGAAATTACCCCATGCATGACGTGTTTGGTTATTTCCTAAATGTGTCACGTAACGTAAATGTTTTATACATTTGTTGACGTAAAAATACCTTGTTTTTAATTAAAGTAAATTTTACTTATAATTTGTCTATAATGTATGATATTTCATTTATTATAAATATGAATAAAAACAGAGAGAAAATGGGTATGTTGGTAATGCCTAATAAGAAAGGGTTCTCGTTCAAAATGTTATTACGCTGAGTGTGCACGAATGCGATGCTCTGTCCCTTAGGTGTAATTGTCTAGACTCAGTTGTTTGTTTGCATGAGGCGGAGGAATATCCTGGAATTAGAACATATGCGTGGCTTCAGAAAAGTTGTAAATAACATTCAGTGGACTATAGCTTAAAATTTAGCGAGTACGTCACGTTTCAATGTTCTGATTTTTTTTTTTTAACGTTGTGTGTACTGGCATTGATACGCATACTTGAATTTATTTTTGAGGTCACGGTTTATGTATTATGCTCTAGAGTACTCCATACAACAAAAAATTATAACAAAACAAGAACCAAATCATGTACAGTGTAGTCGAACGTATAGGGGTGCACCCATGTGCGAAGGGGGGAGGGAGCTTTTGGGGGCTGAAGTACTTCCCAGAAATAGTATCAAACTTGAAATGAAATCCAAGAGCATTCAGCTCACTTGTATCATATCAACGTATCTGTATCACAACATGATATGCGATCATGATAAAGCCGTTTGACGGCAAAGCAGCCCGATCTGTATCACGTATCTGTATCTTCTATGCTTAGCTATCCGTTATCCACTCACCAGTCTTGTATCACCCGGTGAGCGAGTGTATTGACAATGCCTCGCCCACTGCAGTTGGCTGCTGCTAGCTATATTTTCATCCATTATGCATTAAGACATAAGTTGGTGGACGAAAACTGTTAATGTTAACAGATAAAGTCACGGGGGTTCATCTTAAATTGCGCGGGTTGAACCAGTCTGTAAATGGACAGTACAGAATTTCACCCGCATGTCACCGACTGAATTTGAATACCCGTTAACCAATATCGGAGGGCATATTACGGAGAACGACACAGCATTAAGAAAAGTGACCCCAGTACAAGAAATGTTCGCTATAACCTTGCGCTTCTTGGCAATAGGAGAGTCGTGTGCAAGCTTAAGATACCTGTTTCGAGTATCGAAGCAAGCTGTGAGCATTATTATTCAAGGCGTTTGCATAGCTCTGGTGGAGCAACGTAAGAAGTAGATTAAGGTATGTAACTGAACATTAAATAATACACTGAAGAGCCAAAATAACTGGCACACCTGCCTCATATCGTGTAAGGCGCCCGCGAGCACGCAGGAGTGCCCCAAGACGACGTGGCATGGACTCGACTAATGTCTGAAGGTATGCAGGAGGCAATTCACACCATGAATCCTGCAGGGCAGTCCACAAATAAATAGGATTGCGAGGCGATGGAGATCTCTTCTGAACAGCACATTGCAAGGCATTCCAGATATGCTCAATAATATTCATGTCTGGTGATTTAGGTGGCCAATGGAACTGTCTAAGGTCAGAAGAGTGTTCCTGGAGTCACTCGGTAGCAACTCTCGATGTGTGGGGTGTCGCATTGTCCTGCTGTAATTGTCCACGTCCGTCGGAATGCACAATGGACATAAATGGGTGCAGGTGATCGGACAGGATGCTTACGTATCTGTAACATGTCGGAGTCATATCTAGACGTATCAGCAGTCCCATTTCACGCCAACTGCACACGCCCCATACCATGACAGAGCCTCCACCAGCTTTAGCAGTCCCCTGTTAACATGTAGGGTCCATGGATTCATGAGGATATCTCCATACGCGTACACGTCCATCCGCCCGATACAATTGGAAACGAGACTCGTCAAACCAGGCAACGTGTTTCCAGTCATTAACAGTCCATTGACGGTGTTGGTGGGCCCAGGCGAGGCGTAAAGCTTTGTGTCGTGCAGTCAACAACGGTACATGAGTGGGCCTTCGGCTCCGAAAGCCCATTTCAATGATGTTCCGTTGAATAGTTCGCACGCACATCTTCATGAATCCATGGACCCTACATGTCATCAGGGGACTTTTCAAGCTGGTGGAGGCTCTGTCATGATGTGGGGCGTGTGCAGTTGGCGTGAAATGGAACCTCTGATACGTCTAGATAGGACTCTGACAGGCGACAGATACGTAAGCATCCTGTCCGATCACCTACACCCATTAATGTCCATTGTGCATTCCGACGGACGTGGACAATTCCAGCAGGACAACGCGTCACCCCACACGTCGATAGTTGCTACCGAGTAGCTCCAGGAACACTCCTTTGACTTTCGATACTTCCATTGGCCACCTTAATCACCATACATGAACATTATTGAGCATCTCTGGGATGCTTGCAACGTGCTGTTCAGAAGAGATCTCCACCGCCTCGCACTCCTATGGATTTGTGGACTGCCCTGCAGGATTCATGGTGTGAATTGCCTCCTGCATACATTCAGACATTAGTCGAGTCCATGCCACATCGTCTTGTGGCACTTCTGCGTGCTCACGGGGGCCCTTCGCGATATTAGGCAGGTGTACCCGTTTTTTTAGCTCTTCAGTGTACAACAAACCATCAAATATGTTAATGCATAAAATTTTTGTCTGCGATTTGTATAGACCGCCAAATAAAAAACTTGAAATTTTATGACATATTCTGGGGACCAAGCAAGCCATTCCCAACAAATGTTACACTTTAGTAGTGCTACGATAGACCACGTAAATAAAATGTTTTATATTTCTCAGACACTTATTTTCAAAATCAATAACTTGAAAATAATTTGGGTTAGTAAACCCTATCTACCAAAACATTGAACTGTTTACATAATAATTTGATGCTTCGAATCTTACTGCGTAATTAACTTGGTTGCACGCTAGCTTATGGTACAAAGTTTTCTGCTTTTTAGTCCCGGGTAAGGCATGTGCTTATTGGAAATTGTCTCACTACCTTTGCATACGTTTCTGGTTCCATATCTAATGATATTGCTTTCAACAAGACTTCAAGGCCTACCTACTACCTAAGTTTTTAAGATCTCAAAACTATTTGCAGTTATGTAGAGGAAAGTAGGCTAATTAGTTATATCAGTAACTTATTATTTGTTTCCTGTTGACATTGTTCCATTGGGACTGTTTCTACCATTGTTAACCGTCAATAAATACAAAAACCAATAGTGTTATAATAATTGCCAACTAAATACACATCATTACAGCACCAAAATAATTTTTTGCAGCAAAAAAATTTGATAACAATAATAATAAAAAAATTTACGTAACCAAATGCTTATACACTTCTAAAAATATAAACTTATTTGGATCTGCCACATAATTTATAACGTTTACGATAACAAAACCGATTTAAACGTCCTTGTAAAATTGTTGTGCAAACTAATTACGTACATGTAGGTGATGCTGGAACAACCAAAGAATTATCTTATCAAACTATATTTTAATAATTTATTTCGTTCAAAGTAATTAATGTAAATGTTTGAAGCAACGGCATATTAGTTCAGGGAACAAAATATTGTAAATTGTAAACAAGAGCTTTTCAATAAAATTTATTTGGTGTCTGAAACTAAATTATTGCCTAGGCAGTGTACATCACAGTTGCACGGCAATATTCACGAACCATGTGTCGGAATTACATTTTACCGAAAATACAGGCGAAATGATGTGTAGGCACCGTGGTGTAATTAATAACATACTGGACTGGAACAACAAAGTTCAGTGGTTCGCTCCCGCCTCCTTAACAAAACAGTTTTCCAAAAAAAATTTAATTGGACCTAGTGTTTTTCGTAAATGTAATCTGTAATTAGTATACTCGTACCTGATAATTTACTACTTTTCAAATAAATTTCCCTTTGAGTGTGGGGACTATGTGTTGTGGAAATCTCGTGTCATTTTTTCAGGTAATATTCTCTTATGGTCGAGGAATAATCCGTTACTTTTGGTTAGGTACATTTACAGCACATTAGCTCGGAAATTTTTCCTTGCATATGAGGGTATTTTTGCTTCCCTTGGATGTAAGAGATAAATATACCAACTTTTATTTGTACAATGTAACTAACAGAAACATTTTTATCGTTCGAGTGGCCAAGAACGGAGGAGCAATGGTTGCTAGCGTTGAATCAGTTCGAAGAAACATGGAACCGTCCTCACACATTGGGCGCAATCGAAAGGAAGCGTGGTGATATACTGTACAATGCACAGTAGCAGTGAATTTTATTCCTACGAAGAATAATTTAGTATAGTACTTTTTGCAGTGGATGTCAACTACAACTTTTTGTTCGTAGATGTGATTTGTCAAGATATAATTTCAGACGGTGAGGTGTTTGCTAACACACATTGAATAAAAAATTGGAAGAAAATTCTTTAAACCTACCTCACCCCAAACATTTTGTCGGTGATAAGGATAAATTCGTTACGTATTTATCGTAGAGCACGAGTGTTACACCCTGATGCAGTAATGATGAAACCGTACCCAGGACTGTGTCCAAAATGGTCTGACGAACGAATTTACAACTGCAGAGTAAGTAGAGTTCGAAGAATATTGAAGCATGTTTTTGATGTGGTGTCGTCAATTTTTCGAGTTCTCAGAAAACCAGTGCTCCTGGAACCTGAAAAGGCCTATCTCGTGGTTATGATGATCACCTATCTACACAGTTTCTTGAGGCGACAATCTTCGTCACTTACGAGCTAGAGTCCACCTAGAACATGTCGCATCTCCGCCCCACAGTCGAGCGCCAAATAACATGACGCTAAATAGTTGGGGAAGCCAATTTAACTTGCGCGTTTCCCCACCTGTGGAGAATACAGGGTGACTTATAGCATCGTAGTTAATTCCTCCCGGCATAGACTATAAGATGCCTAGAAGGTTAAAGGTTTTTCAATAAGGTAGTCTTTTGATGTTTCACTTAACTGGATAACTATATTGTCTCAAGTTCGAACAAAAACAACATATAGCAACACTTCCGAGGTGTGGTATTCTAATTTGGTTATTCGTATTAACAGGTGCAACTTCGGGGTGGAAAGGGGGGCTTCTCTGGGGGGCGACTTTATACTTAACTCTGCTGTGGTTGCTGGTATGCTTTCATCTGGGGATGAGCTCAGGCGAAGTGGTAGGCCTTGGAAAAAGGCCCGCATTTGGTGTCGTCTCACTTGGACTGCTCTACTGACGTGGCCAGGGGTCCGATCCCCCGGCCAAACGCTCTCTGCACGACTGCTTCCTCGAACTCTGGGCGGTAATAATTGACTATCCGCTGTCTCTGTGTGGTAATAATTGACTGACCCCCGAACTAACCTCTCGGCTCGGTAATAAAGAACTGAAAAACCCACATTCCCCGCAAGGAAGCTTATATGCTCTCTAGCATCCTTCCCTAATTGTCGGCATGTGTCGCCTTGTTGGGGAGGGGGTGGTGGGACGAAAACAGAACAATGCCTTTCACAAAATGTGCCCCGGTTCCTGAAGGTTGGGGGGTGGGGGGGAAGGTGGCACCTTGCCCCTAGCTTACTCTGTTAACTATTTCTCCACGACGTGTGTCCACATTGTCCCGTGGTTAGCTAAGGGGGGAGGGGATGTTTCCAGCTTGTCAGCTGTTTTTCGGTGCGTATTTTCTTATTTCCGGCGAAATACACCTGATTATTTTGTGATATCTCGGCGCTCAACAGATCTCACGGGCTCGCTAGAGGCGTAGGGGGTGAAGGTGGGTGGGGGTGGCATGGCTATGCATCAGCGACACGTGTCCAGCTTGGCAGCGCATGTTGGCCTCTGCTTGACCTTTGCCTGTGAGGACGACGACTGCCACGTGCCTCTCTAAGTCCCTATACTGGTTATGCCGGCAGGGGGGTGGTTGTGGGACAGCGCTGCTCTAATACGCCTAATGCATCACACGTCAAACATTTGAAACCTAAGAAACCTGTCAACTGATGGAAGGAAACTGGTGAGGACAGTGAAGCGAGATAACTGCGTCACTTCTCCTTCTTCGACGAGTCCATAGGGAATCGTCGTTAAAAGCTTAATATGTAAGGCATGGATTAACAGACTATTTCGTAAACGCGGTAAGAGTTGAGTGGCAGGGTAAGTATGGATGTAAAACAGTCCCTCACGACATTTTGTGTAGCTTAATAATTCAAATGATTATCATGTTAACAGTATGAACCTACTTACCGAGTTCAAGGTTTATGAGGGGATGTTGAAGCAGCTGTTGAGGGGAGGGGGGATTCTTGTCTGAAAGGAATTTCAAACTGTTGAATGTAAACCATGCGCTCTTGTATACGCGGTTTGTTCCTGTAACAAAGGCGTAATAATCTTTTACAGCTTTGTAATACAGATTTATCATGAAGCTATAAATTCCTCACTATGATCGCGTAACGATTAATTACGTTTGGTCCAAACCTATTGCTATATGTACTGACTGATAGAAAATTGTTAGTGTGAATCAAATTCTACTTGAAATGTCCCAGTCTGCCAATAAAATAAAACAACATGAATTTTAAATCACTATTTGTCAACATGTCATTAGTACTTACTTTAACATCTTCGTTGAGACTATTTTATGTTCTGTTTGTCTCTTATAAGAGCCAAGAGCAGATACACAATTTCTACTTGCACGATTCGATTGGTCTCGCAACATCCTTGGCGATTTTCTTCGCACGCATTATTCTTTTTCAGCCGATTAAAATGGTGCAGATCCTTCGGAGCCCCCAAAACTGTCTTTTGTTGAGAATAACTTATAAATTGTAGAACGTTTTCCTTAGACCACTCCGAATCGATTGTTCTTTACAACACTCACAGCCTCTTGCAAGTTGCTCCGAAACTGTTTATTGCAAGCAGCGAAGCGGAAGGAAGGAGTGCACATGTGATAGTGACGTGCAACACAGCAGGGCTCTCTACTGTGCGCGCATGCGCGATGCGGGAACGTGCAAAGGGGTGGTAGAGGAGGGCTCTACGGCTGCATAGCACACGCGACCATGACACAGAGTGATGATCGTGAAAACGCCCCCATCCACACTGTCCGTATCTGTATCACGTATCATGTGGAATTCGTTCCGGACGATGCCGCTGGTTGGCGGGTTTTCTCGGGGATCTCCCGTTTCCCCCGCCCTTGCATTTCGGCGCTGTTCCATACTCGCCTCGCTTCACCCTCATCGGTTCTGAAGACCTCGATGTTAAAAGCCGCCTAAATATCTTCACTCACTCACTAATTTTATCACGTATTTTTACTTTGATGTGAGGGCAAAATACCGACATATGGTGAGAATAGCTAATTCATACAGTCCTTGATTATTTCAATAATGTTATTATTGCAAATTTACTTCTATGTACATGCTTTTGCTGTTTGAGTTAAGTCACCCAACAGTATTTGCCATTACACAGTAATGGACAGAGCAAACACATACTTCAAAGAAACTAATAATTACCTTTTTACACTTGTACTTTATAATAGTTGCAAAGAAAATCAATGTAGGAAAAATTAAATATCGTTATAGAATAGCTAGTCGTGCATATAATTAGAATAATAAATTTAATATTGTGTATAGATATTTTTACAATACTGGGAAGACCATTCCATATTTATTTCGTGAAGATCTCATAAAAATATCTGTAGAATATTTCGAAACTACAATAAAAAGAGGTTTAACATATAAATAGTAAAGGAAATAATAACACAAAAAGACCTGCAAATATACCAGTACTGTAAATTATAATGGATCTATTAGCACTTCAATGTTTATTTCCTAATCAAATGTAGAATAACCACCGTGGATGAAAGAAGAAGCCCCACAACTCTCACGTTATAACTCATTTCAATGGTGAAACTGATAACAGTTTCTTACAGAGTCGGCCGACAGTAACATTGCAGCTTAGAACAACATGTCGAATTTAAAACTAATCAGTGGTATATTTTGTACCAAACTTTGGATGAATTACAAAGCATGTAGCGCCTTTTCACGAGTAATGTGGATCAATTTATTTCGCAAATAAACGCACTGAAAGGTTTTTGACACTGTAGTTGTATGTTGTGAATTGTTCCCATTTCCATGACTCCCATGAAGTTCAATAATTCCCTTTACATATACGCTACGAGAAAGGCTTCAACTTTATAATCAACTCTCTTATTTCACATCAACACCATTTGGTACCTATTTGCACGTATACTTTGCAGGATTATTTTAATTAGTGTTTTAATGTAAATAAATTTGTGCCGCCTACTATGTCTAACACTTTTATTTGCTGCGTATTCTAAATAAATTACGTAAAACGAATCAGAGTAATAAATGTATGCCATCTGCCTACATATTACAGTTTCTTATTATGGCAACACTTCACCCTCTAGTATCGTAAATTAATAAAAGAATAAGTTTTACTTTGATAGCAAGAACTGCTTTAAGATTAATTACGACGAAAATGATTATTTTGTATCAATAAACAAGCAATAGCGCGAGTGAATGCGGTGTCTGAGTGGGAGCGATTTCCCAGCATTCAGCACGAGGCGCGACCAAACAATATCTGGCTTGCCGAAGACAAGCACCGTCAGTCGCGCTGGAGGCCAAGACCAGTAGGGGTTGTCTGGATGCGAACGCAAGTCATTTGGCAGTTGTAGAATAGACACTTCCGCCAGATGGCAGGGAGTCTGGAGTCTTGAGACAGGCAACGCGAAGATAGCAGTCTGCGAATAGAGCCCCTTTTCAAGTGTGGACACGGGTTAACATATTTTATCAGTTCCGTGTCAATATTATTCAAGTGGAGAAGAAAATTCTAAATGATGGTGAATGAGTGCTGCAGGAGTGCCTGTCACACGAAACCGTGAAACGTCTACCTAGTTTAACCATTCATCGTGATTTTTTCCCATAAATGGCAATGAGATTATTTCACTTTCCAAACAAATCCCAAGAAGACTAGACTTCGTGCTTTAGGGTGTAATGAACTAAAATTATGATGCAGAAACAAGCCAGTTTGGGAACGAATACTGCACAAAGACTTAAAAATGTTATTTTAAAATAATTGTTTTTACTTTTTTACTGTATATCCTTAACCATTATTTTCGACATGAAACACTCTTATATGTGCGTACCTTTCCCTAATAATTTAATTATTAGCTCACAAGTTTTATTGGGTTATACATAAATTTGATTGTGAATTGTAACATATTACCTTTATGTAAATTTTTTAATGTATTGAAGCCTTTCCCGAGTTTCAAATTCTAGGTAAAAGTGTCAACAGACTAGAGGAGACAGGATTGTGAATTTAAGACTGCAGATTTTCCTGAACTTATAAAACCTAATGATATTGGCTATTCGCGATTAATCAAGAACTCTTAAAAATGCTGATTGGCGTCTAATTTTCTAATAACATTGCATTATTTCGTATAATGTTCAGCATGTGCAAGGAGCCACATACCATATCACTTAATTTACGCGTCGACTAATTGAATTTGTGGTATTTTTGGAACAATGATATTTTGTAAATTCTTATGACTACTCATGTGCATAAAATAAACAGAAATTGAAAAGAAGTTCAGTATCTACAAATTTAAACATCGCATACTGAATGCGACACATCACATCCAATATCACTTGCAGCTTGCCAGTCAATGCGCTAATAAAATATTTTTAGGTAATAGAAGGAAATATATTTTGAGAGGTTTATTTCAAAATTCTTTAATTAACTGCGAGCAAGCTTATATTCCCATACACAATGCATGCACGTAAAGCATTTCTTGCTTGTAAAAAGTGAGACCGGAATATGACTGCGTCATTTGATGTTAGTGTACTTGAACTATTTATAACTACATTTGTTAATTAAGAACGGGAGTTTTTTTTTTACGCAAGCCCTTTTACAGCACGTTATAAGAACTGTTTCGATAAGGAGAGTTACTTGAAACAAACTATGAACAATGTCCCGCCTTCTAACTTACGATCAAACCTTCTCTTGAGAATGTGATAATAACCAGAAAAAGAGAGTATGTTTATGGACGTCTGGTATTTTGCGTGACATTATGTCCGTAACTTTCAAATATATGCCCGAAATATGGTATCTTTAAAGGGGAAAAATACCGAACTCTATATTACGAAATTAAAGGAAATTTTTATTTTCGTTTTTAGCGTACATTCCGAAGGAAAGAAAGGCCTATGAGATCACTTTCCTGTTTGTGTCTGTGTGTGTGTGAGTATGCCTGTGACTGTGTGTGTGCGTGAGTGTGTGTTCCGCTTTAAAACTTTTGATTGCGAGAACCCAATTTCTCCAAACTCGGCACACAAATAGTAGGTACTTAGTAATTACATCCGACTTTTAAGGTTTTCGACCACGCTGGGTGCTTACTTCCAAATGGCGGTCATTTTAAAATTTAGGGAGCTGTCATATTTAGGGAAACATTCAACCAATTTAAAACAAATTTTGTGTCTTGATAGTGCATCATGTAAGCATTGAGTTTAGCGATGGCTATTGTTGTTGTTGGTCCACCATTTTAGAAAATAGCACTACATGAAAAATAAAGATATTATATTTTATATCGAGAACTACTCAGCGAATTCGTGCTAAATTTGGTACGTAAGTAATTCTATGGTAGGTCATGTAAACATATGTGATTTAATTTGATAAAGCACTTATTTTCACATGGGCTGCAAACAAATAATTTAGCTTTATTTGCTTTATCTACCATACTTTTCTGCCAATTTTGACCAAATATTTCATATTGAAGTATATATTACAAGCACCAAATATGCCAAGAAATAGCCATTTTGTCCGCCATTTTTTAAGATAGTTAAACATGAAGAAATAAGTTTTTTATGTAATATTTCGGGAAAAAAACCACCGATTCTTACCAAATTTGGCAAATAATTAGTACTATGGTGGTACACATAAATATATATGCTTTAAGTGGGTTAGCCACTTATTTTCTAAATGACGTCTATGTAAGCATTTTGTATAACTTAGTATGCTAAATTTACAAAACCATGAAACCAAATTCAATTTAACTTAATATGCTGGCAGTATCCATTAAAAATATAAAATGTGTCTCCACATATTATATTTTGTCAGTCATTTTGTAAGACAGTGCCACATAAAGGGCGTTTTAATGTCATTTCTTGGAAACTATTAACTTATTCCTACCAATTTCGTGAACAAATAGTGCTGCGACAGGTATATATACATGTATGTTTTAAGTGATTCAGACACTTATTTTCAAAATGGTGGCCATTTACACATTTTAATTTAGTAAGTTATATCATTGAAACCATGTAAACAATTCCAACTTAACTTTGTATCCTGTCAGTATATATTACAACCATCAAATGTTTCTATTGTGGGTCTCATTTCTTTGCCATTTTGTAAGAGCCCCCCACATGAAAAAAAAAAGTTTTTACATCATAAGTACGGAGCAATCAATCGATTCGTGCCAAATTTAGGGAAGAAGTTGTACTATGGTAGGCCATGTTACTTTATATATGTTTTAAGTAAGCGAGACAATTTTTTATAAAAATAATAGTATGATATATTTAAGAAACTATGTAACTAATTATAACTTAACCTTGTATACTGTCAGTATATACATAATCATCAAATGAGCTAATGCATAAACTCTTTTCTCCGCCATTTTGTAAGATAGTATCATATGCAAAATTAAGCTTTTAAATCCTGTCTCGGGAAACAACTATATAATTTCCACTAAATTTATCTGACAAGGTATAATTTTTTATTTAAACTCAATATACACAATTATTTGTGAACATTGTAATACCCAGAAAGAATGATCCGAATGAATCCAAACTTGGAGGATGTGTAGAACAGTGTACCAGCAATAAGTGATTATGATTGCAGAGAGATGGCGTACACGTAGGCCCAGCAGCACTCTCTCGTGTGTGACCAGCAAGGTCAGTGTTACACCAAGCTCAGTAAGTGAAGACTCGTCAAACAAAGTGAAAGCAATTGCCAGTATGCCTCGTCGACATCAAAAGTCGCCATACCAGCATGTGAGTGAGTTTGAATGGAGCAGAATAGTCGGTCTCCAGGAAACAGATTTGTCATACCATGAAAGAGGGTCGTTCGCAGCGACGAGCGGGTACTGGACCATGAAATGTGACCACAGCATGTGATAACCGCCATCTTGTTCACATGGCCATAACGGACCATACTGCCTCGTCCACAGTGTTGGCTCGACACTGAAGCACTGAAACGGGTGTGAACCTATCTGCATCGACAATTCGATGCTGTATGCTGCGAACTGGTGGCACGTATGCCATTGCGTCGGCTTCCATTTTTCAGAAACTACAAAAGCCTCAGACTGTAATGGGCACGTGAACGCCATCGCTGGCATACTGAGTGGCCAAATGTAGTGTTTTCGAACGAGTGCCGCTTCAACCTGTCCTATAGTGATGGCCGCATATGTGTTTGACACTACCGTGGTGACTGCAATCTGGCAGCCTGCATTCTGGAGCGGCATAGCGGACGAATGCCAAGTGTGATGCTTTGGGGTGTCATTGAATACAACATGCGATCTCGACTCCTATAGCAATCTGAACAGCAACTCTTACATCAAGTGTGTGCTATAGAACCCGAGGTACTGCCCCTCCTCCAGGCGACTCCCCATGCTATATTTCAACAGGACAATGCCCGACCGCATGTGGCGGCAGGCGTCTCAGTATTGGCATCTTATATGACCAGGTGGAGGTCGTCATGGTATATGGCGACTCTCCTCCTGTTACTTACCTTTATAAGGTAGGTGGTGTTTCCTAGCATATTTATTACTGTGTGCGGTCCACTCCACTTCGGAGCGAATCCCACACAATAATTTTACGCGCTGCTGGAGAGCTTATGCTCGCGGACATACACCAGCTGTCTGGGTGTTCATCTGCACGGTGGCCGTGTGGTTGACGGCACTTACTTCACTATATAGTACGCTTGATTCCTACGGGCGGCTTGTAGGTCTGCCTTTCGGCGCTGCCGCTAGGCTGTGCTGTACTCCGCTTTTGGCAAAGCAAAAATCATGACGTCAGTGGACCTTCGCAGCAGCTACTGACAAGTGCCAATCAAACCAGAGGACCGGCACAAAACCGCAAGTACCGGATGTATGTAATGTGTTTTTGACACTTATGTAGGGTGGCAGTGCACTCTTGGTCATTAAGTTGATTGGCCTAATGTCTATACAAAAATGCCACATCCCATCATTTTTTGTTGCTTGTGTTATGGCACTATTTTAATGGATGTGGATAGTTTCAATCACACACTCAACAATCATTTCCTTGATTTGATGTTTTATGATCATGAATTGGTGTGGTTGATAACTCCGCAGAGCAGTGCAGATTGGTCGCTCGTGTTCCAGTGGTATTTCGTGTTCAGCTACTGTGGTGTGCCTTTATAGTTGGTTGCCACAAATTCGTCGCACCCCTCATGCAGTACTATTTGTACTGTGTTGTGAAACTCAGGTGGTACAGCATAATCCATTTCGTCTAGCTGGACATCGAGTGCACAAATTGTGGGCGTGGTTCGAGGTCGTGAACAGTTCGTCGTTCTTTTTACCCAAAATGGATTCTATGTGCTGCTGGCTCTACAATGTTATTTGTCTCTGTGAGCCAGGGAATACCCATATGGCATGCTAATGTGGTAAGCTGACACAAGGGCTGTGATGATGGTCTCCACATCGCATATTAGGATGGTTATTGTTGTCTCTACCATAGTTTCTCCCATGTGCTGCTGTGTAGTGAGTTGTAGAACTTGTGTTGCCTGCTTAAGTTTACTGACATTCACATACCCAACAGGCAAAAAGGTGTGATACTGCAGTGTCAATCACTGCATGCATCAAAATTTGCCGGCAGCTACATTCAACATGTCCAGCATGTGCACACATTGCCAATGAGTGATTCTTCCACAGTTCTCACATGCCACTGGTTGTGAATTACCTTGTTTGTATAGGTCCTAGTGACAACGGCATGGTGACAACACTTATCCTGTGATAAAGTCAGCAGGTGCACGTGTCACTGATAATAATGTTTGTACAATTTGTGCACAAAATGTTTCCATTTCGGACACCTGTTACTTGTTCACTTCCAGTAAGGCACTCGGTGTCGTAAACTTTGGTACAGTTTACACCCAGAATTGTCCCATCTCCGATGCCTGCATACGTTATGGGTTTTGCACACCATCAATTTTGACAATTTGGCAAGGTTGTGTCCAAGAAAAGTTCTGTTTGTGGAGGGAGTGCACACTTGCACACACATCTCGTCACAGGGCTGACAATGCTCCAAGCCACTCGTAGTCTGGTACAGACTGCGCACAATTGCACCCTCTAGCCATTAGAGGTGCATCTCCAGGCCCGTCCAGCATGTTCACAGTTGGCAGAGCGAAAGTCGTCTTCGAGACGCCTCACATTTACTGGTTCGTGACATGGGCACTTTGTGTCCCGTAACGGTTTGGACACAACAAAGGCTTTACGAACTTCAAGCATAATGTTCTGTTTTTGCCATTACTGGTGCACCAGTTCACATGGCATCTCCCAAGGGCCAGCTAGGCCATGTGGTTCAGCGCGTGGGCTGTCATGGTGACAGCTGTGGTCGCCATGGTTTTTGACCCACCTCCTTACGAACCTGTGCGGGAAGAGGATACCAGTATGGCATGGGTTGTGGGTGACCACGCCCGTGCGTGTCCACATGAGGGTCCATCACGCCACCTTCCCATGCTGGAGTGTGAGAGGAGAGGAGGTCGCACCTGTTTGTCTGGCATGGCCTGAGTCCACAATGGTGGCGCTCGGGGATACTCCTTTGTCCAGCACTGTCCCAAAATTGTGTGAATTACCTAAATATGATAGTTGCTCTTTTAAGGTCCGAAATTGATTTCAATTAATTTTTGTTGAAGGATTTGGGACACGTGTCTTTTTGGCAAAGTGCTTTACAGATAAATGTACCCTAAATACACAAATTACCCTTAGAAATGGCACGATTTACACACACAAAAATGTACATTGTGGTGAAGACAAGAGTTACTCTCAATTGTGATAAACACACGCAAGCACTGATTATTGGTAAGTTTTGTTGCACACCATGAGTCAGATTTTAATTTTATTGGCATTGTAATGAAAAACAAAGGACACTGAAACATCCTGGGATGGGCTAAAGGGAACTACATATACTGGAATGCCATGGGACATGAGCGCGGGAAAACAAAGTACAGTGGGTCGTCGGGGATGTTTCACGATGCACTGTTGTGGTTCGCCGAGCTTGTACTTACATGTTCTTCTGCCATTCTTGTTGAATAGCCCCACTAGTTGGGAAAGCCATAGGCCTCACGAATATAGCTAGTGCGATTTAAAGATTGTTTTATCCCCACAAGTTGGGCAAGCCATAAAACATGTAGAGAGTTACAGGGATGTTGATTTAAGTCCCTACCTTACCCGGCTTTCTAGTTTAAGGTGAAAACTGGTGAAATTGCCTGGTGCCATAACTCAGTGACCATGAGTTAGTGAGGGTAAAGTGGTCTACTGCCCATGGGTTGCTGGAGTCCTTTGTCGATCTGTGGTGCTTATGGATGATGAAATTACCAAAAATTGCACATACCTAGTGGTTTCGCTCTTTATGCTGGCGAGATTGTAGGTCACCTCGCACACCTTACTTAAACTTTTTACTGCTGCAAAAGGGTGCAGCACCCGAAGTACCCCAAAGTATAAAGTAAATAAAACATTCTTGGTTATTCAAGATTGTTACTTACTTATTTCATACATATGCGGTTACACTGATATATGATAAGTGTATGCTGACCTGGCACTGTGCTCTGCCAGTGACCTGCACTGTTCAATAATGGCGTAAGCTATGAAAATTAGGTGCAGTTACATGGTATGTGTTAAGTCCTGATAAAGATCACAGAAAGACCGATGGTACTCCCCTCAGCAAAATTTAGCAAAAGGTTCCAGTTACATGAAAATACTATTAAATTAAAAGTGATTGCAGCTTAAAATGAATGTGCTGGGATAGTCCATGTCGAGCGAACCTCTTGTGCTGATGGCTGGTACGAGTGCTAAAGTCAGACTAAAATCATGGTATCGGCTTCCGCTAATGGTGGCCGAAGGTGGTGCCAAAAACTATGTGAAAAATAATATGAACCCTCTTAATGCTAATTAATATGCTACAAAAATACAATTTCATGGTGAACAACATGTTTGTGACATCCCCATGATTAATTATGTGTTAATTATGTTTCTGTCTGTGATGTCACAGATAATGTCGTCACACTAGAAACCTGAAGTAAAAACTGTAAAGGCTTGATAGGCAGTCTGATGTGAAGAAAAGACATAATTACCCTTTTATACATTGAACATGATTAACATTATAAAATTAAAAGGAATAAAAGTAAACTGAAAATCCATTTCAATTTCTGGTAAGTTTCGCAAGTGTATTTAAGTTTGCTGTTTGTTTCGCCAATGGATGAGACCAAGTATTCCATATTGGGTGGGCTGGATGAGTCCACCCCTGTAAATATGTTTGAGTATTAATGCACGTTTGAGGATTTAGTAAAGAAATAAATTTATTATTTGGCTGTGGCATTTTTGACACTTTGTATTGCTTCGGGATTTTATTCCCCACTTTTTAACCGCACTTGGGATCACATAACACTAATATCTCAGCCAGTAGGCTGGTCAACGTCACACAGGTGGAAGGAAGCAGGGTGTCGCCGCGCGAAATGCACCAATGTTCCCTCCAGTTGCCAGGGAACCTGACGGCTGTGGCTTTCGGGGGACCAGTGTGATCGACTGCATGTTATTTTTCCCCAAGAGTTACCTTTTGAGGTAAATAAAGCAAGATGGTCACTCGAGTCACGTAGTACATGATGACGAGGCAGGTGTGTTCCGTTCTCGCCGACCCATACTGACGTACTCGTGGGCGAGTTTTCACTTCAGCCTGGTGTCGGCTAGGTGGCGCAAGTGACTGTGGAGGTACAAGTGATCACGAGAGCACATGTGGATATGTGGTTCATGCCATAGGTCTTCACGGGTATCTGGAGCCATGCTTTCTCCAGTGCATCCTACAGCGCGGTGGATAAGACAGACTGCGAACACAATGATCTAGGTGGTCCCACACATGTTAATTTGGATTGAGATCGGGGTGGGTTGAGAACCAAGGAAGAACTTTGAAGTCTTGATCATGCTCTTCCAGCCATGTGTGGACACTTTATGCCATGTGGCAAGGTGCATTATTATGCTGGAAAATCCTATCCTCCCGAGGAAAGACAATCATCATGTACTGGTGGACATGCGCGCTGAGGATGGATTCATAAACAAACCGATATAGAGTGTTGTTCCACATGGATGATGGAAACTAGAGAATACCAAAATAACATGCACCAGACCGTAACACTGCTCTCACTAGCTGCCTTGTGTTCATCCAGTAATGGGTACAGTTTGTCGGTTCTCCGACGTTTATCGCCAGATACAATGATGTCCATCTGTTCTATGCAGCTGAAAATGTGACTCATCGGAGAAGACTACCAGTCACCAATCAGCAGTGGTCCAGTTACCATACTGTTGAGCGAATTCCAGTCGTTTTCATTTATGCAACTGTGTTAGCAAAAGTGCAGTCACCCTATGTCTAATCTGGAGCCCCATTCGCAGAAGAGTTCGCTGAACTGTTACAGTAGACATGTATCAGGATGCCCCCTGGGTATTTGGATGGTGAACTGTTCCACTGTAGCCTGTCGGTTGGCCTTCGCATGCCGTCGTAGACAATGTTCACCTCGGACCTCAATGGTGCATGGAGCTCCGATGTTTCCACTATGGTTATTTCCAATGGTGCCATTCGTCCACTCACGATATACCTTTACCACAGAGGCAAATAAACAGTTACCAACATCACTGTTTCCTAAATGATGTCCCCCCCCCCCCAGTGACACGAATGCTGATGATCATCCCTTTTTGCAACTCGGTTAAAATACTTCCCTTTCCAATGACAGCAGAAAGCGCACTGTGTACAGCCAGCCTATCGGTCACATTATATACAATTTTCACCATCCCACATCATGGGCCATATGTCTTGGGCTAGGGTTATGCGCTACAGATTGTGCTTCTAGCAGGTGGTCATAATAAAGTGATTCGACTATGTATATGTTGTCTGCCATTCTTACATTTAAAGGCAACACATCAAGTTGATGGAATATTGTCTCAGGAACGGGGAGATGGAAGGTTTTACGTTTCTAGGTTTTTAGAAATAGTTGTAAAGTTGTGAAGGGGACCAGAGCAAGAGACACATTTAGGGTGAGGGTCAGTCACCTATGTGGCTCTTTCATAGATCACCCCGTGACGAGTTGAGATCATCGTAATGCTGCAATATTTCTGTTTCACCTACCAAACGAGACTGTTGACCCTCTCATATGCCACTAAACATCGAGTGAAATTGTTGAATGGCACCTCGCACACCAAAAACACAGTAAGTTTATATAACATTTTAAGATTGTGGTAATGCAGTGGGTAGAGTACTTATAGTTTACATGGCTGTAAAGCAGCCAACAGAGAAATAAAAACACATAGTTTGTAATGCACTGACTGTACTCACTGCTGGGAATTTCATATACAAGTGTAACGACTGAGGCATGTTACCGACCAAAACTGAAGAAAGGCATGTAAACTACTAAAAATTAAATTGGTTACATTCCCTACACTATTTGAGCTAAGCAGTGTGTAGACGGCAAAGGATGGGGGGAGGGGGGGTTCGGGAGGTTCGGAATGGCTCGGTCTCTGGGCTAACAAGAGAGAATTATGTTCTGAACAAAGTTATGACACTGAAGAAACTAAATTACAGGCTATATAATTATGCAGGCCCAGAGGCACACAGTGCCTGACCACTCACGGTAAGTGCCCAGACAACTTTAACTAACATGGCGGAGTTCGCCGAGACCCCAACCCAAAAGCATGCCAGTTGCATGAAAAAATACAAGGACACATTTTCAGAATAAACAAACACGTATAAACATAGTTACCCTTCAATTAAATACTTAATAACCCTTGATAACTAATTTTCATATGCAAATTACATACCCAAATGAAATATGTTAGCACAAAAATAATTAAGCAACATAATTTCTATGAACGTCGGTACTGACTTTCGATCGAAGTCCAGTGCATATTTGAATTGGTTGCTAACACATTTTAACTTTTAAATAAATTTAAGAAAATAATTCGCACCCTTAGCTTTACGAATTACAGGGTAACAGTGGATGGCTAGTGGTGGACGAGTCCATTCAAACCCCAGGAGGGGTGTGTACAGCCATAATTGATTTGGTTAAAAACAAAGCTAGTTTATTGAAGGTTGTAAACTTACATAATTAAAGATTGACTTTTCACTCCCTATAATGTTACAGGTCAAGGACACACTCACACTTCATGCAGAACACACTCACGAGAATGTAAACATGGAATGAAGGGGGGTACACAAGGGGTTGTAAAACACTGGAACCGCTGTAACCCCCTTGCCTTGCTACATTGATTTCCGCAGTTTTAGTCTTGTCTTGGTGATATTGGTCGACCCTTGAAAGATATCCCTTGAGGGCATGGAAATGGGAAGGTCACCTGACTCTGGTGGTACAAGGAGAGTGGAAAAGGTGGGATGCACTCTAGCGTATTTTGCAGACGTTAGTCTCAGGGATCGGGTGAAGGCTGCATATGGGTCGACATGTACCCAAAAGAAGGTACATCGTAGCTGCGGTGGTGTAGTGAGATGGACGGGCTAAGGGAGGAGTGACGCAGCGTGCGTAAAAATGTTCTTCCATAATGCAGGACCATAATATTCGGAGGATATACGAATACTTGTACCCATTGTAAATTAGGCAATGCATGAAAGTGTTACTCTTTATGCTATATGAAACGTGAACTCACTTTAATCCCGGACTATTCAGAAAGGTTTTTTGACTGTTTGATTGTTGCAGAACCTAATTGTTTCCCATTTATAATACATTTTTATTTAAGAAATTTTAGAAATATTTCAGCACATGTTACACTTAGTTTAATGCGTCATATCAAATCACGAATTATTTGTTTTATCTCTAAGAGAATAGTGCATATTTTATTCACCAGTTGTCAGCAACTTTTCTGTAAAACGCGAATTTCCTGCACGAATTCTACTCCACATTAGTGTTGCCAATACATGCGATTTTCCCCAATTCTTAAGATTTTTAAGTTGTAAAATGTTTAATATCGGAAAAGGGAATTTCAGCATGAGAAAGTCTCAAACATTAAGGTATTAATAACAGGAGATTGACTGCAATGACATCTTTGATGCTGCATTTTCATCAATCACCATATTTTGTCAACCAAAACATTGAAAATTGAGGTAGGTTTTTATATTTAATGTATGGAAAATATGGAAGATTTAAACAAATAACATTTATTGAAGCTTAACTTTCAGGCTGAATATCAAAATGCTCTGATTTAATAGAATCATTTTAATTTTGTCATGTTAGGTTTCCAATATTATGGGAAAGGTTACTTCTACTACAGGTTTGGAAGATCAACGTAAAATATTAGCCACTAGGTAAGCGCTAATATCGCACGTTACAGGTTTTTATCTAATTTCTAGGTTAAAAAACAGGAAATCGTAATAAAAAACTCTATTATATGACAACCATGCATCCGTGAGCTCCTATTGCCCACTCTGACCACCGCAGTCACATCAACTGCACCAGCTACACTGGGCCGCACCATCCACATCAAGCCAAGAATGTGTAGTGTAGGTTCACAAGAACGGAACTTGTACCTTCTTACCAACAAGAATTACGTAAATCAAGAGACCGCCCAACTTTTTTATTACCAGTGGTAACTATTTCAATAAATACATAGGTGATCCGAAACTGTGTTCACCCCAAAGCCACAGCCGTTAGGTGCACGGGCAATTGGTCATTACATTGTAACAGCTCGCGCTGCGACATATGACGTGATGCACTGCCAAGTGGCATCAAACTGGCCTGTATGTCGAAGCTGAAGTGGCAAGTACCTCAAAGTGTAACCAGTAGTGCGCAGCATTTTTCCAAACACATTAAACAACTCACCTCATTCACAGCTAGTCACAGGTATATTTTATTGTATTAAGAGCAATCGAGCATTGCAACCCACACCCCTTTGCCCAGGTGGACTCATCCATCCCTTCAGGAGACAGCCACTTGCAATGCTGTAGCCAGTGAAATTTTAACCCATCACAGGAAGTGAAATACAGACACTTTTTGCAAGAAAACATAATGGTGTATTTAATGTGTAGTTATAAAAGAGCAATTATGTTTTCAAAAAGGGAGATTGCCTTTAAAGACCTTCATCCTTGTAGCATGTAATTTAGTGTGGTAACACTCCCCTTCAAATTCACAACATCGACCTTAACAGACATTACTTAATCAACGGAGGTGTCACCAATGTGTTTCATACAATTTAATCTATTTTTCTCCACTACCATAATTTTACATCGCGTTTGTGTCATGTTTTACAATTCGGATCGGTGTTTGACACCGGTTCTCGTCACTTTTTACGAAGCCAATGCCACTCTGCCAGTTAGACTCAGCATTCGGGCCACAACAACAGTGTTGGTCACCCGCTCTGCGAGCGCCTTCGGTACCATCATTTAGGCTGTTATCACTTCACTTCAATTGTTAATTAATTAACAGGGACATTTCTTTTATTTCTTTTAAGTATTGAGGGGAGAACCACACACTCTCTCCCCAGAGAGCTTAACGCTACTGCGTATCCACATAAAACCACGCTCATTTTCACACTAAGGTCACCGGCAGGCCGTAAGTGCCCGGTCCGTTTTCTTTCACTATTTACATGTAATCAAGCACAGTGAGTAAACAGCTTTACAAAGTTGAATTTGAGTTGACTATTGTCCTCTGGGAAACCTAGTGCACTAAACCCTTTGTAGTACCCCCCCTCAATTTTTAGTACATTTCAGGCGTATGAGATGGCCCACAGTCTCGTCATAAGGTGTAAATAGTTTAACAGTAAGTACATGACAACATCATCTGCAAACTGACAGATGTATCCAGGGCCCCCTGGGCTCTCGACCGAACGACCCACATCATTAAATCTCCACTGTTTTAAAACACCAGACAATTCTACAGTCAACCAGCCCTGGGTCACCTCGACCACATTAAATATAAATTACTATCAAAGTAATTACTTTCTCTTTTATTATTCACATAGCTTAAAATTGTAATTAAATTTACATATTTGGAACACTTTGCAACATAGCTGCAGTAATTTTCCCTATGCTAAACTCTTCCATAAGAAAACTCGTTTTTTTCCTAATTTGAGTAGAATTAACCTTAGTTGTGGTTGTCACCACATGGCGGCTTCAATTCATCATTTTATCTTACAAATGAACAGACAACACAATCCCTTGATCTAAAATTATGGGGAAAAGGAAGAAGAAGATGGAATTTAGTTTTGAATGTATGTATTTCCTAAGAAAAGTTTTTTTTGCAGTTTTAAATCAATATCATTTGAAATAACTTAAAAATTATTAGTAAAATATGAAACTTATGAGATTGTGCCAACAAAACAAAATACATCTAAATAATAATACTAATAACTCGCAATAGCACTACCGTCCGGTGGCCTGCTCTCTCACCTCTCACCTAACCTCCCAAACTCCACTTCCATGCTTTTCCTGAACTTTGCAACTCCCCTCACAGATACAAATTGCACACATGCCACATTCCACTCCCTCACAGACCTCACAAGCATAGACTGACTACCCCGCTCCATTCTCCTCCACACCCCCCGAAAGCTTCTCACTGTAGTTTCCACACCCTCTAAAAAGCCCCTTACTTAGTTGGCAGCGTAAACTTCCCCAACATCCCTCTCCATTCACCATCCTGTACATCCTGAACAGCCTTTCAACTTTCCCGCTATAGTTCCCTTCATTCTCACCATCCTGCCTGTCTTCTCTGCCTACACTTCACCCATCTTGCTGCCCTTCATTACACCTTCTCTAACTCACACACCTCCACCTTCACGTATGGGTCCCATACTTCTGCTGCATATTCTAACATAGGCCGTACCATTGCCCCATTTGCCTTCTCCTTCACCTCACTGCTGACTCCCTTCAAAACACTTCCCAACATACCCAAAACCCTTCTTCCTTTTGAAACCAGCCTCTCTACGTGTTATTTTTTTCATCCGAGGTCTCCTTGCAATACAAACCCTAGATACTTATATTTCGCAGATTCTTCTATCTCTTGCTCCTTTCATCTGTACATGTCCCTGCTTATCACCCTCTTCCTTGTAAACCTTACGACCTTAGTTTGGCATACATTTTTCTTCATTTTATTCTCCATGGTCCACAACCATATCCTGTCAATGTCTGCCTGCAAGTTTTCGCCCCTTCCCAGCCTCTGCATACAATACAAAATCATCTGCAAACAATCTCATTTGTCCCCTAATCCCCAAACCCATGTCATTTACCATAATGGTAAACAACAAAGGGCCCACCACTCTTCCCTGTGGCACCCCTGATGTAACCTCTCCCTCCGATATTGCTTCCCCCACTTTCTCTATGTCTTCGCCCCCTGAGGACATCCCCAATCCATTCCACTTCACACTTCTCCGGTATCAGCTCATCCACTTTTTTCATCAAAGTCATATGGGGCACCTTATCAAATGCCTTCTCGAAGTCAATGAAGCAGGCATCAACCTACTTTTCCTCATCAACTGCCTGCACCAGATGCTCCAACAGCCCAGCCAGCTGCGTCTTACATGAGTTTCCATTTCTGAAACCATGTTGAAACCCCTCCAACCAATTGCTCTTGTTCACAACATTCACTACATACTGAAACACCAGCCTCTCCATTACTTTTCCTGTATTCGATGTGATACTCACTGGCCTGTAGCTGCCAGGCCTCTCCCTATCCTACCACTGCTATTGTATTGGGACCATCAACGCATCCTTCCAACCTTGTGGCAACTTACCCTCTCCTAAGGACTTGCTAAACAACACCTCAAAATATTTCACCAACTCTCGCCCACCAAACTTAAGTGCTGCATTCCATATATCATCTGGTCCCACTGCCTTACTGCTTTTCAACCCCCTGATTACCATTGCTATCTCCCACTCCCTCATCATAAACTTACTAAATAATCCCCAATCACTATTAGCATCCCTATTCTATTCCAAACCTCCTTTACCTCAAACACTGACAAGTACTGGCCTTGCAGCATCTCCGAATTTTCTTGGTCATTTGAAGCAGTCCCGCCATCCCTACCTATCAGCAGAGGGATCCCTTTCTCTCCTACCCTTAAATTTTTAACATACCTAAACAATTTCTCCCAATCCTTTCCTTTTCTTTCTTTTACCATATTCCCTAAAAAGGTATTCTTCGCCTGTTTGGTCATCCTTTCAAGCTCCCTTCCCATTGGTTTCATCATATCCTTAGCTATTTTCATATTTTCATTTCTCCACTTGTCGTGTAATTTTCTACACTTCCTCTTCATTTTTTGAATTTCCTGTCCATAATACGGTGGATCTACCCCAGACCATAATCTTTTATTTGGCACAAATTTCTCCAACAAAAACCTTTATTATGCTTCTAAATTCCTTCTATAATCCTACACTTTCCTCCATAGACGATTTTTCAAACCTATCCCTCAGCAAGATTTCTACCCCCTCCTTGTAACATCTCCCATACTGCCACACCAACCTATCATGTCATTTGCCCTTCCCTCATCCTGCCAAGCTCAATTTCCACAACAAGAATACCATGATCGTTTATGCCATCCAATACTACTGCACTAAATACAGCATTCCCAGGTCTGACCAACACCACATCCAGCACTGACCCAAAGCCCTTTTCATTCCACCTTGTAGGTGTTTCTACTACCTGGACCAAGCCTCTGTTGATTAACTACGCTGCCATTATCTGCATCATGCTGTCCATCCCTTCTGCACCCTCAATCCATCTAACACCCGGTTTATTTAGATCCCCTGCTACAACAACCCACTGCCTGTCCTTTAGTCTATCAACCCTCTCCTTGATCGTCTCAATTGCCTGCCATCCATGTCCTGGTGGCCTATACGCTGCCAGCAAAGTAATCCTCTTACTACTACCACCACATATTTTAATTTCCATTACCTTAACATCTTCACTAATCTATGCTACAGAAGCCTCCCTTAATCACACCATTATCCCTCAACCTCTCCCATCCCTATCTCTTCTGAGGACGGTTAACTTATCCTGCCTACATTCAATGTCAAGCACTTCCTTATTCAGCCAAGTTTCCACAGCCACCACTATATCCACCCCATATCCTTATATCTTATCCCAGAAGTCCTCCAGGTTGCTGTACACACTCCTACAATTCACCACCATTAACTTGATGCTAAGATGCTGCAATACCCTACTACTTTGCTTACCCTCTCTCTTCGCCCCTGTGGCCACATCAGTGCTTACCTCTCCATTTTGCTCCACTTATGTTACCTTCTCCCTCTCTGGTTGCTATTTAAGCACTCGTTGCTCAGCCCTGGCCCTATCTAAACCGCCAGCTGCTTCCCTACATAACAGATATCCTAGGATCCTCTTTCCCTGATCTGACAGGTTTACCTGGTCCCTTCCTACACTTTCCCAGCCTACCCATTTCCTACTACCTATAAATGTAGCCCCCAAATACCTACATACTCTCTCATAAACCTCACTCGCTGCTTCTGCCTTCACGGATGTTATTCCCTTTCTAACCAGCATACTACTAACTTCCTAGCTCTACGGAACTTCTCCTGTTCTTTACTTAGTAACCCACTGAGGTCCCTCTCTACCTCTTGCCATACCTCCTTTCGAGCCAGGTAAAATTCCTCCCACATAAATTAAAACCACCTTTGCCACACTGCTACCTCTAATACTATTGACTCTTTTCTGCAAGTCCTTGACTTTTGCTCCACCAAAGGCTGCTTTACATATATTTCCTTTCCTGATTTCCCCCCCACTCCACCCCCTTTACGATCGAGCTGCCTAGTAAAACTACCTCTGATTAATTTCCTATACCTCTTTCCTGCTTTGTGTCCTTTCCACCCACCTACCTCCCCTTGCCTACTTCATCTCTTCCCTTATCCCTGCCACTAGTCTCCTCCTGCAACATCCCTGTTACCTTTCCTTTGACCAGCCCTCTTTCTTCCCCTCCGGCTATGAACTGTCCTATTTTTACCTACATGCTGGCATGTGCTAATCCGTATCCTACAAGCCTCAACATACTGCTTCCTGCATTCCACTGCTGCCTATTCCCTACATACTGTTTCCCGCTCTTCTATACTTATTTGCTTCCTGCTATTTTCTATCGCCTTATCCCTTGCTACTATTTCCAGCTCCTCGATCCTTGTTTGCTTCCTAGTGTCGCCTACTGTCTCCAGATCCTCTATCCTCCTCAATTTTACCACCTCAATCTATGCCTCCCTTATCCTCTGCTTCTCCTCCTGCAGTTCCTTCTGTAGATAAGTTTGCATTTTGCCTAACTTGCCCTTTATGCCTTCCAACTCTTCCTCTAACGTCTCTACCATTATTGCTAAACTACACTTACCCATCCCATTACGGACCTTTTCCTCCACCCTCTCAATCCCGTGCTCATTTCCCTCTGTTTCCTAATCATAAATTCTACGAACTCCCCTTTCCAAATCTCTTCCTTAGTCACTTCCATTCTTGTGACTGGTACGTCTTCTACAAGGTTCCCCATTAGCATTTCCCAAATTCAGTGTCCACATTCCCCACCTATTTGAGTTCCATATTCTACTGTTAGTTTGTTTTCTGTCACCACTACTAATTCCTCCCCCCCCCCCNATTCCTCACACCACCACTCATGCTGCCATAGTGATATCAGTTCCCCCTCTTTGATCCCTACACAATCGGCATGATACCATCCACCACACTAGTTATATTGCACCCCATTATCATCTCTCCTCCACACCTTCCCACATCTCCTGCACTTGCACCACCCTACAATTTTTTTTTAAATTTCCCGTGCCACCAGTATTATACACCTAACTTACACTGAAGAGCCAAATAAACTGGTATACCTGCCTAATATCGTGTAGGGCCCCCGCGAACACGCCAAAGTGCCTCATGACGACGTGGCATGGACTCGATTAATGACTAAAGGTATGCAGGAGGCAATTCACACCATGAATCCTGCAGGGCAGTACACAAATTCATATGAGTGCGATGCGGTGGAGATCTCTTCTGAACAAAACGTTGCAAGGCATCCTAGATATGCCCAATAATGTTCATGTCTGGTGATTTAGGTGGCCAATGGAAGTGTTTAAAATCAGATGAGTGTTCCTGGAGTCACTCGGTAACAACTCTCGACATGTGGGATGTCGCATTGTCCTGCTGGAATTGTCCACATCCGTCGGAATGCACAATGGACATGAATGGGTGCAGGTGATTGGACAGGATGCTTACATATCTGTCACCTGTCAGAGTCGTATCTAGATGTATCAGCGGTCCAATTTCACGCCAGCTGCACACGCCCCATACCATGACAGAGCCTAAACCAGCTTGAACAGTCCCCTGTTTACATGTAGGGTCCATGGATTCATGAGGATGTCTCCATACCCATACACGTCTATCCGCCAGATACAATTGGAAACGAGACTCGTCAGATCAGTCAATGTGTTTCCAGTCATCAACAGTACAATGGCGGTGTTGGCAGGCCCAGGTGAGGCGTAAAGCTTTGTGTCGTGCAGTCAACAACGGTGCACGAGTGGGCCTTTGGCTCCGAAAGCCCATATCAATGATGATCCGTTGAGTAGTTCGCACACTGGTACTTGTTGATGTCCCAGCAGTGAAATACGTGCCAATTTGAGAAAGGGTTGCGCATCTGTCATGTTTAATGATTCTCGTCAGTCGTCGTTTGTCCCGTTCGTTCACGATCTTTTTCCGGCAGTAACGATGTCGAAGATTTGATGTTTTACCGGATTCCCGATATTCACGGTACACTCGTGAAATGGTCGTACGCGAAAATCCAAATTTTATCGCTACCTCGGAGATGCTATGTACCATCTCTCGTGCGCCGACTATAACGACACGTTCAAAATCACTTAAATCTTGATAACCTGCCATTGTAGCAGCAGTAACCGATCTAGCAACTTTGCCAGATGCTTGTTGTGTTATATAGGCGCTGGTGACCGCATTACGCTACTCTGATTGGTTCCATGCCTCTGTTATTTGCATACGCACGCCTATAGCAGTTTTTTTGGCTCTCCAGTAAATAATCTAACCTCACTATTAAAACAAATTTTAAATACTAGCCTAACGTTCATAATAACACGAGCTCTTACACCAATGATACTTCAAGAAATGCAGACAGTACTACTGGTAAAAAGTTTGAGATTTATTTGTGTATTCATTTTGGCGCTTCAAGCCAATTAATTTGACTATACAGCTTTTAGAGTACAATAAAGTCTTCCAAATCTGCGTAAAAAAACGTATATTCAATGCAAAAAATGAATAATGTTTAAATATTGCTTTAGTATGGAATAATATGATTATGTACACAAGAAGTAAAAGACTTTATTCTTGTAATATTATGAATATTATGTCTGGAAACTGTACGAGACTGCTAAAAATAAAACTAATGTTAGTAATTGCTTTCTGTTTGTTTTTTTCTGTCTTACCGTGTGGGACATTTATTAGTAATGTGGGATATTTTAAGCGTCAGTATGGGATTTCACCCTCTGCTCTTTAGCGAAACTGCTTTGAATGTTTACTTTATTTTTCGTTAACTGTAGGAGGTAAAAATAAATATTTTGTTTTTAAAATATACATCATAATGGCAGCGGTTCATCGAGAGACGATTCAAAAGCAAATCCAACAGGACTGGGCAAATAGAGAGTATATAGAAGTAATTACTGGAAGTATAAAAAGGATAACTGATTTTTTAAATTCTTTCGGTAAGAGTATTCTTACAAACCCTGAGCCTTACTATGTAGAAGTAATGTAAGCGCTGTTGAGAATGTATTTAAATTTTTGAAAGTTATAAGTATAATCATTGTGCTTAGTAGTTACAGTGTCTCGCCAAAGTGGTATTTAATTGTAAAGACCTGAACACAATGTATTTGAGCCAGTTTACAATACAAGAAGCATGTGCTGCGGCAATTATTCAGAATAGGGGCTTTCAGAAAAAGAAAAAAAAAACAATTTTCCGGAAAAAAGTCTACATTACATACTACCAAATGCGATATTGGGGAGGGCTACGAAGTTGAAGGAAATTGTGAGGCAAAACATGTAATTTATGTAAATTTCATGTTATTTGGATTCCTTAACCATGTAAATGCAAGAAGACCTAACCTAATTCAACCTAACTTCATGATATGTGATTACAGGGGGAGTGAGTGCTGACACGGGTAATTATTAAGTTTAGGGGCTTTTCTGTAAAAATAAAAATAAAAATAATTCACAGAAAATGGTATATTTCCACTCTACTAATGATGCAGAACACGAATGTACTAGGGGAATTAACGTCAGACTAATTTCTTAACATGTGCCCACCTAACCTAACAGAACCTAATCCCACGATGGGTGAATCACTATTTTACAGTTTTTAATTAATCTAGGATTCTTAGGTTTTACACTAAGCTAGGTTTTTTTGGATTTTACATTAACCTAGGATTGTAGGGTTTCACACTAACCTAGGATAGTAGGGTTTTACACTAACCTAGGCTGTTAGGGTTTTACACTAAACTACAAATGTAGGATTGTAGGAATTTAAGGAACCGTAAAACACACCAAAAGAAAGTAAATTGACTCACCTAGGTAGGGGCTGGTATAATTCCTCTGATGTTAATAGATGTAAACAAAAATGTTTCGCAAGTTTTTAAAATATGTTCTACTTATTTTAACATTACGCCCTCTTGAAAATGAACAAGCGAAGCTGTGCAGAATCCATTAATGCAACTTTTGTTGGTCTAGGACGTTTCGTTCAGAAACGTAAACAAACTGGCTATACTGCTCATTTTGTAATTTTGTTCATTTTTTTAAAATATGTTGTACTTATTGTAAAGCTACGCCCTTAGTATATTTGTGTTCTACGTGATTAGTAGAGTAGAAATATATCATAACTCTGAATTTTTTTTGTGTTTTTCAGAAAAGCCCCTAAACTTAATAATTACCCTGACACGACATAGTGTGTTAGAAAAAGCATAAAAGTAAGTTTATGTCTGTTCATATACCCCCTGTGATTCACCTATTGTGAAGTTAGGTTTAATTTGGTTAGGTCTTCTGCATTTTACATGGCTAGCGGTAGCAGTACGTAAGTCCGTCAATTCCCACTGTCATATGCAACTCTACACAGTGCAATCAACTGCAATTTCCATGCAAAACCTAGGGTATAAAGTATGTTACCCATGTAAGTGGTGAATTTAGGTACTTTGTGATTTATTGCCTACAACTCACATATAGGACAAGTTGATGTCTGTCTATCCAATTTGTCGAAACTCTTCAAACACTCTTATTTCTGCATAATAAATATATTTTAACACACCTCACATGGATATAATTGCAGAGAAACACTTATATTTTTACACAATAATTTGATTTAACACTTCAAATAGAATCACAACGAAACACTTAAGAGACCCATACATCACAAGCCTTAGTCAAATTGACACAGTATACTGAAATTGTGTACTCTCCCAGTATACCACCATCACGTAAACCAAAATTTATGCTTTGGCCTATTTGTTTCCTGTGTCTGTGCATGATTGTTCAACGAATGTATCATGGCGATACACTTCAACTGCTTGTAAACAAACACAAGTGAACATTAATTTTATCATAATATACTATATGTTAATTATTTCTATTGCTAATATGTTACGTAGTACATTCCTCTCGCGAATATAGACAAGGAAAGCTTTGAAAAATTCATCAGAATTTAATGATATTCCGACACAGTTTGAATACAGTGGTTTATAACTCTATAACCTTAGTGTGTTGGCAAAAACATACCCTGTGAATAACGTTTTGTAAATTAAGGTTTTGTTTCCAGAGGCGTTCTCACTTTTAACTTGATTCTGCGGCCTGATAGAAATATATTTTACATACATTTTATGTGCTTTACCGCATAAACTCCCCGATTTTCATAGCCCTCCTCACCATTACATTTCATGGTATGTACTGCAAATTACTTGAAGCCCCAATAAAATTCTTATTAAATGTGATAAGTAATGAACATATATAACATTTGCAGGTATTATTTCCCTAATTTTTGGGAAAGCCCGTATTTTCTATTATATATTCTTTATAATTATTGCTGTTAAGAGCCACCCAAATCTCTTCCCTCACTCATTCTATACCACAATAGCCACAAAAACGAATATCAGCGAAACAACACTCAGGCTATGTCTCAGTTGGCTTAGAGGGCGCTCTCTCATGTTCTCGCTCTCGCAATCATGCCATAATGATTTCAGAATGCTCTCTGGTCATCTCAATTAGTCGGAGGGAGTGTGAATGAGCGAGAGCGCAGAGAGCGTGAAATTGTACACTCTCTTGCGCTCTTTCGCACACACTGACCATGCGCCATATTTGTTTACATTGTTTCAGTGTTTAATAAGGTTATAGTAGCTTTGTGGTCCAAAACTATGTCCCCGTTTACATAAGAGTAAATAATTTAAATGGTTTTAGTTAATCAAATAACTTATATAACACACATTTATAAAAACATAAATGAGGGTTTCTGACAAAAGTTCTGTATTTTTTTGTCACTTTGCTGCAACATAACAGTAATATATAAAACAAAATTTTTTTACATTTACAATTATTCTGATAGTGCTATAATTATTTGCAAATTATTTTGGGATGGGACAATTCACGTATTAAAGTTTTTTTACGTAACGTACGTATAAAACCATGTATGATAAGTATAATATGTATAAATGTTTCTCATAAAGTTGTTGGAATAAATGTACTTTTTTTCTAATTCCTAATTAATTTTTTCCTACTGCAAGGAAACTCAATACATTGTAATAAGCCACTATTTTTTAAGTTTTATAATATTTTTCATGTTCAATATATGTTAAACACTAAAAATATTTTTTGGCTAGATTTACCTTATCCTCACATTTCACACAAAGCCAGATAAACGTTTCATTGGCTGCCCTCACAAGTAAGTGTTGTAAACATTTTAGAATTAGTTCACCCAATTTCTTTTTGAAATGTCATAACTCATAGTTATATTTTTAGTTTTATGTTCTTTAGTTTTTATAATTAGCATTCTCAATTGTCTGTATCATATTCAGTTCTAACATTATCAATCATTGATCCATCTTTTAGAGTTCAAGATTTTCACACTGAACGTACCATGTACATAATTTTTATAAAATTCAATAATTTACATATGTTCAATTTTGTATGTATGCATGTTTTACATTGATTTATTACTTTTTGAAACTATAATACATTCAGGCATATGTGATTTAACTTAATTTTTTTTTTACTTTATGGAGTTACACGTAATTTGTACACTACAGGTACTGTCCATTGTAATTTAGAAACAAGGAAAACTGTAACATATCTGAATTTTAAATCAAAATATCTAATTTTATTTTAAATTCTATTTTACTAGACTACTTATTGTTTAACACAGCCTACTCCAAAAATACAGTATGTGTAAAATGTATAACATCAGCAAGTATAATACTAGTCTATTATACGGTAATATATGTACGTATAATACATTTCATCTATTATATATCTCTGCGTACAATAGCTATGACCGTGATTTTAGCTGAACATGATTTTGCGCCTTGGCATCAGCTGTCTGTGTGATATTGCAGAGAAACGAGAGAGTGGGTGTTTCAGTTTCACAGAATGAGAGCATGAGGGAGCGCGAAGCAGTGCTCTCGCAGGTTGTGCTAAAGAGTATTCTTTAAATGAGACACGGCCTCAATTCCTATTGGCTACACTGATTTGTGGATACGGAGGAATTGGAAGTTGTCCACCTTTCTTATGTATAACTGTACATTATCCATGTCTCCCTTTGTAGATTGAACACACAGGTAGGTGTGTGCAGCCTTCATTTTTAGGACGTACCACAAAGTTTTAGAATCACTGATGGCAGCTATAAAGTGCTGGCCAGGGGGTTTGATTTCTGATTTCAAAGTTTAACTTAGCAATGCAGAAGTTGTGATAAAATAAGGTTATATAAAACCACAGTTTAGAATCATTGCCTAGAATGAACACATTTGAAAAGCAGAATGAATCAGTTAATTTATACAGTAACTTAAATATTGACTTCTATCACAAAACAGAAGTTACATTAGCTTTATTGAAAAACGGTAAGATACAGCCATGTTGGAATTTGGGTACATACGAGCGTATTTGCATTGTTGCATATACTTTACTTGCCCTTGACATGAAACATAATGAATTCGGACAGACTGCAACAATAGCTGTTAGCCAGCTAATTTTTTTAATGAACGTGTATTTCAGGGAACAGGAATTTGATAATTGTCTAAAGTTATAGGTTTAAATTGAAGATTAAATTATTTTGAAATTTCACTTAAATATTGTTTACAACTTTTTTAAGGTGCACTTTCTGATAATTATTATCTTGGTTCAAAATGCTATCTCTTTGAAGTAAAGCAGGTCTCTAATTATGGTCCCAGAAGTAAAGTAATGGACAGAATGCCGCACCCCGTCATAGAAGAAGACGTAGGTGTGTAGAGATTTATCATTTTGAGTGGTTTCTGTCGACACCTGGAAGAAGCGCAGCTTGGTGTCTGGCATCATTGTAATTTGCTATGATGCCATTCTTTGCACAAGTGACGCCATCCATTCTTCACAGCTGGAGGGGCCAATAGACAGTTACTCTATGATTGTTTTGGACATGTAGGATTTTAAGTAGGCCTAAAGGATTTTAATAATTTTTTGAGACTTCAAATTTGAAAATGATGAATATGATTTAACAGGTCTGTAAGCCCTGCATACTGCCCCTAGTACCAGAGCATTACGAATATTGAAACCCAGAGAAACCTATTTCAGTGATTTGAACTGGACTTTAATTTTGCGAGAAAACATAACTTTTTCTAATCTACTATTTTTGTGGAATTTTAAATTATTCATGTTGAAGCAGTACGTTAAGAACTTTATTTTTTCAGAATTATATGAGAGGCATAATTAATTGGAGGCAACTTTTGTAATTTTCTTTTGGCACTTGAGAAGCAGCACTTAAATAATTTTTCTTTTGTTTAGTTTGAACCTTTAAATAAATTTTGTTAGGGTGATGGTAAGGAATTTGACTCCTATTCATTGCTGAACAACAGTGTACCTAGTCCTTCACAAAATTATACCAAAAGAAATATTTGAGTGGTGCAAAGTTACCCCTACAGGTACCACTCATGATTTCCATGCTACGGTGTATAGAACTCCAGCTGTTTAGGAGAGCAGCAGCAGCTATGAACTTTCTGCTTTTGGTTATTTTCCAATACTCTTCTCTAATCTTGTATCTGCATACAGTTAAAATAATGTTGCTAATTGTTAGTTAAATGTTTACACTGTAGCGTACATTAATATTGAACCCAAGTAAGACAAGTAAGACAGAGTAAGCATATTTCGCTAGGGCAATTTACAAGTTACTTTTGATTTCAAATCACACTTGCCTCACCCAATCAAATTCACAATCCACACTGTAAAAATTTGGGTAATAGTGTGCCATAATTGTTGTCATTCTACAAGCATTCATACTAGACATGCATTTATCCCTAATTAATTAATATCTATATAAAATATAATTAACGGATATGTTTTCTAAATTCTAAAAATTTTAATTCTCATCTGTTAATATTGCTGCAGCCGAACATGAAGCCTACAGGTTGTGATAACTAAACAAGAGTTCTGAAGTATGTTCACCCAAACTGTAACTTATGTTCTGGAATGAAACTTATGTCTATAATTAGTGGAGCTCTTTTTCAGTATTTGTAGTTTATATTTATTTTTAAGTTACGCAGCTACTACACTTTGAAAAAATATTCAATGAAAATATCATATAAAATGTTAAATCATTAGGTTTACTTGTGTAATTGTGTTGGGTTAATAATTCTAAAAGCTGTTAGTTTAATTCAAATAAAATACAATGTACAAATCCTTATCATTGCATAACTGCCAGCAAACTAATTATTCATTGCTCACTTCTGCTAGATAAATTGAGAAAAGACCAAATCAGTGATTGTCAGGGTTACAAAAAAAAATTTTATATAGCTCTTAGAATTTTAATTTATGCTATAATTTGGGTTTTCATTTAAAATTCACTTTTTTCACTGCATATCAAATAATAAATCTCAATTATCCTACATATTATTATGCCTTTGGAAGAAAACAGTGTAAACACGTTCGTTTTAATTGTAATAATTTAGTAGAGCTAGTAGCTTGCAAACAGAACATTTCACACCACAGTTTTGTAATGTAGCTTATGCGCAAAAATCCAGCTTTCTGCAAGATAATTATTAACACCTATTAATGTTTAAACTAGTATGGCCAAATGTTGCAATTTTCCAAAGTCCATAGGCTGAGCCAAGTTCTTTAAGAGATGGTCTTTATGAAATAAAATAATTTTCTTATTTATTTACAACAAATTAAAATAAATACTTGAAACTTCTTATCTTAACAGCAATGGCTATCATGCTATTTATAGCTAATATTTACATAATGATCCTGCACCTCACAGAAATTAACACCATTGCACACTTAAAACCACCAGTCTTTATAAACAGTTTTCCAACACCTACTGACTTCTTACTATTAAAATTTTATATTTTCTTTTTTTTCAGTTCCAGTATTTACATTCAAGTGAATATCATTCATCCATTCAAGTCCCATCTTATTTCAATCCAGATATCACCAGTCTTTGGTGTCCAGAACGTTCTAGAGTGCCCCGAGTGTTCACGTACACATGCACACACTACTTGTCAGGTAACTTGCTCTCTGCAACACGTGCGCTTCACTGGTCACCGCCACACAAACGTCCGCCCTATATCTCCCACTTCCACCTTGGGCCACCTTGTTCGTTCACTGCTCGCCGCATTTTGCCAGGTGGCGACCACAAAGTGCTGATGTCCCTGAGTGTGGCGCTATTTATATAGGCTGTTGCTCCATCAAGAACGATCTTCACTTGTCGGCCCTTGCTGAAGTGGAATGTATCCACAAAACCATGGCCACCGATTGCTACAGCAGTGGGGAGGGTTGGTGGTGCCAACCTTCTGGAGACAAAGCGACCTCCTAGGGGAGTGGCCAAGGAGGGCAGGTCAAGTGCAGCAAACCCACCCCTCCCGGCACTGGGAGGAGGGACAATCTCTAGGGTGCAGGGAAGGGAGAAGGGCCCACACGCAACAATATGATCAACAAAAGAATTACCAGTTGTTCTCAGTCTTGTTAACTGAAACTGATAACTAACATATGTAATTTTACGCAGATAAACATATCGGCAATTGTTTTGGGTATCAGGAATGACACCTTACATGTAGAATGTACACTAAAGTTAATAACAAAATTAAAAAAATAGTTCAAAACAGTAAAGACGTTTTGTTAGAAATTATTTACAAAATATTAAGTAAATTAACAATAACATATTCATGTAACAAAATACCTTTCTATCTTTGGTAGAATGGGGAACGTTGTAAGTGCTCTCTACTCAGTCATCAGTGATGTAATACACTAAATTATCAAATCACAACACTCCTACATTGCCAGCAAACATGTCAGAGATGGGAAATATTTTAATGACTTTTCTGAAAAATTGTATTTTTGGGGTCTACAGATGTTTTATTATTTCTCATAGGTGGTTTTGAGTAACTAACAAACTTTGAAAAATGGTACTAGATTAATTTTTTTAGATCAGTCCGCATACTTGCTTTTAGATATTCTGTTATGTATTTAACCATATATGTAAAGGAATATCACATTCAGTGTGACATACTTTTGAGACAACAGAATATATATATATATATATAGTTTTCTTCAAAATTTGGCCCAGAACTGCATGCTTGTGCTACGATTTTCTGTTACACATTGAACCATCTATATTAAGAAATATCAGATTCAGTGCATCATGGTTTGGTTTTGAGACAGTAGGGCTCAGAATTGTGGTACAAAAGGTTAATTAACACTTGACAAAAAAAATTTCCTGAAATTTATAATTGTACCACATATTTGCTTAGAGACATTATATTATGTACTGAATATCAGATTCAGCGCTACTTGGTTTTCGAGGCAGTAGGTTACCGAATTAGAGGTGATTCTAAAAAATTAAGTACATTTCACAGGAACTAAGAGTGTGGTTGAAAATTTAATTAGATTTCACAGAATAAATATTTTATACCGTTATTGGGTTCAATGTTTCAGGGGAAAAAATATTTTCCTGCAAAGTGTACTCGTTTTTACGAACCACTTGTACCCTGATGTATCTAAATTAAAATATCTCACACAGACTTTTGTTTTTGACAAAGCAGGTTCAATATATAGCCAATTCGCAGTTTCTTCACACTTTTTGTATCTAAGCTATGAAAAAACACCACATGTATGACATGTTTTTTCCCCCCTAAATATGTCATATATCATAAGCATTTTAGGTTTATGTTAACATAAAAGTTTTACTTATATTTTTATGTATTAATTACAACATTTTATTTACAACTTATATGAATAAACACAGTGAGTAAATAAACATGTTGGTAATGCCTAGTAATAAATAGTTCTTATGCAAAACATTAGACTGAGTGCACGTGAATGCAGTGTGTTGTCCTCTTGGTGTTATATTTCAAGCTTTCTTTGCACTAGTTGGATGAATATCCTGGAAGTAGTAAGTTAGCAGAGCTTCAGAAAAGTTGGAAGTAACAGTGAATGGAGTATAAACATTATATCTTATAATAATTCATCAATGTATAACTTGTGTGCGAATTTGTTTCTATGAGTGTTTTAATTTTTTTGTATTTGGCAACAAGGGAAAGAACCTGAGATTTTAATCTACCTTAACTTCAGTTTTTGCTGCACAAAAACACCTAAATCATCAAGTAGGTATTTGTTTAGCAAATTTCCTGAAAATTAATTATGGTTTTACGCTCTACAGAAGTTGCCAATAAATTTCCAGACAGACACATTTGTATATTTTATAGATGTCCTAAATAATATCATAATGGGTGAGTCCTTAGAATATTAACAAAATTGTGGAGTGAATATGTAATGAATGAATTCACAAAAAGAATGCTGAAAAGCACAAAAATGTAAAAAAAAGTTAACCACTAGTTCCATAAGAGTGATTATATGCAAACGTGATCCACTTTTTTTGGTTATTATTAAGTTTAGGGGCTTTTCTGTAAAAAAAAAAAAATCATGGAAAATGGTATATTTCCACTCTACTAATCATGCAGAACACGAATATACGAGAGGCATTAACGTACGACTAATTTCTTAATATGTGCCCACCTAACCTAACACAACCTAACCCCACGATGGGTGAATCACTATTTTACATTTTTAAACTGACCTAGGATTGTAGGGTTTTAAACTAACCTAGGATTTTAGGGTTTTACACTAACCTACGATTGTAGGGTTTTACACTACCCTAAAATTTTTCGGTTTTACACTAAACTACAAATTTAGGATTTTATGGATTTAAAGGAACCATAAAACACACCAAAAGAATATCAATTTACTCA
The DNA here is from genome assembly GCA_002778355.1 of Clitarchus hookeri. Classification (NCBI taxonomy): domain Eukaryota; kingdom Metazoa; phylum Arthropoda; class Insecta; order Phasmatodea; family Phasmatidae; genus Clitarchus; species Clitarchus hookeri. The sequence goes on from NQII01001513.1 coordinate 472,086, forward strand.
CCTGATATAATTCCTCTGTCAACGGCCAATTCAACCTTACCTCATTCGACAAAACACAGTGTCCAACAAATCTGCCACATACGCGAATATAACGCACTGAATCATTAGTTTTCAGCCGAATATAACACAACTAAACACTCGTTTACAGTCAAATATAACACACAGAAGCACTCGTTATTGCTTTCTCCGTTTTTAAATCCATCAGATTGGGACGGCACAACTAACCCCAGCAAAGACGCAATGGCGACTGATTTTTTATAAATTGACCGTTAAAATGCCTGTAATGACATCCTAGCCGCTAGGCAGCGTGGAATCAGCAATGTGTGGCCATTAATAATGGCGGTAGACGTTAATAAACGTAAACAAACCAAGCAAACTGCTCATACCTTTCACATTTTTTTTTATATGTTCTACTTATTTTAACATTACACCCTCTTGAATATTAATAAGGTAAGCTATGCAGAACCCAATAATGCAACTTTTGTTGGTCTAGGACGTTTCAATCAGAAAAGCCCCTAAACTTAATAATTATCCTTTTTTTACAGAGCAGAAGAGAAACGGAGCAGCTAAATGGGTTGACCCTCTTCATTCACTTATCTTTCACCGCAGGAAGTAGAGAGGCACAGATTTGCATTTTACTGTGCCACTTCCCTGGAGTAACACAAATAAATGTACATAATATNCAGGAAGTAGAGAGGCACAGATTTGCATTTTACTGTGCCACTTCCCTGGAGTAACACAAATAAATGTACATAATATTTTTTGTAAGAAAATTTGCTAGTAATACACTAAACATGATACAAAACCAATATAACTTGCTCACAAATAATGTTAAAGTGAATGAATTACTACAGATTGACTACAATAAATGTACACTTGTATTTTGGCCATGAACAGAAAGTGGTGCAGACACTTACATTTATTGGGAAACCAGCAGCCAAACATGCACTCAGCTGAACAGAAGGTGCTGTTCTCTGACAGNGCAGACACTTACATTTATTGGGAAACCAGCAGCCAAACATGCACTCAGCTGAACAGAAGGTGCTGTTCTCTGACAGTTCAACAATTCTTGTAAGTAAAACAAGTGGTCATAATCAAATTGAAATACATATTTCGGAAAAATGAAAGGAACGTATTTTCCATAGGTAGTCCACAACCCCCTAACCACTCAAACTTGCTCCCTCCATTTGTAATTCATCGTAATTCACAAATATCCACACACTCAAATTGAAATGACACCACATACAAAAGCCACATGCCTCAGAATATTGTCATNGAAACTGATAACTAACATATGTAATTTTACGCAGATAAACATATCGGCAATTGTTTTGGGTATCAGGAATGACACCTTACATGTAGAATGTACACTAAAGTTAATAACAAAATTAAAAAAATAGTTCAAAACAGTAAAGANTAGAATGTACACTAAAGTTAATAACAAAATTAAAAAAATAGTTCAAAACAGTAAAGACGTTTTGTTAGAAATTATTTACAAAATATTAAGTAAATTAACAATAACATATTCATGTAACAAAATACCTTTCTATCTTTGGTAGAATGGGGAACGTTGTAAGTGCTCTCTACTCAGTCATCAGTGATGTAATACACTAAATTATCAAATCACAACACTCCTACATTGCCAGCAAACATGTCAGAGATGGGAAATATTTTAATGACTTTTCTGAAAAATTGTATTTTTGGGGTCTACAGATGTTTTATTATTTCTCATAGGTGGTTTTGAGTAACTAACAAACTTTGAAAAATGGTACTAGATTAATTTTTTTAGATCAGTCCGCATACTTGCTTTTAGATATTCTGTTATGTATTTAACCATATATGTAAAGGAATATCACATTCAGTGTGACATACTTTTGAGACAACAGAATATATATATATATATATAGTTTTCTTCAAAATTTGGCCCAGAACTGCATGCTTGTGCTACGATTTTCTGTTACACATTGAACCATCTATATTAAGAAATATCAGATTCAGTGCATCATGGTTTGGTTTTGAGACAGTAGGGCTCAGAACTGTGGTACAAAAGGTTAATTAACACTCGACAAAAAAAATTTCCGGAAATTTATAATTGTACCACATATTTGCATAGACACATTATATTATGTACTGAATATCAGATTCAGCGCTACTTTGTTTTCGAGGCAGTAGGTTACCGAATTAGAGGTGATTCTATAAAATTAAGTACATTTCACAGGAACTAATAGTGTGGTTGAAAATTTAATTACATTTCACAGAATAAATATTTTACACCGTTATTGGGTTTAATGTTTCAGGGGAAAAAATATTTTCCTGCAAAGTGTACTCGTTTTTACGAACCACTTGTACCCTGATGTATCTAAATTAAAATATCTCACATAGACTTTTGTTTTTGACAAAGCAGGTTCAATATATTGCCAATTCGCAGTTTCTTCACACTTTTTGTATCAAAGCTATGAAAAAACACCACATGTATGACATGTTTTTTCCCCCTAAATATGTCATATATCATAAGCATTTTAGGTTTATGTTAACATAAAAGTACCTTATTTTTGATTAAATTTAACTTTTACTTATATTTTTATGTATTAATTACAACATTTTATTTACAACTTATATGAATAAACACAGTGAGTAAATAAACATGTTGGTAATGCCTAGTAATAAATAGTTCTTATGCAAAACATTAGACTGAGTGCACGTGAATGCAGTGTGTTGTCCTCTTGGTGTTATATTTCAAGCTTTGTTTGCACTAGTTGGATGAATATCCTGGAAGTAGTAAGTTAGCAGAGCTTCAGAAAAGTTGGAAGTAACAGTGAATGGAGTATAAACATTATATCTTATAATAATTCATCAATGTATAACTTGTGATGTGAATTTGTTTCTATGAGTGTTTTTATTTTTTTGTATTTGGCAACAAGGGAAAGAACCTGAGATTTTAATCTACCTTAACTTCAGTTTCTTCTGCACAAAAACACCTAAATCATGAAGTAGGTATTTGTTTAGCAAATTTCCTGAAAATTAATGATGGTTTTACGCTCTACAGAAGTTGCCAATAAATTTCCAGACAGACACATTTGTATATTTTATAGATGTCCTAAATAATATCATAATGGGTGAGTCCTTAGAATATTAACAAAAATGTGGAGTGAATATGTAATGAATGAATTCACAAAAAGAATGCTGAAAAGCACAAAAATGTAAAAAAAAAGTTAACCACTAGTTCCATAAGAGTGATTATATGCAAATGTGATCCACTTTTTTTGGTTATTATTAAGTTTAGGGGCTTTTCTGTAAAAAAAAAAAAATCATGGAAAATGGTATATTTCCACTCTACTAATCATGCAGAACACGAATATACGAGAGGCATTAACGTACGACTAATTTCTTAATATGTGCCCACCTAACCTAACACAACCTAACCCCACGATGGGTGAATCACTATTTTACATTTTTAAACTGACCTAGGATTGTAGGGTTTTAAACTAACCTAGGATTTTAGGGTTTTACACTAACCTACGATTGTAGGGTTTTACACTACCCTAAAATTTTTCGGTTTTACACTAAACTACAAATTTAGGATTTTATGGATTTAAAGGAACCATAAAACACACCAAAAGAATATCAATTTACTCACCTGATATAATTCCTCTGTCAACGGCCAATTCAACCTTACCTCATTCGACAAAACACAGTGTCCAACAAATCTGCCACATACGCGAATATAACGCACTGAATCATTAGTTTTCAGCCGAATATAACACAACTAAACACTCGTTTACAGTCAAATATAACACACAGAAGCACTCGTTATTGCTTTCTCCGTTTTTAAATCCATCAGATTGGGATGGCACAACTAGACCCGGCAAAGACGCAATGGCGACTGATTTTTTATAAATTGACCGTTAAAATGCCTGTAATGACATCCTAGCCGCTAGGCAGCGTGGAATCAGCAATGTGTGGCCATTAATAATGGCGGTAGACGTTAATAAACGTAAACAAACCAAGCAAACTGCTCATACCTTTCACATTTTTTTTTATATGTTCTACTTATTTTAACATTACACCCTCTTGAATATTAATAAGGTAAGCTATGCAGAACCCAATAATGCAACTTTTGTTGGTCTAGGACGTTTCAATCAGAAAAGCCCCTAAACTTAATAATTATCCTTTTTTTACAGAGCACAAGAGAAACGGAGCAGCTAAATGGGTTGACCCTCTTCATTCACTTATCTTTCACCGCAGGAAGTAGAGAGGCACAGATTTGCATTTTACTGTGCCACTTCCCTGGAGTAACACAAATAAATGTACATAATATTTTTTGTAAGAAAATTTGCTAGTAATACACTAAACATGATACAAAACCAATATAACTTGCTCACAAATAATGTTAAAGTGAATGAATTACTACAGATTGACTACAATAAATGTACACTTGTATTTTGGCCATGAACAGAAAGTGGTGCAGACACTTACATTTATTGGGAAACCAGCAGCCAAACATGCACTCAGCTGAACAGAAGGTGCTGTTCTCTGACACTTCAACAATTCTTGTAAGTAAAACAAGTGGTCATAATCAAATTGAAATACATATTTCGGAAAAATGAAAGGAACGTATTTTCCATAGGTAGTCCACAACCCCCTAACCACTCAAACTTGCTCCCTCCATTTGTAATTCACAAATATCCACACACTCAAATTGAAATGACACCACATACAAAAGCCACATGCCTCAGAATATTGTCATGCCAGGGGCGTATCTGAGTTCGTGAGTGATGGAGGTCTTAAAAAAATATAAATAACTAAATTTGATTTTTTTACATTTATCTGTATTGTTATAAATATCCACACAGCTATTATTTATCTCCACTATTACTCTTGTTATATTCAGTGAATGCAATATTTAATGTCTATCTCTATTTCAATTAAAGTCGCTATCACTGGTGCTATATTGGTTACAGTAATTTCACACTCATAATTTAAAGATATTCAATCTGTCTATTGCCATCATTCCAAATGTGATACACTCAAGCATCCAGTTCAATAGTCCTGCCCGTCAGTTTCACTCTTGCTGCTTTGCTGACTCGTTGCTTCACTGTCTTTGCACACCTAGCGCTTAAGATCATACAACCCTCCAAACTCTAGACTGACTGCTCAATGGTCAGTCGCTACTTAAGTAGTCTTGCTGGCCCGATCTACAAGGTTCTCTGCACTCCAAGTCTTGCTGAGAGGGGTTAAGGTGATGACCAGAACATTCTTGCAATGATAACCCCAGAAATTCAATTCACTCAAGGATGGGAATGCACGAGTCCTGATAGGCTTATCACGGCACATGCAGCTGCTCGCCTTTGTAAATCTTTACACATTCCTCTGGGTACAAGTAAAAGCCCTTGACCCACTCCTTTGCATGCTTTAGCAGGATGGCACACGGGAAGCAATGCAAGACAGCAACACATAATACATAGTTCAAACTAATTTCCTACAGTCAAAATAATTAATAAATTTTATCATATTGAATATTAAAATAGGTTTACATTGAAATGAATTGACAATCTTAGTGAAGACAAAAACATTTTCTAAATTAATATTTGGATAAAGTTAGTGAAGTGAGCAGTACCAAACCAGCACAAAATGTACGTCAGTAATACACAAATACTATAAAATTAGGCATTTTATCCCTTTATCATAATCTTACCCATGCAGTGGGTTATTTACTGATTTTTAGCCTACTTTTCGAAGGAATGAAAGGCTTATGAGATCACTTTGTTGTCTGTTTATCTCTGTGTGTGTGTGTGTGCGCACGTGCACATGAGTGAGTCTGGCTGTTCATGAGAGTGTCCTCCCTTTTTCAATTTTTGAACGCGTCAACTGAATTTCACCAAACTTAGTACATATATAGTGCTTAGTAAGGACACCTGACTTCTATAGTTTACGAACATGCCGAGCACTTACTTTCAAAATAGTGGCAATTTTAATATTTAGGGTGATATTTCATCTCGGGAACCTTTCAACCAATTTAAACCTAATTTCGAATGCTGGCAGAGCATCGTGTAAGCATTAAATTTTGAAATGGATATTGTTGTTAGTTCACCATTTCAAAAGATAGGACCAAATGAACTAATAAAGAATTTACATTTTATCTTGAAAATTATCAAAGCTATTCACACCCAATTTGGCATGTTAGTAATACTTTGACAGGTCAGCTAAACGTAAATAATTTAACTGTATACTTATTTTCAAAATGGTGGCCCCAAAAATATATTAGGTTTATTTGGTATATCTACTCTAGTATTTAACCAATATAGACCATATTTTGTATGCTGAAGGTATTAATAAGCATTATATATGCCAACACACAGCCACGTTTTTTTCAGCCATTTTGTAAGATATCACCAAATGAATAAATAAAGTTATGTCACAATGAACCTGTTCCTACCAAAATTGGCAAACAAGCATACTGCAGCAGATTATGGAAAATGATAAGTTTTAACTACGTCAGACATTTATTTTTGAAATGGCGGCCACATAGACATCTTAGCTTAGAAAGATATATTGACGTAACCATGTAATCAATGCCAACATAACTTTGTATGCTGTAAGTAAATATTAAAACTATGAACCATATCCACACAAAGCATCTTTTGTCCACCATTTTGTAAGATAGCACCATGTAGATAAAGTTTTTAGGTCATATCTAGGGAGACAATTAACAAATTCATATCAAATTTGACTAACAAGTAGTACTTCAGCAGATGCAAAGAGCAGATGCTTTTAGTACGACAGGCACTTATTTTTAAAATGGTGGACATATAGCCATTTTAGCCTAGAACACTATATTGTTGAGACCATGTAATCAATTCCAACGTATCTTTGTATGCTGGCAGTATATAATACAACTATCAAGTGGGTCTACACGGAGCATCTTGTGTCTGCCATTTTGTAAGATAAGCCACATGAAAAAATAAAGTTTTTTTTTTTATATCTCAGGAAACAATTGACAGATTCCTATCAAATTTGGCAAACATTTTGCACTGCACCTGGTGGTGTAAACTGTTATGTTTTTAAGTAGGTCAAGCACTTATTGTAAAAATTGTAGCTTAATAAATATTTTAGCTCAGTATCTTTTATTAACTAAACAAATTCCATTTAACTTTGTATGTTGGCAGTATCAATTACAACCATAAAATTTGCCTATACAGATCCTAATTGTTGTGCCATTTGGTAAGTTAGCCCTACAATAAAAATTCAGTTTTTATGTCATATCTCGGGGAAACAATAAACACATTCTTCCCAAATTTGGCGAAGGAGCTGTATTGCGGTGGGCCATATAACTACATGTATTTTTAAGTGTTGCAGACATTCATTTTCAAAATGCCAGCTATAAAATAATTTTTACTTTGTGTGCTACATCTACAAAACTATGTAATAGATTTTAGCTTTATTTTGTTTGCTGGCAGTTTACAATCGTCAAATGTGCTTATAGATAACCTTTTTTTTTGCTCTACATTTATGAAGAGCATCACATGAAATATATGGAGGTTTTATGCCATATTTCAGGGACCAATCAATTTATTTTCACCAAATTTTTCATACAAGTAGTGCTATGGTAAGCCGTGTAAACTTACGTGTTTTGAGTGGCTGAGTCACTTATTTTCAAAATGATGGCCATGTAAATATTTTAGGTTAGTAAACCCTATCATTCAAAACATTAGACTT
>NQII01001514.1:7800-29035 GCA_002778355.1 Clitarchus hookeri
ATGTTCGCGTACGACCATTTCACGAGTGTACCGTGAATATTGGAATCCGGTAAAACATTACATCTTCGACATCGCTGCGGCCGGAAAAAGATCGCGAACGAACGAGACAAACGACGACTGACGAGAATCATTAAACGTGACAAACGTGCAACCCTTTCTCAAATTGGCGCAGATTGGATTTGTGGACTGCCCTGCAGGATTCATGGTGTGAATTGCCTCCTGCATACCTTCAGACATTAGTCGAGTCCATGCCACGTCGTCTTGTGGCATTTCTGCGTGCTCGTGGGGGCCCTACACGATATTAGGCAGGTGTACCAGTTTTTTTAGCTCTTTAGTGTATATGAACTTCGTTAATTTAGGGTGGCGCAAAAATAAAATATCTCCATGTGTTCTGATTTTACTTTTCAAACATTTGGAAACTATACATGACGCAGCACTCGCAGTCACTATCTGTACTTCTTGACAGGTATCCCACACCTGTGCATATGCCTCATTCTATCTTAAGAGGATGTTCATCATTAAAAGATAACAAAAAATTTAAAATGTAACATTGTATGGTGGTATTACATTACTTTAGGGCAGAAATAGTAAGTGACTTCCATTTATATTTTTAACATTTGAGGTGAGGTCTCAGGATAAAATCAACTCTGTAATGTCTATATATTTAATTTTTTATGGTATTCAATTGATAATTTTATTTATGTGCATTTATATTTAATTTTGGATAAAATCCCTTTATTTATTTTGACATTAATATGGGCACCCAGTCAGATGTTAACTTGCAATATACACGTATTTGATAATTATGTTTGAAGAACAAATTATTTTAATTTTTATTAAGCTTTACATGCAGTCAAGAGAAAAGAGAACCCACTGTAATTATTTCCTTATTTAAAGAGCTAGTGTTGCTAAAGAAAAAAGTTTAATTTATAAAACTGAATCATTTTAAAGCTGCCTCAATTAATTTTTTTAATTTATTTGCTGCTTTAATTTGCAAGTTAATTGACTTAATTTATCTACCCTCTTTGCTTTAGTTTTATTTCTTTAGATTTGTAGTTATTTCTTGTCATTGTGTTAGTTTGAGTGCTATGTTCTGTGATTTTTGTGTTTTTGAAAATGGATATGTGTCTTTTAAAGTGTCATGTGCATCATTTATAGCCGAGCACAGCTATCAAACCTCCTTCACATAATATACTTACTGAACAGTGTAGGTGGAAAGCATTACAACTCTTACCATAGTCTCGCAGTTAAATGTATTTCAATAAAGTTATATTGTTAGGCGTTTGATTACTTGATACTTTCTGAAAGTTTCATCACTCAGCTTTCAAATGAAGTGACATTTCAACAACATGACTGTCTATTTGTTCTTATAATATCACATCTGAAGAGGTAAAGAATTATTGGACGAGCTCACGCAAGTTAAACTTGCGCGCTGTTTTTCAGGTTGGGAGGGTTTTGGGGTAATACGAAATATTGAATCACAAATGTTATGTTGAATATAGTTTTAATTTTTGTAATTTTGCATTTTTGTTTTAATTTTCCATTTACTCAAAAAACAGATGGTGTAATTTTACAGCTAAGCCCCCCAAGTTTTAAAATCATGCCGCTTTTGTTGTAGGCATTTTTAGTAAGTTTTTAGTTAAATACTCATGCTACATTCATACTTATGGTTCGAATTGAATTTTATGCTTGCCAGAATATTTTCGAATCCAAAATTACTGTACGTTTAACTATGTATTCACATTATTGTTAAAAATAATATTGCATTAAATAACTTTATATTCCCTAGTCAAAATTCCGTGTTATGTATTACATTCATTTGCCAAAAAAAAATTGACCATCGTAAAGGTGCCATTGCAAGGGCACATAAGGGGAGGCACAGTACATGATAATATTTATACAGAAAACATATAAATATTGTACCAACAGCGCCGTCCCTACCGAAAGTGAGGTCAGGTGCAAGAACTTTTGTGAGGCCCTTCCCTTCCCAACTAGTTCATCCTCCCTTCCCACAATGCAACCACCTTTTGAACAGTATGCTCTGCTCTCGAGTGCCCTAGCCTCGTGTGTCTAACATTTTGTCTCGATAACATATCTTACATTTTATTATTAAACATATTTCAATATATAACTCACAACCGAATAAATGATAACTATTTATTTTTTTATGAAATAAAAAATATTTCTTTTTTGGGCACAAGAGGCGCTAGCTAGGCCCCGTGTGGACGCACTTGTGGCACGCCTTTAAGGACAGCCCTGCATACCAAGCATGTAGCGNAGGCGCTAGCTAGGCCCCGTGTGGACGCACTTGTGGCACGCCTTTAAGGACAGCCCTGCATACCAAGCATGTAGCGCAGGGCACCAGCACTTACTCTGGTGTTAAACCGCCTGTAGCATGGAGACAGGTGGTGATACGGTCGGGCATGGGAACATACAGACGTCAGATGTTCTCGTGAGGAAGATCCTGCCACAGCTTGCGCAAGCGACTCTCCAAATATGCCGTCCAGTCTTGTACCAGACATTCTCGATGTGCGAGAGGTCTGGGGACCTTGCTGGCCATGGAAGCGTGTTGACAACACAAAGGCAAGCCAGAGATACCCGTGCTTGTGAGGCCAAGCATTATCCTGCTGGAAAATGGGGTTGTTATGCTGCACCAGGAAGGGGAGAGTGCACATGGTCACAAAATTTCCTGGATGTATCGCCGTATTGTCAGGGTTCCTTCGATCGTCACCAGTCGGGTGTGGGAATCGTTAGCAAACGACTCCTCTTGTTGGGGCTGTGGGTCGGTCTGTAATGAAGCGTGGATCCTGGCATTGGCCAGGGCATCTCCAGACAGAACTGTGATTCGTTGCTGAACACCGCTCATCACTGATCGGCAAGCTGTCATGCTGCCTGTTCCTGGCAGAAGATCACACGTGCCAGGCGGTGCTAAGGTTGTGATGGTAGATCCCGCTATGCTAGCTGCCTGGATATGGTTATGGTGGACCCAGATATATCTCCAGCTGCCATGACTTGTCCTCGGATGGTGTGCAGCAATGCCCTTGCAGTGCTTGTGGCCTGTCACTTGATGAAATAATCCTCCCTGCTGGTGGTCTACCGAGGACGACCTCAGCCCTTCTCAACCGGTGTGTGTATCTTGCTGTTCCCACTGCATCCAACACTTATTCACAGTGTAGGCAGAGCGGTTCGAGTGGTGAGCAATGTGCCTCAATGTCCATCCTTTCTGTTGGTGGCCGACAATGCAGCCTCTCTCAAACTCACCCAGCTGGCAAAGGCTTGTCGAATGTTTCATTGAGACATGCTGCATGTTCACTGAACTTGGCTCTGTGGCTCACACTGCTACTGAGGCCTTATGTGGTGTCTTGCCCCCGAGTGGCACATCCACACAATAAAACTGGGACACGTGTCAGAAGGGGCCGCTGCAATTGGGCGGTTAGCATGCTTGCCTCCCACCAATGCGAACCGGGTTCATTTCCCAGCTGGGTCACTCCCGGATTTTCGCAAGTGGGAATCGTGCCGGACAATGCCCTTGAGTCGGCGGGTTTTCTCGGGGATCTCCCGTATTCCCCGCCCCTTCATTCCGGCGCTGCGCCATACTCACCTAACTTCACCCTCATTGGCTCTCAAGACCTTGCTGTTAAGAGCAGCCCAAATCTCTTCACTCACTCACATGTCAGACCATGAAAATACTGTGTGGAGACCANGACCTTGCTGTTAAGAGCAGCCCAAATCTCTTCACTCACTCACATGTCAGACCATGAAAATACTGTGTGGAGACCATCGTCGTACTAGCGCGATTCGATCATCGTTATCAGTATTTGGCATTTGTACCTTATTTCACATTCTGTGTTAGTATCTGATAACAAAACTGTGTTAGTTTATGTATGCTTTGTTTCAAGTAACGAGTTCTTAATTATATAAAACTTTACTTTATGAACTCTAAAAACCTTCATAGTCTACATCAGGTTGTGTTTCAGAGGTTCAACTTTACCAATGGGTATTTTGGAAGGATACAAATGTAGGCCTATTGCAGTCAACCCCACCCACAAAATGTTGTTAAAAGGGAAGGGGTACGATGTACCCGCGTACCTCCGTTTCCCTGCACCCCAGTGTGGATGTTGTGCCACGCAGGTACCACGAGGCCACGGTGGAGGATATGACGGAGGACTTGCAGGAGGTGTCTGTGGTGTTTGGCCACAGCCGGCTGGTGGAGGCGACCAGGCCAGAGATGCTGCGCAAACTGAGCAGCGAACAGCCGCAGTCTGCGGACCCCCCAGCAAGGAAGAACAGGTCAGTGTTGCCAACCACACGCACGCACAAAACTTTCTCTTTGGTGGAAGGGGCGTCCAAACTAAAGTAATTACAAGTCAGTTTGTTAGTTGCGTAAAACTGGTCCTCTGAACCAATGTTTTTTTACAAAGTGGTAAATGCAATGCCAGTCATTTACAACCCTCTCATTTCAAAGAAACTGGTCAGAAGAAAAGGAAACTGAAGTGGGTCATTCAAATTGTACAGCACCGAGCAGACAGGGCAGTGTAGAAAATGACAAGGAAGACTTTAAGGGTTTAGAGGACAGTGAGGATACTCACATGCTGTGGCACTCAGGCCACAATACCATCTGCAAATAGTGACTACGGTGGTGTAAGTAAAGGACATTATGTGACCAGAAGCAGTCGCAGAGTAAAAGTGAAAGAGTTGTATCAGCCAGCGTAGGAGGGTAAGATGTACTCTACAGTGGAAAAGAGAGGTGTTAAAGGTGCAGTGGTTGGAACCCACGAGGTAAACCGTATGTAGTAAGATGGCGTTGACTTGTGTAGATTCTGCGTATCATTATACCAGGATTCTTATATTAAGATGTAACATGTATATTATCAACAAAATTTACACAAAAGGACAGAAAATTAATTTTGAATTTCTTACAAAATAGTTGTAATTTACATATAGCAGTATACGTGATGGTAATTGAGGGGGTGGGCTAGGAACTGCTGTGTTTCTCGTGCGTGTGCTGCCTGCCACCCCCGTGTGTGAATAAATGTGCATGTACAGTCATTGGGATTTGTTGCGACTCTTTAACTGGTGCCTGACCTGCATTGCAGTGCTTTTTAATTCTACGAGTACATTATGTTACAAACCTACTTAAAGTATTCTGAGTGTGTTTATCTACAACAACAAAAAATGCAATTGTAAAAAAAGAGACAGAAAACAAGTTCTCGCGGGACGGTACTCATCGATAGTCGCAAAAACACACAAAATTCAGACAAACGTTTTTTCCACGCGCAAAATGTGTTCGTCCAACATTTTTGTGTGTGTTCGTGAATGCCATCCTGTTAGAACTTATGTTTTCTCTCTCTTTTTTCACAATGTAATTATAGCCTAGCGGCTTATTCCCACCATATAAAAAAAATTCAGATGGCTTGAGGATGTATCTAACACGATACATGAAACCTCTTTTTTTTTTACACTTCTTGAGGAACCAGGAAAAAGTGTTGTAAAACAAAGGAAATTTATACTATAGAAATTGTAAATGTGCCCAAAAAAAGTATGTGTAAAAAAAAGGGGGGGTTTTACTGTATCTGTAGCACCATTTTGAGACCCTCTAACATGGCTAAAAACTGCTTTGTCAGAAGCCAGCTTACTGTAAACATTACCGTAATTAGACGACGGCATTAAACTCTTCTGCGGCGGTGTGGTTGTCAGGCTTCTCGCCTCCCACCAAGGCTAACTAGTGTAACGCCCTTTTCTAATGGCATCAGGTACTAATATGCCCAATTTGGCGATACATAGTTTTTGTTCTCTTTGTTCTCATTCACTGCTATGAAAAACTAACAGTGTAAAAGGTTTCACAGAAAGCAAAAATAAACTCCAAAAGTAAGTCACCTGATCTGTTTGATTGAATGGGAGGACACTGAATGCAATGATTATCGTATCTTCCAGCGACCGAACAATAGGAGTTTCAGCTCTGCGCGTAGGTAACCGTAATTCACATATAATACACACCAGAAGCATTCTTACATAAAGTAACAGGCCAGCGCCTAGGGTATTTCATCCTAAGTAATAATCTCTTTCAATCTTCCGTCAAACCAGACAGCATTACCTCAAGGCATTTGCATGGAGTATGCAAACAAATATTTAAACATTCAGAACACTTGGTTCTCTCAGTCCACCATTAAAATTATTATGAACTCTTACAGTCACACCAACATTTGTAAAATGCTTCGATGACATCCTTTACCAAAAATGCAATTGCATTTGGATTTGCCAACAAATATTTGAACAATTTTCAAGATTCTGTTCACTCAGGTCACCACAAAAAACAATATTTTACAAACCATTAAGGTGACACCCAGATTAATTTTAAGACATAATTATTAACAGCTTTAACCACTGATAGCTAAGAAGAAGTGTTTCACTCTAGTTAAGCCCTACTGCCAGCTTTACAAACATGCATTGCATTGATTTCTGCTAGTGAAGCTAATACCCTTCAACCATCTCCAAAAATATGATCATATAGAAACAAAATATTTATACAATAAAGATTATATGTATATGTTATGCCCTAAGCAGCATTAGCATGGGCCTTATGGGCCTACTTGCCACTGACAAATATACTCAAACTGTTACAGAAGAATCCTCATATTACTACTTCACAGTGGCACAACCCAACACTAACAGACTTGCTTGTAATAACTATAGTCAAACTTATGATGACTACTGTGAGATAAGAAAATCATGTCACCGCGAATATCAGCATGCAACATTTTCACACATTTTCTTCTAGCTTGTGTGCCTTCGACACGCAGCAATTATGCCAGAAACTAACTTAACGCAGGTTACCTTGATGCAGTTCATAGCGGAAATGAAACGCCTGCTGACTTCCCGTCTGGTCGTGTACCACATTTAATAGAACTTGTCACCTACGCCCTATCGTAGTAAATGCGGTGCCTGATGCAGGAATATTCAGATGGAATCGTTGTCCCAGTGATAACTTGTACGTCAAGGCCGCTGTCGCCCATGCTCCATTCAACCCACCGAACATGATAATAGGTTGACCACTTATGCATTTACTATCCCCTTAAACGAGTCACTTGTGCACGAATACATAGTTAATTTTTCTCGTACAGCCAAACTAACAACGCCCGTCACAGTTTCGGTTGCCTTTTTTTTTACACAAAATACAATTTGCCAAACGCTTTCCAGACAGCCAGGGAAAAACTCACAAACTCACGAAACACTATTTCAGTATTACTGCGTCTCTAATCGTGAATAATTGCGCAAATAGGCAATTCATGCCTGGCTCGCGTTTCTCTGCATTACGCAACACCTGCCCTCAGTAGGTCAATAGTCCAGCGCGCGACCTTCATCGATCAATACTTTGCTAAGGACTCTCGCCACCGAACAGTTGTTCGACCTAGCGCCATGCGCTACTAGGCGACAGCACTTCACAACCCTGACCACTCCCGCCTGTGCGTGGCCGTTCACGCAACTACCACCGCGCATGAACAAACGGAGAGGCCAACCCAACAGAAACGCACTTCCTAACTGCGCGGCTGCGTATGGAAGATAACACCAGCTTTACAATACAAACACACTGTGACGTAATAACGCCACACTGGGTTTGATTTCCCGGCAAGATCACTCTCAGATTTTCACACGTGGGAATAATGTCAGACAATGCCCTTGGTCGGCTGGTTTTCTCGGGATCTCCGTTTCCTCCTCTCCTGCCTTCCAGCGCTGCTCCATTCCCACCTCACTTCACCATCATTAGCTCTCAAAGTTAAGAGCTGCCCAAATCTCTCAACTCTGCTGCAAATTTTTTGCCGCCACTAACACATTCACATTCATTATGTACGGTTAATTTTGTATTGTTACACAGTTTAGAGGAAGCACTAATTACAAGATCTGTGGAGGTTAGTAAACCCTCTTAATGCACAAACCATTAACTATTTTTAGCTGCTGCTTCTCATGGTTTTATGATTCTTAAGCAAAGGGAAGGCGAAGGTAAACATGTCCCAATAGGACAAGGGGGGACAAAACCATGCATGAGAACAAAACTCTTTAAGGCTGATGAGCCCCTGAATAGTCTGTTTATGATGACACTTTGCTCTTTAAATACAAGCTAGTGCTAAAACCATATAACAAATGGTGAAGTTGAGTGGCTTGGTGGCCAACTGCAAGAAAATTAAAGAACTTGTTCCTGGTTTTTTCTTTCTTTCTTCGTCATGTTGTATTTTATGCACTTTGGCCGAGCTGAATTCTGAGTGAGATAGTGGAAATCTGTCGATTTTGACATTTGGCTTTCCTTGAAAACCATGGTTATTGCCTACTTGTGTCATTTGATTCATTCTAACCCTGAAGTTTCTATCCTAAACTGCAATGTGTGTGTGTGTGATGACTATCATATGTGTACTTTGCGTTTACAAAATGTGTCACGTCCACACTTGTATCGGATCAGCCTATCTATACTATGACATGATAGACGATCATGGTACAGCCACGTGGTGATGAGGCACCTCAGTCTGTGTCACATGTGTGTATCTCCTATGCACAGCAGCTAGTTTTCCACCCACCAGTCTCGTGTATCATCAGGTGAGCGAGTGTATTGACATGTCTCTTCAGCGTTAAAACATAATTCAAGAAGGTCACAAAAATGGAGGATGGAAATTATGTCTGCCAATAAAGAAAATCAAGGGGTTTCAAGTTTGTTGTNGGGAAGGGGTACGATGTACCCGCGTACCTCCGTTTCCCTGCACCCCAGTGTGGATGTTGTGCCACGCAGGTACCACGAGGCCACGGTGGAGGATATGACGGAGGACTTGCAGGAGGTGTCTGTGGTGTTTGGCCACAGCCGGCTGGTGGAGGCGACCAGGCCAGAGATGCTGCGCAAACTGAGCAGCGAACAGCCGCAGTCTGCGGACCCCCCAGCAAGGAAGAACAGGTCAGTGTTGCCAACCACACGCACGCACAAAACTTTCTCTTTGGTGGAAGGGGCGTCCAAACTAAAGTAATTACAAGTCAGTTTGTTAGTTGCGTAAAACTGGTCCTCTGAACCAATGTTTTTTTACAAAGTGGTAAATGCAATGCCAGTCATTTACANTTGTTAGTTGCGTAAAACTGGTCCTCTGAACCAATGTTTTTTTACAAAGTGGTAAATGCAATGCCAGTCATTTACGACCCTCTCATTTCAAAGAAACTGGTCAGAAGAAAAGGAAACTGAAGTGGGTCATTCAAATTGTACAGCACCGAGCAGACAGGGCAGTGTAGAAAATGACAAGGAAGACTTTAAGGGTTTAGAGGACAGTGAGGATACTCACATGCTGTGGCACTCAGGCCACAACACCATCTGCAAATAGTGACTACGGTGGTGGAAGTAAAGGACATTATGTGACCAGAAGCAGTCGCAGAGTAAAAGTGAAAGAGTTGTATCAGCCAGCGTAGGAGGGTAAGATGTACTCTACAGTGGAAAAGAGAGGTGTTAAAGGTGCAGTGGTTGGAACCCACGAGGTAAACCGTATGTAGTAAGATGGCGTTGACTTGTGTAGATTCTGCGTATCATTATACCAGGATTCTTATATTAAGATGTAACATGTATATTATCAACAAAATTTACACAAAAGGACAGAAAATTAATTTTGAATTTCTTACAAAATAGTTGTAATTTACATATAGCAGTATACGTGATGGTAATTGAGGGGGTGGGCTAGGAACTGCTGTGTTTCTCCTGCGTGTGTAGCCTGCCACCCCCGTGTGTGAATAAATGTGCATGTACAGTCATTGGGATTTGCTGCGACTCTTTAACTGGTGCCTGACCTGCATTGCAGTGCTTTTTAATTCTACGAGTACATTATGTTACAAACCTACTTAAAGTATTCTGAGTGTGTTTATCTACAACAACAAAAAATGCAATTGTAAAAAAAGAGACAGAAAACAAGTTCTCGCGGGACGGTACTCATCGATAGTCGCAAAAACACACAAAATTCAGACAAACGTTTTTCCCACGCGGAAAATGTGTTCGTCCAACATTTTTGTGTGTGTTCGTGACTGTTCATGAATGCCATCCTGTTAGTACTTATATTTTCTCTCTCTTTTTTCACAATGTAATTATAGCCTAGCGGCTTATTCCCACCATATAAAAAAAATTCAGATGGCTTGAGGATGTATCTAACACGATACATGAAACCTCTTTTTTTTTACACTTCTTGAGGAACCAGGAAAAAGTGTTGTAAAACAAAGGAAATTTATACTATAGAAATTGTAAATGTGCCCAAAAAAAGTATGTGTAAAAAAAGGGGGGTTTTACTGTATCTGTAGCACCATTTTGAGGCCCTCTAACATGGCTAAAAACTGCTTTGTCAGAAGCCAGCTTACTGTAAACATTACCGTAATTAGACGACGGCATTAAACTCTTCTGTGAAGAGCTGCGGCGGTGTGGTCGTCAGGCTTCTCGCCTCCCACCAAGGCTAACTAGTGTAACGCCCTTTTCTAGTAGCATGAGGTACTAATATGCCCAATTTGGCGATACATAGTTTTTGTTCTCTTTGTTCTCATTCACTGCTATGAAAAACTAATAGTGTAAAAGGTTGCACAGAAAGCAAAAATAAACTCCAAAAGTAAGTCATCTGATCTATTTGATTAAGTGGGAGGACACTGAATACAATGATTATCCTATCTTCCAGCGGCTGAACAATAGGAGTTTCAGCTCTGCGCGTAGGTAACCATAATTCACATGTAATACACACCATAAGCATTCTTACATAAAATAGCAGGCCAGCGCCTAGGGTATTTCGTCCTAAGTAATAATCTCTTTCAATCTACCGTTAAACCAGACAGCATTACCTCAAGGTAACCACTCGGTTCTCTTGGTCCACCATTAAAATTATTATGAACTCTTACAGTCACGCCAGCATTTATAAAATGCTTCGATGACATCCTTTACGCACTTTGGCCGAGCTGAATTCTGAGTGAGATAGTGGAAATCTGTTGATTTTGACATTTGACTTTCCTTGAAAACCACGGTTATTGCCTACTTGTGTCATTTGATTCATTCTAACCGTGAAGTTTCTATCCTAAACTGCAATGTGTGTGTGTGTGTGTGTGTGTGATGACTATCATATGTGTACTTTGCGTTTACAAAATGTGTCACGCCCACACTTGTATCGGATCAGCCTATCTATACTATGACATGATAGACGATCATGATACAGCCGTGTGGTTATGAGGCACCTCAGTCTGTGTCACATGTGTGTATCTCCTATGCACAGCAGCTAGTTTTCCACCCACCAGTCTCGTGTATCATCAGGTGAGCGAGTGTATTGACATGTCTCTTCAGCGTTAAAAAAACATAAGTCAAGAAGGTCACAAAAATGGAGGATGGAAATTATGTCTGCCAATAAAGAAAATCAAGGGGTTTCAAGTTTGTTGTNTCAAGAAGGTCACAAAAATGGAGGATGGAAATTATGTCTGCCAATAAAGAAAATCAAGGGGTTTCAAGTTTGTTGTACGACTTTAACTTTCAGTCTATAAGTGGACAGCGTAAAAACTTTACCTGCACGTTTCCAAACGAATTTGAATACCTTTTAACACATATTGGAGGACAGACTATGAAGTTGACACCGCATCTAGAAAAGTGTTCCTCGTGCGTGAAATGTTCTGGTTGGCTATGTATGACCCTGTGCTTCCTGGCGACATTCTTTTTCAGCCGATTAAAATGGTGTGGGTCCTTCAGGTCCCACAAAACGTGTATTTGGTTGATATAAAACTTGATAACAATGATATGATAATTCTTGAACTTTTCCTTGGACCACTGCAAATGCATTGTCCTTTACTATGCTTATGACCCTTGCAAGTAGCTCCCCGACAAAAGAGCAGTAAGGAGGACATAGGTCACAGATATGTGCGCAATACAGTAGGGTATAGGCTATTCACGTTAAAATGAGCGCTTTTGAAAGCCCTCTCATTTGGAATGATAGTCAATAAATGTATTTTATTTCAGTCTTGGACATTAACTTCCGAGTACGGTGCGATATACACAGTGTTTATTACTTACATGACAATATATATTTGAAAAGGTTGTTAACGGATAAAAAGTGGCTGAAAGGAAAAAAGTAAGTAGGGGCTCAAAAGTGCTCACTTTACAGCAAACAGTCTATACCGTACCTTGCATGCTTGTGTGTTGTGGTAGAGGGCCAAGGGGAGGGGAGCAAGGCTCTACATCCGCTCAGCACACGTGGTGAAGATACAGATACACCCCCATCCACAATGTACCTGTTGCTTTGACGTGATGGCAGAAGATTAACTCGTGGTGGGAACAACCCCAATCCGAACATTATATCATACACGATACAAACCTCTGTTTGAGCAGGCCGTCCGCGATGCAGAAATTGCTACTAGTATGGTGATCTGATACTGGTGTGGATGTAACTTTATATGTTTCATAAATGGCTTATTTGTGCCTTGTTGCAGTAATTTTTGAATAGCTGAGAAAGGTTCAGCTAGATCAAAAGATACATTTTTTTAAAAGTATTTTCCAAGTAAATTTTTAAACTTTTGCTCCTCAGTGGAAGATTCCAAGCTGCTGTGTGTTGGTATAAAATGCCCAGGTTGTGTTGCAGGGGGCTGGAAGGGGACCGGCGGCGCAGGTACAAGCGGCTGCAGTTCTACCGCAGGCAGGAGGAGAAGCGAGAGGCGGAGAAGCACCGCTGGCAGGCCTTCTTGCACTGCAACCAGGTCCACTTTCCTCTCTTCCACTCATCACTGTTACACTTGCTGGTGTGCTGTTAACCACACTAGCCAGTGCGTTCATTTTGACTGCCAAACAAAATATCTCTTGTAGATCTGTCAATTTGAGCCATAAAGCCAAGTATCCATTTCATTTCTTTCATTTCATGCTCTTATCCCACAGAAAAAATTACTTGCTAATGCAGATGTATATTCTATTTGCAGTATCTTCACACTTTTCAAATCAAACCTTTGAAAAATCACCTTATTTATAACATGTTAACTTATTTCCTTAATATACTCATGGCAGTGTCCCCAACATGGTCATAAACCAACTCATTTTCAAATTAGTGTTGTAAAGCTTATAGAACACCATTATTATGTTGAGTATTCGCAGTATAATACGTAATTTTATAACAATGGATCACTCTGCGCTGGATTCTTTCTTGAAACTTCCATTTTATTAAAAACTAGCTTTTACCCGCGTGGTCATAGTAACAAACTTATAAGGAGAAATAACGGTATTTGTTAGTAGACAGACACTGATCANGCTTTTACCCGCGTGGTCATAGTAACAAACTTATAAGGAGAAATAACGGTATTTGTTAGTAGACAGACACTGATCAAGAACACAGAACAGAGCACTAACGATGTCACTGTTTGGTACTAGAATCGCTTTTTTACATAGCCACTGGTCGTCATTTATATTTCTTTGTAGATCTGGGTAAACGCTAGCAATCAGTTTCGTATCACTCTGCACCAAATAACTAAAATCCCCCGTTAGTGACACACAGCCCTCGGCATCTGTTTCTAACCGCCCATCTCCAATTTTTAATAGTGTATCAGCATTATGTCCTGTATCAACGTCATTGTAGAGGCGCACTCTCATATTTGTCGTCGAGCTGAATTTCTTGACATTTGCCCATAAGCTTGACGACTTGAGACAGGCTTTGATTTCATCTGCAGGTGCGCCCCTCTGAATCACCGGTAGAGTTTGGCGGAAGTCACCAGCCAGTAATACAACCATTCCTCCCATAATGTCTGTATTGTTTCTTATATCCTGTAGAGTTCGGATTAGGGCCTCATCGCTTTTTTGTGTGGCATTGTGCTTTTGTCCCACACTAACAACTTACATTGATGCAGCATTGTACCCTGAGCGCTATTTTTACTAAAATGTTTTTCCTGAGGGACTAAGATATTTTTTCGGGATAAAAAGTAGCCTATGTCACTTCCCGGCCCTCCAATTACCTCTGTACAAAAAATCACGTCAATCCGTTGCAACGTGAAAGAAGGACAAACAAACGCACTTTCACATTTATAATATTAGTTAGGATTAGCATGTCGAGGTCTCTCCATCCATGCCAGTGTTTCCTTCGCTAGCAAAAATTAAGTGATTTTTTTTTTTTTATGGAGGGAGAAGGTATAGGAAGACAAGAATTGCAGTTTGTTTAAATTTCATGTTGGCACTTCTATTGGTGACATTATGATTTTATTTCTATGTTTACATCTATCAGCTTAATATTTTCTGGATTGTTTACAATCAGAATGATAGTTGAATATGTATCAGATGTTCTTTTAATTATCGGTCATAATTTTTCTGGAATTTTGATTAACTGAACATATTAATGTGACAGATTTATATAATTACTGTTTCCTAATTTGTGTGATTTCTCCTTGTCAAACCATAACTTTGTATACTGATAAACCTAATTCTTAAGCAGTCCCATATGTTAATTTCTTTATAGATACAATTTCCTTGTCAGGAAGTTTTTTATTCCGTTGTTTTGTTATATATTAACGTTACCTGAGCGGTCGGGGATAGTAATGCGGACATCGTCCGGTGACTATTTTGAATAGAATGGACGCCAGCTCACTGGGTGAGCACGATTCAATAGAATAGTCGGGGTATTCAGGCCCCCCAGCATGCCTTAGTATTACCTTTTACCTTATAAATGAAGGATGCCTCCTTGAGGCGTCGATGACTTCCTGGAGAGGGCCAGGACCCGTAATATAACACTAAATGAGAACTCACAAGTTTCGGTTAACTCAAGTAAATTGTATCGCTGAATAATGTACACAGTTACATGTAGGCAATACAAATTAAAACGGACCTGACTCACATGGCCTGCCAGCGGCCGTTACTGTACAAAAAGGCCATGAATGGCGCGAAAACTTACAAGAGTAATTAAATCTCCGGAATCAGTAAATTGAGCTGACGAAGGGGTAGTACGAACGCGAGGAAAACTGTTGGTGAACTAAATAAAAGTTCCAGTAAATTACGTTAACCTATTGCAGCTAAGCGTTCAGAACCAAAGTATGAAAGTCCCCTGCGACGCACGTGCAGCACCTAAGACCCGTGAAATCAGACTGCTGGAGATGGCGCGGCTGAGCGGCGACCTTGCCAAGAGCTCGCCCCACTCCGCGAGGTAACTTAATTAACTGACCTCATTTACGTAGAACTTGAAACGTATACACATAAAACACAGAAACATTCTGAGTGAGTTTTCTTAATCCTGCAGAGTTAAGAGTTCTTAATCAAGCACTAATTTAAATACAAAGCATGATTATGTGGTGCCTTGCAGAGCACGTGATAAATTTAGGTCTGTTAAGTTTTGGGACACACTACAACCGGAACGGTCAGGTTGAAAGAAAGACTAATTATTTCCCACGTCACCAACTGGCTTGATTAGACATACAATTGCACTCGGAAAATTATATAGAACACTTAAAATACCCTAGCCTTGCTACTCTACACCTTATTAAATCTGCACGTGGCGTGCATTATTCTGCGATTACTTCGCAATCCCCTAAGGGCGAATTTCACTAACATTTGCCCGTGGGCGATAAATTCTAATGCTATTTACTACACATTCTAAAACTTGATTCCTATCCTAAATACACAAATTTCTCTAGGGACACCACAGGGACTCGGCTGGATCACTTGTGTCATGACTTGTTCCCAAGTGAATAATGCGGACATGCATCGAGACGCACAATGTGCGTCTTCTGCGGGCCACACTGGCGCAGCGACTGTGGGCCGATGACTGTGAAGTCAGTGGCCGTGCCAGACCACACAGGAGTGGTCCACATCAATAGGAATACACTTTTGTAAGCCCACGTGTGTGTATGTGTGTCTCTCTCCCTCCCCCTCCACTTATTATGTTCTGTGTCAGCATACTTCTACATCAGAAGGAAAAGGTTAATTTACTTTACTTACCTGTTTTTGAGAGATTTCATGTCTTTGTTAATATTATGTTTGATAAAAAAGGGTATAATGTTGTATCACGCTATGGTAAATGGGCAATAGTATTCTCTGTCAGTGTCCTTTTGGGTTACTCAGCAACGACACAGGAATTTGTTGATTGTCGTAAGTGCAAAGCTTTTCTTCCCCACAATTGCTCACTTTAAACTTCATATGCACACAGATATATACACCCACATACCTCGATCAATTATTATTTTTCCTCATAAATTTAAAACAAATTCGAAAAAGGGGAGGAATGTTCTAACTGCAAATTCCCGTCCAGCTAGATGCTTCGACAACAGACACAAGATTGCAGAAGTAATTTTAAATCTTTACTCAATTCCACAGTCAGGAGTGATGTAGAGATCACCAATCCTAGTGTAAAAAAACAGGCAGAATACTTATTTGCCATTCACCAAATTACATAAATATTGTAAATTAAATTTAAAGATAATGTAGAGCATTAATGTATTAATTTAGTAAATGCATATTGTATTTTAAATTGAAGAAATAATTTTTATGATATTTGTGGTGGTCGTAGTACAGTAGAAAAAAAAATTAAGTTTTGTGTAGTACTGCAGTTAATGTAATCAATACAGTTAAGCAAACAGCTTCTGAACATGAAGACCAACTACTATATTTGTATATTACTACACAGCACCAAAGTAAAATGCCTATTCAAGGCATTGAGTTGCACCAACAGGATCTTTAGCCAGAGCCCACTCAAGTGTGCGCCTCAACAAGGTGAGCAGCGAGACAGCCAGTGATGGTATGGGCTGGAAATAATATTAGAGCTGGGCCAATTCTATAATGCTTATTCACCGATGTGTGAAAAAACTTTCTGCTTACATAAGAACCTCTGAAAATAATTTTATACATTGCAACTGTACGGATAGTTTTACAAGGGATCAAAATAAAAATTACGCGCATGCGGACTTGATCTCCATACAAACATCAACAGCTGGTTTGCTGTGTGGGTGGGTACGTAATATGTCGCAGAAAATGATAGCATATTCTATAGTTGATAAAATTAAAATAGTCGCTGTGTTACGAAAAGAAAGGGAAGGTTACCATCCTCTTACCCCCTTGCCAACACCTTTTGTTGATGGGTGCTCAGCTTTGAAAACANGCTTTTACCCGCGTGGTCATAGTAACAAACTTATAAGGAGAAATAACGGTATTTGTTAGTAGACAGACACTGATCTTAAACACAGAACAGAGCACTTACTAACAATGTCACTGTTTGGTACTAGAATCGCTTTTTTACATAGCCATGGTCGTCATTTATATTTCTTTGTAGATCTGGGTAAACGCTAGCAATCAGTTTCGTATCACTCTGCACCAAATAACTAAAATCCCCCGTTAGTGACACACAGCCCTCGGCATCTGTTTCTAACCGCCCATCTCNCTAGCAATCAGTTTCGTATCACTCTGCACCAAATAACTAAAATCCCCCGTTAGTGACACACAGCCCTCGGCATCTGTTTCTAACCGCCCATCTCCAATTTTTAATAGTGTATCAGCATTATGTCCTGTATCAACGTCATTGTAGAGGCGCACTCTCATATTTGTAGTCGAGCTGAATTTCTTGACATTTGCCCATAAGCTTGACGACTTGAGAGACAGGCTTTGATTTCATCTGCAGGTGCGCCCCTCTGAATCACCGGTAGAGTTTGGCGGAAGTCACCAGCCAGTAATACAACCATTCCTCCCATAATGTCTGTATTGTTTCTTATATCCTGTAGAGTTCGGATTAGGGCCTCATCGCTTTTTTGTGTGGCATTGTGCTTTTGTCCCACACTAACAACTTACATTGATGCAGCATTGTACCCTGAGCGCTATTTTTACTAAAATGTTTTTCCTGAGGGACTAAGATATTTTTTCGGGATAAAAAGTAGCCTATGTCACTTCCCGGCCCTCCAATTACCTCTGTACAAAAAATCACGTCAATCCGTTGCAACGTGAAAGAAGGACAAACAAACACACTTTCACATTTATAATATTAGTTAGGATTAGCATGTCGAGGTCTCTCCATCCATGCCAGTGTTTCCTTCGCTAGCAAAAATTAAGTGATTTTTTTTTTTACGGAGGGAGAAGGTATAGGAAGACAAGAATTGCAGTTTGTTTAAATTTCATGTTGGCACTTCTATTGGTGACATTATNGGAGGGAGAAGGTATAGGAAGACAAGAATTGCAGTTTGTTTAAATTTCATGTTGGCACTTCTATTGGTGACATTATGATTTTATTTCTATGTTTACATCTATCAGCTTAATATTTTCTGGATTGTTTACAATCAGAATGATAGTTGAATATGTATCAGATGTTCTTTTAATTATCGGTCATAATTTTTCTGGAATTTTGATTAACTGAACATATTAATGTGACAGATTTATATAATTACTGTTTCCTAATTTGTGTGATTTCTCCTTGTCAAACCATAACTTTGTATACTGATAAACCTAATTCTTAAGCAGTCCCATATGTTAATTTCTTTATAGATACAATTTCCTTGTCAGGAAGTTTTTTATTCCGTTGTTTTGTTATATATTAACGTTACCTGAGCGGTCGGGGATAGTAATGCGGACATCGTCCGCNAGTTTTTTATTCCGTTGTTTTGTTATATATTAACGTTACCTGAGCGGTCGGGGATAGTAATGCGGACATCGTCCGCTGACTATTTCGAATAGAATGGACGCCAGCTCACTGGGTGAGCACGATTCAATAGAATAGTCGGGGTATTCAGGCTCCCCAGCATGCCTTAGTATTACCTTTTACCTTATAAATGAAGGATGCCTCCTTGAGGCATCGATGACTTCCTGGAGAGAGAGCCAGGACCCGTAATATAACACTAAATGAGAACTCACAAGTTTCGGTTAACTCAAGTAAATTGTATCGCCGAATAATGTACACAGTTACATGTAGGCAATACAAATTAAAACGGACCTGACTCACATGGCCTGCCAGCGGCCGTTACTGTACAAAAAGGCCATGAATGGCGCGAAAATTTACAAGAGTAATTAAATCTCCGGAATCAGTAAATTGAGCTGATGAAGGGGTGCTACGAACGCGAGGAAAACTGTTGGTGAACTAAATAAAAGTTCCAGTAAATTACGTTAACCCATTGCAGCTAAGTGTTCAAAACCAAAGTATGAAAGTCACCTGCGACGCACGTGCAGCACCTAAGACCCGTGAAATCAGACTGCTGGAGATGGCGCGGCTGAGCGGCGACCTTGCCAAGAGCTCGCCCCACTCCGCGAGGTAATTTAATTAACTGACCTCATTTACGTAGAACTTGACACGTATACACATAAAACACAGAAACATTCTGAGTGAGTTTTCTTAATCCTGCAGAGAGTTAAGAGTTCTTAATCAAGCACTAATTTAAATACAAAGCATGATTATGTGGTGCCTTGCAGAGCACGTGAGAAATTTAGGTCTGTTAAGTTTTGGGACACACTACAACCGGAACGGTCAGGTTGAAAGAAAGACTAATTATTTCCCACGTCACCAACTGGCTTGATTAGACATACAATTGCACTCGGAAAATTATATAGAACACTTAAAATACCCTAGCCTTGCTACTCTAAACCTTATTAAATCTGCACGTGGCGTGCATTATTCTGCGATTACTTCGCAATCCCCTAAGGGCGAATTTCACTAACATTTGCCCGTGGGCGATAAATTCTAATGCTATTTACTACACATTCTAAAACTTGATTCCTATCCTAAATACACAAATTTCTCTAGGGACACCACAGGGACTCGGCTGGATCACTTGTGTCATGACTTGTTCCCAAGTGAATAATGCGGACATGCATCGAGACGCACAATGTGCGTGTTCCGCGGGCCACACTGGTGCAGCGACTGTGGGCCGATGACTGTGAAGTCAGTGGCCGTGCCAGACCACACAGGAGTGGTCCACATCAATAGGAATACACTTTTGTAAGCCCACGTGTGTGTATGTGTGTCTCTCTCCCTCCCCCTTTTCCCCTCCTCTTAGTATGTTCTGTGTCAGCATACTTCTACATCAGAAGGAAAAGGTTAATTTACTTTACTTACCTGTTTGAGAGATTTCACGTCTTTGTTAATACTATGTTTGATAAANTTAATATTATGTTTGATAAAAAAGGGTATAATGTTGTATCACGCTATGGTAAATGGGCAATAGTATTCTCTGTCAGTGTCCTTTTGGGTTACTCAGCAACGACACAGGAATTTGTTGATTGTCGTAAGTGCAAAGCTTTTCTTCCCCACAATTGCTCACGTTAAACTTCATATACACACACAGATATATACACCCACATACCTCGATCAATTATTATTTTTCCTCATAAATTTAAAACAAATTCGAAAAAGGGGAGGAATGTTCTAACTGCAAATTCCCGACCAGCTAGATGCTTCGACAACAGACACAAGATTGCAGAAGTAATTTTAAATCGTTACTCAATTCCACAGTCAGGAGTGATGTAGCACCTGGAGATCACCAATCCTAGTGTAAAAAAAACAGGCAGAATACTTATTTGCCATTCACCAAATTACATAAATATTGTAAATTAAATTTAAAGATAATGTAGAGCATTAATGTATTAATTTAGTAAATGCATATTGTATTTTAAATTGAAGAAATAATTTTTATGATATTTGTGGTGGTCGTAGTATAGTAGAAAAAAAAATTTAAGTTTTGTGTAGTACTGCAGTTAATGTAATCAATACAGTTAACCAAACAGCTTCTGAAAATGAAGACCAACTACTATATTTGTATATTACTACACAGCACCAAAGTAAAATGCCTATTCAAGGCATTGAGTTGCACCAACAGGATCTTTAGCCAGAGCCCACTCAAGTGTGCGCCTCAACAAGGTGAGCAGCGAGACAGCCAGTGATGGTATGGTATGGTATGGGCTGGAAATAATATTAGAGCTGGGCCAATTCACAAAATTATGCAGATGTGCCAATTCTATAATGCTTATTCACCGATGTGCGAAAAAACTTTCTGCTCACATAAGAACCTCTGAAAATAATTTTATACATTGCAACTGTACGGATAGTTTTACAAGGGATCAAAATAAAAATTACGCATGCGGACTTGATCTCCATCCAAACATCAACAGCTGGTTTGCTGTGTGGGTGGGTACGTAATATGTCACAGAAAATGATAGCATATTCTATAGTTGATAAAATTAAAATAGTCGCTGTGTTACGAAGAGAAAGGGAAGGTTACCATCCTCTTACCCCCTTGCCAACACCTTTTGTTGATGGGTGCTCAGCTTTGAAAA
>NQII01001514.1:29161-178010 GCA_002778355.1 Clitarchus hookeri
AAAAAACTGCGAACTTTGTTTGGAAAAGATGTGAAAATTTTTCACTGATGCTTTCATTTTCTAAATGCCATGTACTGGTGGCGAAAACTTGTGTGTTCACAAAGGCAATTATTCACGTTGAAGGATAACTCGGAACTACCTGCAACATGTCGTGTTTGTCAAATATCTGCAGTTCATACATCAACAGCGACAAACTTGGCAGAAAACAATTCGAATTGATGATTTAAAGGGCACACAATTAACATATGAATGATATCCATCACCTCTGAGCATGCATGCACAATGTGAAATGGAAATTTTTTTTTTTTTTGTTTACCTGAACGATTATAACGTTTACAATTTTTATTAACTTGCGGTGACCCTATTATTGTANTTTTTTTTTTTTTTGTTTACCTGAACGATTATAACGTTTACAATTTTTATTAACTTGCGGTGACCCTATTATTGTATTGGTGGAAGGTCTATAGGAAGGTTAAATGCAGGTCCTTTCGAGTATTTTCGTATGTATCTGACGTGTATATTTTGAGATACGACGCTTTCGAAAAGCAGTTTTTAGCAATTGCGTTTCCAACATGCTGCCAGTGAGCCGCGCGGTCAGATTGCATGTTGGCAGTGCGACAGAGATGTGTGATGGATTGCTGGTGTGTGTTGCAGACGGTGAAGAAGACCACCATGAAGAGCATCTTCGCATCGCCAGAGACGCACGCTGGTCGCGTCGGGATCGGCACTTGTGGTCAGAGCGGCCGGCCAATGACAGAATTCCGCACCTGCGAAAAGCCCCTCA
Source organism: Clitarchus hookeri (assembly GCA_002778355.1). Classification (NCBI taxonomy): domain Eukaryota; kingdom Metazoa; phylum Arthropoda; class Insecta; order Phasmatodea; family Phasmatidae; genus Clitarchus; species Clitarchus hookeri. Next base: position 29,946 of record NQII01001514.1, read on the forward strand.
AGAAAAAGTGACTGGGACTACTCAACTGTGCGTTGTATGTCAACTGCTATCAGCACAGCAATTCAGAATACTTCCCAGTTGGTGTATGAAAACTTAAGTGAAACGGTTTTGTTGGAAATCCGAGATGTAAATAAATTTTTTGAAAACCGTGTTGACAAAGTGTGGTTAAAACTGTGGACATAATTTTAAAAAAAATAGGCGGAAACCGTAATGTTTTTGTGGATTCTTTTATAGAAATACTCTCATGTTACCTAATTTTATGCAGTAATATTGTAAAAACAAAATGTATGGTTATTAATTATGACCGATTTGTACATCACAGTTTACAGTTCCTGGAAAAATTTTGAAATTGATTGTAACATAAGATTTCAAAGGTCTTTTCTTCTCAGGATAGATACATTACAGACAAATGGTGCCCTCTCATAGAGCCAGTTCCCAATAACAGGTTGTTAACANGGGGGGGGGGAGAGAGAGAGAGAGAGAGAGAGAGAGAGAGAGAGAGAGAGACTCTCTTTAATGTTGCTAATGTTTGATACAGAGGTGCACACGTCTCTTCCGGAAATTTGTGTGTTGTTACGTTTCACTCCACTGAGACTGTTAACCTGATTGGTTAGGGTTTTCAAACATGCCTCATGCTGTATAACACTTGTAAGGCTAATACCCTAACTCCTGAAATCTGATTTGATCTTGGCGGAAGAAATCAACACGATACTACAGTGCATAGGTTTTATAGTATCAGTTTTACTTCACAAAATGATCGCTACAAAGCCATTGTTAAATGCCATTAGGAAAACAATTCCAGTTATTAAATATAAAATGTAAACAAGCTGGGGAGCCACGGCTTATTCACAGATTGTTCTCGATGGCTAGAACAATAAATTACACAGCATACATATTATGCAACTGCCCTCACATTCCTTTGGGCGTAATAGATAAGGTGATGTACCAGAACCTGCAATTAAAAGGATGTAGATATCCAACTCGCTGGACACAAGGGCTTGGCCTCCACATCATGTCGCGCCAGCAAACAGGCATCCACTTCAGCTGATGCACCGGGCTGCGCTGCCGAACCGCTCTACGCGCCGTCTACGAAACGCTGCCAGTTGGCAGCAGAACCACACGTTCACGTAATTATGTTCTGCGTTTACAGTTCCCACAATACAAACACAACTCCTAGCAGATACCGCAGCCATAAACTGAACAGCCTCCAGGGGCATCCGACTCCAGGTCAAATTCCTAGGAGTGTTTCACATTAAATTACTTCATGTATCAAACGACACACTCCTTTTGCTAAGTACATAAACACGACCAATGCGTTGGCCGGGTGACGACCAACATTAACCAAGTTCGCATTACTGCACCTGGTCAACAAATACAATAACAGTCCATGGTGGTTCAATTTTTAAAGTCCAATAACCGCTCCCAGGAAACTCACCACATTACTACACTACCGTGGTGGGGTCCTACGATTACTTCTGCATTGTTCGATGGCTCAAGCCGGACTCTTCTTCCACAAACTACTCACAGAACTACCATGGCAAACCCAGCACCACCAGGTGGCCACTCCCGTAACAAATAATGCACAAAACATTAATAAAACCTAACACCCGATAACAACACACAAATATATTTAAAAATAATATACAGTAATGTGGTTTAGAGTCTACCAGCTTTATATTTCCTGGCCACAGTTCTCATCACCTTATCCAAGTTCAAATAAGTCTGCAGCAATAAAATTTTTTTTAAATATAACACAGCCGTCTTGGATTAATAATAAATACAACTTAAGAAGCAAGAGCAGGGGCTACAAACCTCTGCAAAAGCTAACCAAGTGTCACCAAAACTAGCTGACGATTCTTCACACCACTACTGTTCTTTCTCTCTCGTTACCTTGCACCGCTGGAGCCGCAGCTCAGCAGCAGCTTGAGTGCAGAGACTGGGTCTGATTCATCGTTAGGTCGCTCCCAAATTTTAGCACATGGGAATGCAGCTGGTCAGTAGATTCTTCCGAGGACCTCCCATTTTTTTTCCTACTCCTGCATACCAGCACCTCTCCGTAATCGCCTCACTTTGCCCTCTTCACCTCTCGAGAGCCACCCAAACCACTCCACTCTGCACCACCAGTGAGGCGAGATTGGGATTTGGTGTTCACCAGAGCCCTCCATACCCAGGCGCAATGATCGTCAGTCCCCCATAACCAAGTGGCACTCATCACCACACAGTGCCTGCATCCTACATTGCTCTGGCCTGGCACCACTGTAAACACAGCTGCCGCTATTGCAGATGTTATAACAGCTTGCATAATAGGTGCTAGTGTGGCAGATTCACCTCCACGAAGTATTGGGAAATGGTTCGTGGGCACACAGGAGCCCCAGTACTTGTCAGAAACGTGGATCCCTCCGCACCTTGTGCAAAATCATTGATTCTCGGAAATGGAAGTCAACCTCGTCTGTCCTGAGCTGGTCCCCTACGTGTGGGTGCCTTCATGTATCCACTACTCCCAATAGAATCAGACAATCCACATTGTGAGCTATACAGAGTTACGACCACCCTGCAGTTTTCAGCCTGATCACGAATCTCCTCTCTCTCGAAGACCATTAGTTGCATAAAGCAATATCTTTGGCATCTTCTTGGCATTTTTATTCACTCTGTATACTTACTTGATATCATCGGCCATTTCTCGAATGCAGATTCGACTACACGTCAGTGTGTGTGTAACCGTGCCATTGACTGATGTGCAGGCAAATGAAAATGCTCCATGGAACTATGTGCATGCCAGCCAGTAATCTCTCATATTTGCAGTTTCATGGTTGTCACATTGTTTCTTCGTGGTATACTATTTTCAGCATCCGGTAGTAACGTTATTTACTTTTGTGTGTGTGTGTGTGTGTGTAATTTCAAAGACTTGACAAACTTTTATTTATACGTTGTTGGAAGCTTGGTAAACTGCAACTTATGGTACTTGCCTGACAAAATTCAATTCTGGAAATTTTCATTGGCAGCCACCACAGAATTACACCCTTATAACGCCACGTAACTTTCAAACACTGCAAATTTAATTTTCAACTGCTTCACAAGGGAAAAATCAGAGGTTCTCAATGTATCACTCATGCGCACATATTTACACTGGTGTCCAGACACTCCATGAAATGTGTGCAACATAGAGGGTGACATAGTATAACTTCTTACTGCGAAAGGCATGAAAAAATGCAAATGTGCATTAACAAACACAAAAGAAAAAATTTTTACATTCCTTAGCATACATCATTAATAACTAAATGTAAAGATGGCACACTTTTCACGAGCGGTTAGAAGTTTGTTGACTAGGATGCAAAACTATCATTCGAATTGTGTTTCATAAATACAAGACGCAGTTCCATTTACAGGATTGGCAGTTGCAGTACAATTTTTAGCCATCACTCGTGCACTGAAATTGCACACATTTTTAAGTTAACGGAATGAATTCAAACCAAACAAAATATTTTTCTCTTCCTTTATAAAGTTTGACTCGACCAACTTTTTGCANTGCACACATTTTTAAGTTAACGGAATGAATTCAAACCAAACAAAATATTTTTCTCTTCCTTTATAAAGTTTGACTCAACCAACTTTTCGCATAGTCTCCTTTATTTTACTCATAACTGCTTATTTAACGTCGTAATGACGCAGTATTATTAATTTTCGGGATACGCGGTTCATTTCTTTCGCTTTGCCAGGCAGCGTAAAATTGTTATCGAATTTGAAATTAAAGCCATGGAAGTATCTTTATCGGGCATCCATTTACTGTTTCGAAAGTCGTAGTTTTTGTTGAGCATCATCATTAGATTAGAAATTTTTCAACTGCGTGGACAGGTTTTGTTCTAGAAGTTTGATTATCTTTAACTGACAGCGCAGTTCGGCGGGCTACGCAGTTTGGAATAGCGTGGTAAAGAACGGCCGGCCCACGCCATGCTTTTGTTTGCGGCGAGGAGTGGGGGTAGGCACGCAGCGAAGTAATATACCAAGTGCCTATCACCCAGGAGTCAGATAACCGACAACGGCCAAACAGTTAACAAGTGCCGAGGCAGCGTCGGGTGTGACAAGTAGCCCCCACACCGGCAACTTCATCCTGCTTATTTAATTCCCCGCCGGTGTGGGAGGTCGTTAGTTACTGTCACGATGGAAGTTTTTCAGATGTGAACAAACTATCAATAAACAAATGTGGTGCTGCTCTGTATTTTTTCGGTTTATCTGTGAACCTGTTGATACTCGACTTACCTGAAGATAGTATGCGACTGTTGCATTTTTATGCTAAATAAAAGTAAAGAACAAATAAACCGGAATTGAACTTTATTTCATTGGCGCCTTTGTAAAGAGTTTCACGTTGCCACCGCTGAGCTAACCGAGTCGTAACTTCCAGCCGTCAATACCCTGACGTGCATCGTTACGACGTTTAACACCAAACTAACAGTCATGTAAACAAAAAACTGGCTCACAATATGCAAAGAGGCTCAAAACTAGGTTAGAACAGACTCACTTCGCACTTTGTTGAGTGTAATGTGCATAGTTGCAAAGTCTTTTGGTGGAACAGGGTTCATGTTTTTGTACATTCTGAATTAACCAAGGGGGGGAAAAAACTTATAATGCTTGACAAACAGGACATTTATTAATACTAACGTAACAGTTTTGCTGAAAAAATCTGTATTTTAAATATAGTACAACTAAATGTTATCTTACAATTACATATCTTCTACACACACCAATGTGTACACATTTTCTATCAATATTGTAAAATGGACTTTACCAGAAAAATTTTAACTGGATACATTATATATAATCTTAGTATGCTAGCATTTTTGTTAAGAAATTTTTTTTCAATTAGTAAATATACGTGTGGTACAGGCTGTACTTACAAGTAATAAACAAGTACACAAAGAAAAATAGTTTCTTAGCAAATGTGTACAATTAAACTCGATGTATGTACATTAACTGTTAACTAACTGCTTTAAATTAATTTCTTTTCTCTGAGTAGTCAATCTTTCATAGCCAACAGTTTCGCAACTTTTGTGTTCTTTGGTATGCTGAACAAGAAAGGTGTCTTGGGAACTGCAGTTGTTATTATTAAAGGTGCACATATCGAGTGAAGGAATCCCACGTATATGGCAACGTACACATTTCTCCATACTCTGGCCTTGATAAATGTGAAAAAGCTTGCAATAAGGCTCAGGTCGTGCCACATCCATCTAGAAACTATAAAACTGTATTTGAAAACAAGTCGGAACACTGGTAATTACAAGCCACCTTTCGCACAACAGTGCAAACCAAAAACAAATTAAAGTTGGTAAAATCAAACACATCCATGAATTGAATAAACTTTGTTAAACACTGATAACTGAATTTATAGATACCATACAAAAAAAAGCACACACGTGAATAATTATAAGATTCAGAATCTTAAGTAATAATTACTTACGATAATATTGTTATAGTCACATGAATCTCCATAAATATAGTGCTAAAAATCTAAAACTATAGTTACATTTAAAGGAAACTCATTTCATCAACAACACTAAAATATACCATTACATACAACCCATTCATATTTTAGTCAGCTCCACACAACATTCATTTCAGTTTACTTTTCTAATGAAGCAACAGCTTTCACCCCAGGTACTGTACCGCGTGATGCACAGCTGAAAGGGAAAACTGCACACCCTTGAGTGAAGAAATATTTATTTGGAAAATCTTAATACAAGAACTAGTAGCTTCTTAAAAAGCATTGCACAACAAACAAGCAATGTTGTGTTTAAAACTAGAAAACACCCACCAAATAGCAAATTTACACAATTAAACGTTAAAGCAACTGTACATATCAGTCTTGCAAAGTCGGTGCTCGAGCCATCTTGCACGGTGGTGGTAGTGGTGGTTGCTTAATCGCGAGAGGCCCCGATGATTGTGAGGATGTAGATGAAGATGTTGACAATGTCGAGGTAGAGGTTGAGAGCGGCGAAGATGTACTCCTCAGGGGAGATGGAGTACTTGTGTTTCCCGCCCATCATCAGCTGGGTGTCGTATATAAGGTAGATGGAGAAGATGAGCGCCCCCAGCGATGCGTACACTAGCGTTATCGTCTTGCCCGGCACAAACATGGCGACTATGCCAAAAATCATCAAGATGATGACGGCAACCAACAAGATGCCGCCCATGCCCGTGAAGTCCCACTTGGTCTGGAATGCGAAGAGCGTGAGGCCAAGAGACACTGCCGCAGTCAGCCCCACCGCCATCATCACCTGCAAACACAATCAATGTCACACGCCACTGCCACCCAGCCACTGAACCCCACCCCGTCGTACCCTGGACCCCTTCACACTCACCGCGTCTCCGTTGTAGGTGGAGGCAACAGCGCCCAGCAGGAAGCTTTCTGCCACCGTGAACACGAACAGGAACACAAAATTCATGGGGGCCTTGCGGCGCACATTGGTGCAGCAGGACATGGCTATGAGAGTGACAAACATCACCACAAAGGCCACCCACCATATCTCGTTATGCTGGTGCACAAACCTCTTGGTAGGGGCNTGAGAGTGACAAACATCACCACAAAGGCCACCCACCATATCTCGTTATGCTGGTGCACAAACCTCTTGGTAGGGGTGTGGAATGTGAAGAGCGAGACGAAAGCAAGCGTGATCAGCAGCTGGACCATCAGGATTGAGTACACCTTTCTGCAAGCAACACACCGTCATCTCATCATTCACTGCTACTGCACGACTTTCAACACACACTTCACTACACCTGCAGAAAATGACTCCAGTAATTACTACAGATGCATCCAAGACAAACTTAATAACCTCTTAAATATACCTGCAGATGAATACTGTCTGCATAAGTCCTCACTTCCACACTAATAAGTCAGTATTTTTCTGATCATAGGGTTAATACATACTGTTAAAAATGTTTCAAGTGTAACATCAGTGCTGCTACCAAAGCAGATGCTAAGATTTTACAGCACAGTCATTGCCAGGTGACAAAGAACTTCTGTAGCACCGGTACTTGAGAATATTTGGGAATGAAGTGGTACAAGAGAAAACTACACATACAATGTAGATCATAAAAATCAAAGAGGAGGCAAAAATGTGGTGTGGGTATCTCAAGAGGAAGTGAGAGGTACACAAGGACTGAAATGCTGTGAAACAAAGTCACATAATAATAATAATAATAATAATGGTGTGTGGAGAGCACCCAGGGCAAGGCAACACCCTCCGAGTGACTGTCTTTCNCTACCAAAGCAGATGCTAAGATTTTACAGCACAGTCATTGCCAGGTGACAAAGAACTTCTGTAGCACCGGTACTTAAGAATATTTGGGAATGAAGTGGTACAAGAGAAAACTACACATACAATGTAGATCACAAAAATCAAAGAGGAGGCAAAAATGTGGTGTGGGTATCTCAAGAGGAAGTGAGAGGTACACAAGGACTGAAATGCTGTGAAACAAAGTCACATAATAATAATAATAATAATAATAATAATGGTGTGTGGAGAGCACCCAGGGCAAGGCAACACCCTCCGAGTGACTGTCTTTCCAGCTCGGACCCGTAGGTGACCGTCATCCCCGGGCATGACAGAAATGACACCATAGAATGGAGCGGTGCTGGAATGCAAGGGCGGGGGAAACAGGAGTACCCCGAGAAAACCCGCCGGCAAGCGGCATCGTCCAGCACGATTCCCACATGCGAAAATCCGGGAGTGAACCCGCCGGGGATCGAACCCGGATCGCAGTGGTGGGAGGCGAGCGCCCTGGCCACTACGCCACCGCTGCCCCACCACAAAGCCACAAAAAAGAGATGGGTGAAGCAAGTGGCCCTGAGAGTAAGAAGAACAGAATCTTATAGCTGTACAAAGTATATATTTTATGTATTTATTTTGTTAATGTTTTATAATTTATGTGACTTAGGTATGTTTTGCACACGAGCACAGTGATGAACTATTTAGCAATTCTGAATACAGGTTGGTTTTTGTGATTTAAAAAGAATGTTGAACTGTATTATTATTATTATTATTATAATCATTATATCATTATTCTGTTTCATATAACTTCAGTAAAATTTGCGCCAGACGTTGTGACCAACCTACACAGCATGTAAAAATTAAATGCCCCCTTTTGCGTAGAACTGTGTTAGATGATGGTTGTTGCGGGATGCGTGTTATGATGTTAGACATGGCGATGATCATAGATTAAAATAGTACTCAAAATTAAAAATTATAATGTATAAATTTAATGATAATTACAACATTTATGGTTAAAATTGTTCTCATAGACTATTGTAAAAATTTTCTGAGTTAGAACAAGGGCTTCATAAACATTTAGAAATAGTATGGTAGAACATANTTAGCAATTCTGAATACAGGTTGGTTTTTGTGATTTAAAAAGAATGTTGAACTGTATTATTATTATTATTATTATAATCATTATATCATTATTCTGTTTCATATAACTTCAGTAAAATTTGCGCCAGACGTTGTGACCAACCTACACAGCATGTAAAAAGTAAATGCCCCCTTTTGCGTAGAACTGTGTTAGATGATGGTTGTTGCGGGATGCGTGTTATGATGTTAGACATGGCGATGATCATAGATTAAAATAGTACTCAAAATTAAAAATTATAATGTATAAATTTAATGATAATTACAACATTTATGGTTAAAATTGTTTTCATAGACTATTGTAAAAATTTTCTGAGTTAGAACAAGGGCTTCATAAACATTTAGAAATAGTATGGTAGAACATANTCATAGACTATTGTAAAAATTTTCTGAGTTAGAACAAGGGCTTCATAAACATTTAGAAATAGTATGGTAGAACATACGAACATTACGGTTATGTGAAATGTCTTCACCAATTTCCCTATGGTCTCCACCCACCTGGTGAAATGCCATTACCATTGAGCGCTCATCTGTCATAATTTACTTAAGTACATGCAAGAATTCCTTGCTGGTGGTGTCGGAATATATGCAGTCAATTATTTTTCATTTAATGTAGTTCGTCATAGGTGCCTTTTTAGAACAGTCTCCTCCATAAAATCAATTGACATGTGTCTGCCACTTTGTAAAAGGGTTTGTTGTGTGCTGTGGTTCGCCATTTTGTTTGGCATCGCGAAGTGAGAGCAAAAAGTATTTACGTTGTTAAGTTTAAATTTGTTGGTTTCAAGAAATAGCTCAAGTATTTCGTTAAATGAATAAGTCAGCAAAAAAATTATTTCGTTATCAGTGGCCGACAAAAGTGATTTTAGTGAAGTAATCATCCGAAGCTCGTCACGTGTTGAGGAATTACGAAGTGAACAGTAAGTTTGTGTGTTCCGTAAATAACGTTTTCTTAAATATTTGATATGTATTTGGTGTTTTTAAAAAAACATTGTTTAACTATAATTTATTTTATTGAAACACCAACGATTTTTACGTGGGAAGTTAAATTTGCTGAAAATATTTTCATTGTGCATTTTGCACATCAATATTAAAAGGGACATATTGAGTTTTGTTCTTGCGGGAGGTTTTCAAACGTGCATGACCTAAATAAACACCCTTTTAGTGTAGTTCATTATATTAAAAAAATGCAACAATTTTTAAGTGTTGAGTATTTCTCACATTGGTACGAACAGTCACATTTATCGCGTTCAGTCAGAGTTATAGTAAATTGAATGTTGCTTCTGTGCGAACAAAATTTTCCACCGCATCATCTAAACAATAAGTTCCAATCTCCACTCTCTCATACGAAGACCCGCAAAAAAATCGCGTCTCACGAAAGTTGTTTAATTAGAGTTCCCCACACCACCATTAAAATAAACAGAAACCTAACTAGTATGTTATGTGGTCATAACAGAAATGAAACAGTTGGGAATGGCAAACAGCTATATTAGTCCAAGTACTGCACTTAAGTTAACAGTCTTTCAATGCCTGCCATTGGATTCGTAGTTTGTTTACAAAGATTGTTTTTCGTCACCGACAGAACAGCTGTGGTGGAGGGATACATTGTGGCCGCACTTCTGTTCGAGACTGTCAAAATTTACTGAAGTTGTATGAGACGGAATTAATAATTGTTATCATATTATTTTATTTTCTTTACCGTTTATTATGAAAGTTGGACGTTGAGGTTCGGCCAAGTGTCAGGTGCTCTGCATTTATTGTGTTTCTGATCAATTGTGAGTGGGGGGAAAATTGTTTTAATATTATTTGAATTTCATTAAACTAGAAATGCTTACTTGTATGATTTATCATGCACGTATTGGCACGTGACATTTGAAAAGATGTCGTGGGCACGTACTGCTGGCTTTTCAAATGCATGGGCATTCTCCAACTCCGCACAGAACAGAGGTGCAAGTGGTCACACTAGTCGTAAAAGTGGAAAATTTACGGGAAATGAGATTAAGATAGTTGTAAATGTGCAGAAGTTGTGCCACACATTGACTTCAAGAATATGCACGGTTTTGGCATAATTTTATTTTCTAGTGCATAAAATATTTTTTTTTTCTTATCTTCTATTCAACTTTCCCGGTAAGCAGTGTACTTATACTAAATGTCACATAACTTAAGTAAATTATGAAAGACATTGTGACCAAAATACACATCATGTAAACAAGCATCGTGTCAGCTGATGGTTGTTGCAGGATATATGGTGTTATAGTGGTGATCCTTGCCATGATTATTAAGAAAAATAGTACTCCGCATTAAAAATAATACAATTTAGAACCTTATTGATAATGACAACATTAATTGCTTAAATTATGCTTTTAGAATAATGTACAGTTTTTTAAGCAATAGAGAAACATTTTGACAGTTTATGGTAGAGCATGTGTTATAACGGTTATGTGAAATATTTCCATTCTGTGAATGCCATTGTGATTGTACCCTCTTTCATCACAATTTATCTATATGCAAGAATTCCTTGCTGGCGGTGTCGTAATATTATATCTGCAGTTAATTATATTTATATTTACACGTTTCATTAAATGTGTAGTTCATTGTAATAAATTATATCGTATCAGTGGCCAACAAAAGTTATTTTAGTGAAGTAATTGTTCAATGTGGTCGCATGTTCTGAAGTTATGAAGTGAACAGTAAGTTTGTGTGTATTGTAAATAGTAATATTTGAAACTGTTGTTAGAATATTTTTAATGCACATGGTTTTAAAAAGAGACTTTTTTTGTACCCTAGTTTATTTTATTTAAAATGAAACAATTTTTACATTTGAATTTCCTAAAATTTGTTAAATGTAAAAATTGTTTACATTCGTGCATTTCTCACATCATTGTGAACAGCTAAATAATTTATCACATTTTGTTCTTGCTTGAGGTTTTGAAAAGCACGTGGTCTAAGTAAACGTCATGTTTAGTGTGGTTCATTATATAAAAAATATCCAACAATTTTTATGTGCGAGTTTAACTTCACTGAAAATGTTTGGCATGTATCTCTCGCATTGGTACGAATACACACATTTATCAAGATTTGTTCTTCTGATGAAGTTACAACTTTGGAGTTATGGTAATTTGGATGTTATTTTTGCACTAACAAAATTTTCCACTGCAACCTCAAAACAATAGGCAGTTCAAATTGCTACTCACATGAAGAGCCGCAAAACAATCCCGTCTCACGTGGGACGATAAACTAGAGTTGCCCGCTCCACCAATAAAATAAGCTGAACCATAACTAGTATATTGCTTGGTCATAACAAAATAGAACACGATTTAAGTTGTCAGTACATCAATGCACGTCATTATACTCATAGAGTTTGTTTACAAACATTGTTTACCAAAACAGATGGAGTTGAGAGGAGAGGAGAGATTTGGGTGGCCCTAAACGAGGTATTGAGAGCAGATGAGGGTAAAGTGACGTGAGAATGAATATCATTGTAGGAATGCAAGGGCAGGGGAAACGAGGGATCCCCTAAAAAAAAACCTCGTCAATCTGCGGCATTATCTGGCNGACCCCGCCGGGAATGGAACCATGTTCCGCTATGTGGGAGGAGAGTAGTCTACCCACTACACTACAGCATCCCCCAAACAAAGCAGATGCTTGTTACAGGAGGTGGAGGGAGAGAGTGTGTGTGTGCGTGGCTTTCCGGTACTGATCATACAGCCCAGTAGACAAGCACTTCACAGTTGAAGTTGTTATTGTTTCCCATAAGCACGTTAACTTTTTGAACAATAATTGCATTAGTAGAAATAATGGTATGTTTACCTTATTTATGCATATTGCATACTGGGTGGCAAAACAGACTAAATTACTTAACACCCTTCCCTATTCCTGAGGTGCTAAATTTTTTTATTTTGAATACATAAGGTATATGATGTGCCACATTTAGTTTTGTGACATATGTATAGCTTATGCAACATAGCTGTGCACACTCAAAACAAGTTTTTAGAATTGAACACGTACAAATGTTTTTCTGGAAGGATATTCAGAACATCTGAGTGCTGGTCTTACATGGGGGTGGGCGATACACAGGTAAATACAATATATATTTTAGGAAGAGAGGTGGAGAGTGGTGGTGAGACAGAAGATGGGGTGCATTTTAACAAGCTGACCAAGCACAAGCTGGAAACAGCTTAGTGGCGGTGGCGGTCATTGATAACGAATATTTGGGAGCCACAATCAAATGCTAAATTGTGTGCTAGAATGTAAAGTAAATCCTAGATTCTAACACCTTTCAGGTTCCCAGAAAAAGGGTTGTTATTTCAAAGGGGTTGTTATTGGAAAAAACTTTTTCAACTGATGAATCAGAAATGTTCCAATAAAAAGTTTTGGAATAAAATGTGTAGTTTGCAGAGGTAACCAACTAGAATGGAAATTTTTGGAGGAAAAAATTTTTTAGTTTTGGAGCATTAACTTTAATGGTTATGCACTGCATTATCTGAAATGCCTAGAAGCCCCTCAAATCACTTAGTTGCCACAAAACAAACTATGATCATTCCATATTAGCACAAATAAATTCTGAAAGCATAAGGATGTAATAAATTGGCATTGTTATAATCAGGCCAGTGGAAAATTACCATAAGTTACAATAATACAGGTTGATTGCATTTTAAGTTTATTCGCACAGAGTTCCGAGTGGTTCTGCTAAACACTGGTTCACTTGGAGAGTCAATAAGCAGGATATACTAATTCCACCAGTCGCTCTGCCATGGCACTACCTTCAACATTAATTTCACATTTTGCGGCTTCGTACAAAAAGATATTTCTGAAAATTTTGATTAACTTGTGGAACCTTTACCAGTAAAATGAACCTAACAGGAACTTTACACATTTGTGACAACTTCTCAACCAAGACATATAGCAGGTTTCAAGGATAACCAATTAAAAGGTGACTGACACATTTCAACTAAACTATTGTTTAAGTAATGAGGTTGGGAATACAAGCATTAACTTTTCCAAAAACTAAACTATTGTGATTGAAACTTATGAACATTTTCAGTCAACATGTAGTTTTGATTTCCCACGCCTTTACACTGCACAAAACCTCCAGTCTAGGGCATTATCAACCAACGTTACTCCACAGCCAAAGCCACAAACTAGAGGAAGGACAAATGATAAAGGAAATGTACCGCTGCCCCCCTCCGCCTTTTCCTAACACCAGCAATCAGCACCAGGCAACTAGAGATTAACTACCACTTCCTCTAAACTGTGTGACCTAAGGAGAGGGACAGATTGACGCAGATCAGTCAGTGGCCGTTAGTCACCACATACAAATAAAAGGCTAGCAACCCAACACCAACTGAATAAGCACTGCAAACCCATCCATTGATTAGCAGTTCGACAATTTTCTGTAACGACAATGCTACAATCTTGCCACGAGTGCTTAAAATCCACAACTATGTAATTCATTCTAGGCAGAATGATTTTAGCAAATATTTACCATATTTTGGCATATATAGGCTGCACTGAATTTTTGTATTCCTGTGAATATTGCCGGGCCTCATCGTGCTAGTAGAGGCGCCGGCCAACACGGCAACAGCAAACTACTGCAACATCAAAAAGAGAAAGGGAGTGAGCCAGCTGGCCTGGCACTGGGCGGCCCGTACGCGTGTAAAGATAAGCAATAAGCTATTAATTTGTTTTTTTTTTCTTTTTAACTTCTTAAGTTAAAAAATTAAAATGTAATGTATGTTAAATTTCTGAACATGTCGATGGGGGGGNGATTTCTTTTAATGCCAACGTCTCGTAAATAAGCCGCGCCCCACTTTTTGTAGTCATTTTTTTTATGTGCAGCCTATACAAGCCGAGATACGGTATTCAAGATTAAGTTTGATTAATTTAGATGAGGGAATTCTACAACAGTTAGGCTACCTAGTTGTGGCAGCAAATATACTAAGCAAAACAATGCAAATTTTGAACTATAATCATGCAAATTTTGTGTTCAAAGGCAGAGAAATTTTAGTACTGGCTTAGCCCGAGCAACGCCTGTGCTTAGCGCTCCAAGCGTTTAACACACAGCAATCTGAATTAGTTTTTTTTTTTAGATACGTTGAAGGGCTTCAAAATAATATTTAATGAACGAGTGATAACGTTACAGTACCATTTAGTCATCATGTGGGGTGGGTTTTCTTTTTTTTATGTTAACATAGCGACGATACGTACAGTATTTACAGTTCCGTCAAAAACACTGTACTTCAAAAAGCTGCAGCACAGTTGAAGCGCCAGGTAGGCAGGCCCCTTACTGTAGAATACACAAAACTGATTTTAGCTAGTCCTCAATTTAAACATTACGTTTGATGAGGCACTAAGAGATTGCAATATTTCTAATTCACTGCCAACATCAAGCATGCATATATCTTCAAAATGTTTCAAAAAGTACTCAAACACAAGCCAGCTGCAAGCATATGCGCTAGAGTACTGGAGTACCTTATGAAGCCACGGCGGATGGTCTTGTCGCTGAAGTCAAAATTCCCGGTGTGCGGATCACCCGGATCCTCGCNAAGCACGTTAACTTTTTGAACAATAATTGCATTAGTAGAAATAATGGTATGTTTACCTTATTTATGCATATTGCATACTGGGTGACAAAACAGACTAAATTACTTAACACCCTTCCCTATTCCTGAGGTGCCAAATTTTTTTATTTTGAATACATAAGGTATATGATGTGCCACATTTAGTTTTGTGACATATGTATAGCTTATGCAACATAGCTGTGCACACTCAAAACAAGTTTTTAGAATTGAACACGTACAAATGTTTTTCTGGAAGGATATTCAGAACATCTGAGTGCTGGTCTTACATGGGGGTGGGCGATACACAGGTAAATACAATATATATTTTAGGAAGAGAGGTGAAGACTGGGAAAAATAGAAAGGGAGAGTGGTGGTGAGACAGAAGATGGGGTGCATTTTAACAAGCTGACCAAGCATAAGCTGGAAACAGCTTAGTGGCGGTGGCGGTCATTGATAACGAATATTTGGGAGCCACAATCAAATGCTAAATTGTGTGCTAGAATGTAAAGTAAATCCTAGATTCTAACACCTTTCAGGTTCCCAGAAAAAGGGTTGTTATTTCGAAGGGGTTGTTATTGGAAAAAACTTTTTCAACTGATGAATCAGAAATGTTCCAATAAAAAGTTTTGGAATAAAATGTGTAGTTTGCAGAGGTAACCAACTAGAATGCAAATTTTTGAAGGAAAAATTTTTTTAGTTTTGGAGCATTAACTTTAATGGTTATGCACTGCATTATCTCAAATGAACAAATGCCTAGAAGCCCCTCAAATCACTTAGTTGCCACAAAACAAACTATGATCATTCCATATTAGCACAAATAAATTCTGAAGGCATAAGGATGTAATAAATTGGCGTTGTTATAATCAGGCCAGTGGAAAATTACCATAAGTTACAATAATACAGGTTGATTGCATTTTAAGTTTATTTGCACAGAGTTCCGAGTGGTTCTGCTAAACACTGGTTCACTTGGAGAGTCAATGAGCAGGATATACTAATTCCACCAGTCGCTCTGCCGTGGCACTACATTCAACATTAATTTCACATTTTGCGGCTTCGTACAAAAAGATATTTCTGAAAATTTTGATTAACTTGTGGAACCTTTACCAGTAAAATGAACCTAACAGGAACTTTACACATTTGTGACAACTTCTCAACCAAGACATATAGCAGGTTTCAAGGATAACCAATTAAAAGGTGACTGACACATTTCAACTAAACTATTGTTTAAGTAATGAGGTTGGGAATACAAGCATTAACTTTTCCAAAAACTAAACTATTGTGATTGAAACTTATGAACATTTCCAGTCAACATGTAGTTTTGATTTCCCACGCCTTTACACTGCACAAAACCTCCAGTCTAGGGCATTATCAACCAACGTTACTCCACAGCCAAAGCCACAAACTAGAGGAAGGACAAATGATAA
Organism: Clitarchus hookeri; assembly: GCA_002778355.1. Taxonomy (NCBI): domain Eukaryota; kingdom Metazoa; phylum Arthropoda; class Insecta; order Phasmatodea; family Phasmatidae; genus Clitarchus; species Clitarchus hookeri. Next base: position 46,329 of record NQII01001514.1, read on the forward strand.
AGGAAATGTACCGCTGCCCCCCTCCGCCTTTTCCTAACACCAGCAATCAGCACCAGGCAATTAGAGATTAACTACCACTTCCTCTAAACTGCGTGACCTAATGAGATGGATAGATTGACGCAGATCAGTCAGTGGCCGTTAGTCACCACATGCAAATAAAAGGCTAGCAACCCAACACCAACTGAATAAGCACTTGCAAACCCATCCATTGATTAGCAGTTCGACAATGCTACAATCTTGCCACGAGTGCTTAAAATCCACAACTATGCAATTCATTCTAGGCAGAATGACTTAAGCAAATATTTACCATATTTTGGCGTGTATAAGCTGCACTGAATTTTTGTATTCCTGTGAATATTGCTGGGCCTCATCGTGCTAATAGAGGCGCCGGCGAACGCGGCAACAGCAAACTACTGCAGCATCAAAAAGAGAAAGGGAGTGAGCCAGCTGGCCTGGCACTGGGCGGCCCGTACACGTGTAAAGATAAGCAATAAGCTATTCATTTGTTTTTTTTTTTTTTTTTGTTTTTTACTTCCTAAGTTAAAAAATTAAAATTTAATGTATGTTAAATTTCTGAACATGTCGAGGGGGGGAGGGGGGATTTCTTTTAATGCCAACGTCTCGTAAATAAGCCGCGCCCCACTTTTTGTAGTCATTTTTTTTATGTGCAGCGTATACAAGCCGAGATACGGTATTCAAGATTAAGTTTGATTAATTTAGATGAAGGAATTCTACAACAGTTAGGCTACCTAGTTGTGGCAGCAAATATACGAAGCAAAACAATGCAAATTTTGAACTATAATCATGCAAATTTTGTGTTCAAAGGCAGAGAAATTTTAGTACTGGCTTAGCCCAAGCAACACCTGTGCTTAGTGCTCCAAGCGTTTAACATACAGCAATCTGAATTGGTTTTTTTTTAGATACGTTGAAGGGCTTCAAAATAATATTTAATGAACGAGTGATAACGTTACAGTACCATTTAGTCATCATGTGGGGTGGGTTTTCTTTTTTTATGTTAACATAGTGACGATACTTATAGTATTTACAGTTCCGTCAAAAACCCCGTACTTCAAAAAGCTGCAGCACAGTTGAAGCGCCAGGTAGGCAGGCCCCTTACTGTAGAATACACAAAACTGATTTTAGCTAGTCCTCAACTTAAACATTACGTTTGATGAGGCACTAAGAGACTGCCAACATCAAGCATGCATATATCTTCAAAATGTTTCAAAAAGTACTCAAACACAAGCCAGCTACAAGCATATGCACCAGAGTACTGGACTACCTTATGAAGCCACGGCGGATGGTCTTGTCGCTGAAGTCAAAATTCCCGGTGTGCGGATCACCCGGATCCTCGCTGTACGAAGAGCCATACATAGCTGCCTGCGGGCCGGATGCGAACCCCACGTTGGTGCTGTGGGTGAAGGCGGGAGCGGCCGGCGGGATGCCACTTGCAGTGTACTGCGGAGGATACTGCGGAGCGTATGCAGGGGGGGCCTGTGGAGGGTAGCCCGCAGGAGGATAACCAACAGGGTAAGATGGCTGGCCACCGCCGGGGGGATAAGGGGGCTGGCCACCGCCGGGGGGATAAGGGGACTGCCCGACGCCAGGTGGGTATGGTGGCTGGCCTGCGTAGTAGCCTTGTTGATCTGCAACACACATGCATATCTACCTGTACACTCAACCAGCAACGTGCTTAACACTCCAACCATATCACTGCATGTAACGTTCGTCTATGCTGCCAACTAGTACAAGAAGTAATGGTTCAACATTTTATACTGCATGATTGCATATGCAATGATAAGACCTTATTACTACTTCTGTAACTTTCAATTAATTGCACCAAAACTCTAAATGCTCTGTAAGATGAAGTACTCAGCCTTAACATAGCAGTTTTACTAAAGGGCTTCATATTAAATACTAATTATATCAAACATTCCCAATTATTACATTTTGCTGCATTAACATTTGTGATATACTACAGACATGAAAAATAGATTTACGTAGATATAGGTGGTTCACAAAATGAGCCGTCTTGAAATCAACCTACGTAAAAATCACTGCCCGTAACTGCATATATTTTAACATTAGCAATGATCACAATACTCTCAGTTAAGTTGGCAGCAAACTACGAGAAGTAGTCGCATGTTTCAATGTCTTAATACTCATAAAGTTAAAAATTGTCACCTGAACTTCAGTTCCATTTTGTCATATACGAATAAGAATAAAATTTGATATGAACGTAACAAATTTATGTTTCTAACTCAACGTACAATTTAGCTGGTTCACAGCAATGTTTTAATTTTATTTTCTTCTGGTTCACGCTCGTGTGTCAACAAAATGGTAGTTCATGACCGTGGTTTTTTTTAGGTGCCAGTTTGTAGCTCCTACGTAAAAAAAAACATTTTATATATGTTCTGAGTGAAGTGACATGTTTGTTATTGCTTTCTGCTGTATTTCCATGGAGTCTGCCACAGAAATTCTTGAAATTTCACATAATATGGCGACTAGGAATCTGTGCTACTTTGTGCAATTTAAGACAATATAAATTTTTAACCTTGCAGACACTACCAAAGTGTATTGTGTTATATTTGCAATCTATGTTGCAATTCAGAAAGCTGAAATAAATCTCTGTTATTTATAGGGATGGGTAGGTGGAAAATTCTCCCTAAATCCCAGAGGCTGTCGATGAGAATGCTCTACTGCTGGCCAGTACATTTTAAATTTATTTACGACATCTACACATCAATAAATTGAAAAAGAAACTAATTTAATTGATTTTTTGAACAGAACTAATAACATTTCGGTATCAATTTTACATAAAGACATTTAAAACCGTGTTATTTCATGTTAGAGTGGAAATCGCAGTGCTCGGCACCTAGTCCACACCTAACCTCACGAAAGGTGAATCACAAGGGGTGTTATGTGCCGATGCGCCATCACACATCAATATCAGGACAATATAGACACACACAGAATTAAATCTCAGTCAGGCACAATTTAATTGCCATCATTTTTTCTGTTACTCCTTACTGTACTTTTTCCTATTTGTGATAGCACGTCAGCACACCCACCCAGTGATTCACAAGTTAGTTTAGGTCTCCTGCAGTCAGCACAGTTACGCAACCCGACTAAAGTATAATTGAGGTAAATTTTACATGTTTTACCTCACAATTTCTCTAATCTTCATAGCCCTCTCCACTATCGTGTTTCATAGCATGAACTACAAACGTCATGATGCCTCCATGAAATTCGTATTCAGTGTGATTGGTAATGTTGATACATACCATTTTCAGATATATTTTTGGAAGAGCAGAGATTTTTTAACAATTCCCATTTTATGTTACCATGAAACTAAGTAAAATGTACATATAAATTTTTACCCTGCTGAATACTGTAATATAGTATCTGCAAACACAACAGTACATGACACACACAAAAGGTATGTTTGGGCATAGAAGATATGCTGCTAGGCTTAGAGGACTGACCTTTATCAGGATAGTAGCCGGCCGGAGCACTCGGGGTCCACGACATAGCTGCTTCTGGGAGCTGCGCCTAGAGACATACACACACACGACACGGTACTGCCAAGCTGCCAGGGTAACGTACGGAGTACAGGGACACCGCATCTTCACAAGTACCAATTGCAAGCTCTCTGCCCAACATAACTATAGTTAAACTACTCAACCCCCCTCCCCCACACGCACGCAAAGACCATTTTGTCACGATTTACCTTTTATTTATTTCTGATATTGCAATTGGCATATTAACATCAATTTAACTTCTGAGGCATATTCTGAATGATGAGTTGCGAGATTCTGGCAGCTCAATGTGGTCTTGAGAGCCGATGACGATGAAATGAGGTCATGTTGGAGCAAACGTTGGAATGCATGGGTAGGGGGAAACAGGAGATCCCCAAGAAAACCACCTACCAGTTGCATCATCTGGCAGAATTCCCACTTCCGAAAATCTGGGAGTGGCCCGGCCGGGGATTGAACCCAGTTCACCTCGGTGGAGGCGAGCAGTCTAACCGCTCAGCCACCGTGGCCTCGCATATTCTGAAGTTTTTCTTGCCAATTTACACCAAAATATGCCTACTTCTTTAAAACACACCCAATTAGCACTTCCAAATTTATTTACAAGCGTTTGAAATAACCCCGTAAGAAAAAAATTTTAACATATGAAGACATATACACATGAATCTTTTCCTGAAAAGTAGCTACAGCAGACAACACAGTTTACAACATAATTGCTCACCACCTCGCCTGACAACTGCATACACACATACTCACACACAAAAACATACACACATAATAACATAACCACTTAGCTAATAGGCTTATGTGATTTACGACAGGAAACTGAAGAAAAAAGGATCAACAAACACTGCAGGTCACAAAACAGAGATGTAAGTTAATTACACCAGACTCTTCAGTCCGTAATATACAATTTAAAGCAGCTGTTCTTAAACTGTGGCGTGCAGACCCCTGGTGATCCTTGAACTTACAGTCCGCAAGTGAATATCAGTTTTCATAAAAATGTCTTAATTATGCTGTAACTAACCTTTTTTTTTGGATATTAATGAAGCTATCTTTTTAAAAGATTTTGTTGTAAACCAAACTTAACTTGTAGAGTGAAAATAAATAAGTTGTATAAATCAAAATATTTTCTTAACTTTTATTAAACAAATAGTTGGGAGGGCCAACAAAAGTACACCATGTCAAAGGGGTCTTTAAAATCACTAAGTTTAATACCTCCCCAATGTAAAGAAATGCTTTCTTTCTGCATTTGCCTGTCCTGGCCTATCCTATTTACTAAAATTTCTTTGTAGGTATCTCTTTGGAACACTGTACTCTGGTTACCTACAACATCTTTCAACATAAGTACTTAATGTAACTTTTACGACCCAACACTTATCTTAAGAGTGTTAACTATTATTACTAACTTTACAGTCTTGTCTACTTGTCAACAAATTACTAACTGTCACTAAGACAATTACAGAAGTAAGTCAGAATTTGTAAATTATATAACTGACAGTTTTGCAAATGATGAGTATCACAAAATAAATCTCCAAAATAAGGTAGACACCCCACTTTATCGCTATGTTAAAAAAAATTTTATGAGAAAATATTGGTTAGTTATAATTAAAAAATATTTTAAGCATAACTTCAAACTCTTCTTGAAGTCAGGAAAAATTACACATGGAGATTAGTTACCTGTTTGTTTTCTAAACGGCTGTAAAGGAAAAAGTGATTTTGCACCACCTATCGACACGCAGATGTGGGCGTGTTCCTAATTTCGCTACCCTACCTATCGCTACATGCAAAAATTTCAACAAATGAATACAATCTCCTCAGTTCTAATTGAAATGAAGCGAAACAACAAGAGAGTTTGCGACAAGGTTTGATAACATTATTCCAGGTAAAACACAAAATGAAACTTGACAAGAAATAATAAATAACAATGATAATACTAATACACACATTGGAATACTGTTGCAACAAATGACATGGTTGCATGAAAACAGATTTTTAAACCAGAAAATTTGGTGGAATTATTTTGTTTTTACATAATAGTTGTGCAAGAATAACATGTCATTGCAAATGTTATATAATTATTTCACACAACTATAAAGTGACACAAAAAATGTTACAAATATGCTCACAATTTTTTTTCATTTATTGTACTTGCTGGAAGGAAGGTAAAACAAATATTATAAAATTATTTAATTGTTTTACAAAGCAAATTAATAAAGAATATAGTATAAAAAATTTGTGCACAATGCATCATTTATTTATAAATTAGTTAAATAAGAAACATCTTCACATCATGTCTAAATAAAATGCTGACACTAGTGTTGGCATCGACTGTCATGTATGTCTATCATAAAAAATTCAAATATAGAAATAATAAGAAACGCAAAGGTTGGTAAATTTGGACCATCAAGAGAAATGAGAAAAATGTGCAACACATCAAAATAGCATCACATTATATAACACAAAATATACATCACACAAAATAGCACAACTTAACTCAGTGGCTACACAAATTCAATTAATTAATTATTAATTAAAGTTAAAAAATTTAGGAAAACATAATGGCACAAATAATACTTTCTTTGTCACACTTATAGGCCTACTAAAAAATATATATATATATATATAAGCATTGTTTATGGTTCTTTAATGGCAACTGGACTCTCAAAAACATTACACACCCTAGTACCACACTGTTCCAGTCGAGGAGTCGCAAAACACAGACCACTTTGCTGTGTTTCACGTACGATAAGTCTGCATCTTTAGAGACAAAAATTTTTCTTTCTTGATTTATCGATGGTCCTCATTCCCTACTTGTATATTTTCACCATCAGAGTGCTGGATAATGCACGCATATACATATTTTGATGTCCACCTCTTACCTCCAGTAAGACACTACGACAAAGTTTCCAGCACAAATGTTTTCATTGTTTGGAGGTGTTATTTCAAGGCTCTCCATCACTGTCTTCACTTGATGATGAAGATGGGGAGGAGATATTTGAAATATCATCTTACTCTGATAAAGACAGAGGATCGGGAAGTTCACGTAGCTCCTCTATTTTCTTCTTCTCTCTTGCTGCTGCTCTTTCTTCAGTCTGCTTCTGTAGCTCCATTTTCTTAATTTGCTTCTGTTTGTGATACTCTCTCCATAGTTCAGATGTGATCACTGTTGATACCTTCTCCTCTCTGTTTCTTTTGGACACTTTTTTTCGGTAAATCTGGCCAAAAGAGGCCTGTGTCCCAGAGGGCCCTGGGCAAGGAAAATCATGGGTGAGTGCGCATGTTGAAATCGGCACACACTTGGAAAGCGTGCTGAGGAGTGGTCATCAGCCGATCAGCGGCCGGAGAAGGTTGAGATTGCGCATCAGATTCAGGTAGTTGGGAGGTGTGTGAATAAAAGACTGGTTCGTCTGAGGTTTCTTAATCTTGGGTGGTCAGAGCGGCAGGTGTTAATGGACCACTCCTTGAAGATCCTTCCTCCATCAAAAAGAGCCAGTACTGAAACAGCTTTTCTTCTTTTTCATCACCATTCCAGATGTCTCCAGCAGCCTCAAATTCCTTGGTTTTGTCAACCCCCAAGGAATGACTTTAATGTTGCAATGGGAGTTTTGATACTGAAACCTAGAAACAGGCCTAGACACAACATGAGGTGCTTCGGGTGGTGATGACGAAGGTAGAGATGATGAACTTCTGCTCAGCAGTTTCTTAATTCCAACAGTTGATGGGTTCCAAGNGGTGGTGATGACGAAGGTAGAGATGATGAACTTCTGCTCAGCAGTTTCTTAATTCCAACAGTTGATGGGTTCCAAGGAAACAGACCACACATTCGGGACCCCTCCTGCAGATTCTTTTGAGGTACATGGGACGTCAGCATCTTGTCAGGGTGTCTACTCACAACGTAAATAAAAATTCCTGGGTAATTCCAGATTTTCCAGATACTAATTCACAATTTCCCAGCGTGTTTCCTTTGCATCTTACAAGCAATTTAAAAGCATGATTCACTGACTAATTAAAAGTAAATTACCTCCACAAAACTGGAAAAATGAAGCATCTTCACAATGGCGTCCGTTTCAATGATTTTCGTCGCTTGCAATTACAAAATAAGTGGTGATAACATCCTACACGAATACAAATCACTATTTTCAAATGTAACAAAAAAAAGTAAAATTGAAAAAAATTANGTGGTGATAACATCCTACACGAATACAAATCACTATTTTCAAATGTAACAAAAAAAAGTAAAATTGAAAAAAATTAATGTTAAATATGTAGGCCTATTGCAGAAGAGTAATATTACTTCACAATTTTCTGAGTCTTGCAAATTCATTGTCAATTTTACTGGTTTCTGCACGAGCTTCTTCTAAAATTTGACATCTTTCAGCCTCTAGTTCCTTCGCAGCCAAAGCACTTTGCTTACGACGTCTAGCTTCTTCCATTTGAGATGACATAACATTTGTGTGTTCTTACTGAGCTTCTGAAAAGCATGCATGTGCATTGCCAGCTGCATGGAGGTTGGACTTCGTTAGTGGCACGGCCTGAACACCAGGTGTGGAGGAGAACGGAGCGGAACAGGCCGACTGCGCTTGTGAGGTCTGTGAGGGAATGGAATGTGTTGCGGGAGGAATTGGCGTCTGTGACGGGGGGTTGGAAAGATCAGGAAGGGCGTGCAAGAGGAGTTTGGTTCTGGTAGGGGAGAGGCGACGGCCTAATTGCAGGTGTTGGTTATTATTGTTTTAGAAAAATGGTCATCTGCTATGTACATTTACCCAAACAGTATGTTTACGTTGCATAATCTCTCTCAAAAACGAACAGGTGTGAGCAAATTATTTCCAACTAATATTGATTCAGTTGTAATGCATGTAATTTCACGAGTTATCACATCGATATTACGGCAAGAATGACAATTTCACTTACGTACGACACCAAATTGTAAACTGATTACCGACCGAAAAACTGTGCAAATATACAACACTATGGGCGAAGTGTTGCCAATAGTAAAAGTGTACTGTTTACATGAAAATTATGGCCATTTACTTAAAATACTGTAGTTCCCCTTCTTTTTTTATTAAATATGAAAGCACCAAAGACATCTGCACAACTAAATTAAAAATACAAATTTATCAAGATAAAAACTTACTTTTATTAAAAACTAGCTGACCCAACAGTCGTTGCCCTGTCAATTTATACAAAGATAGATACAGATAGAAGATAGATAGATAGATAGATTATTTTAATTAGGATTTAATGTTGAGACCAGGTTGCATAGCACCCATATTTTAATATTACAATAAACATTTACAAAACTTAAGTAATGCGTTCATTGCAACGCTTGGTGATGAACAATATTTTTTGTCTTTCCGTTCGGAGAGAAAACTAATAGCACCGATGGTTTAACTACTCTCGAGAACGCCACGTACAACTGCCCATGGGAATAACATGGCAATTCAAGGTTTATTCCACACACTTCCAACGATTGGCATTGCGATTTATTAATCTTCATTGCGAATGCAAGACGAAAAGGAAACTGGACACCTTTAAATTGAAACTGTAAATTGGTTGGAATCAGAACATCCTCGCCTTTGAACTTTCCTATGATTATCGTTGCTTCAATCACATTGTTCATCAGCTTCTTAACAGCGAGTCTTGTTCTATTACATAGTTTCGGTTGGTTCAGATTGCGTAACATGATTATCACCGAGCCGACCTTGAGCAAATTGTGCGGTGGCATTCCTGGCAAATCCAATGAATTCAGAAATTCAATTGGATAATTGACGACTTCATCAGGATCGGTAATTGAATCTATCGACTTAAATGACTGCAGTTGGATTTTGAATTTTTATGTTCAAATTGTCTACGTCCTTATTTTTCACTGCCAAAATAGCTCGTTCACTCAACCAAATATGGTTTTTGTAATTTGCACCAATATTCGGGAACACTTTCGTAATCAATTCTTCTTTCGACGTTGTGAATTGACAAAAATTAGGTGGAAACAAAATGAGGCCAGTGGAAGATTCAATCTGAATTTTTCCGTTGCCAATGTCTAATAATTTTGTGGAAAACACTTCCGCCGATTCGTCATTTTGTAACACGACCCGCATATTCGTTGTTAACTTGAGAGTTTTCACGTATCTCCACAAATTCAATGACTTCAAGCAAGTGTTTGTTTCATCAGCAGCTGTTGATCTTGGAATGACTGGCAGCGTTTGCCGAAAATCAACGACCAGCAGAATCATTGTACCTCCAAAGAGGTCCTGATTATTGCGCAAATCTTTCAACGTTCAATCGAGTACCTCCAATGCTCGTTTGTGCGCCATCGTACATTCATCCCAAATGATTATTTTGCTATTCTGTAGTACTTTCGCCATTGCTGAATTTTTGGCAATATTGCACGTCGGTTCATATATCGTTTGCAAATTCAGTGGCAGTTTGAGCACTGAATGGGCTGTTTGTCCTCCTTCTAACAATGTGGCAGGGATCCCTGATAATGCTACGGCCAGCGCTATTTGACCTTGTGGGTGAATCGAATCTAAAATCAATGAAATTAGGAACTTTTGCCAGTTCCGCCAGGTGCATCGAGGAAAAATTTTCCTCCGTAGTCGTCGTTGATTGCTATCATCAATGTATCATACGCAGTTTTCTGCTGCTGATTCAAAAGTGGGACCTTTGTTCGTACTGATTGACTCAAAGCATCTCGATCGTATTACCGTTCTCGTTCAAATTCTCTATTGAATGCATAGTGCATGGGGCGATTCGGCGCTGGCATTCCTAATTCGTGCAACATCTTGCCGGACATCCTCAGGCACAAATCCTCTATAGAAATCAACGCCTCGTTGTGGATTTCCGCATTAAAGTCAAGTTCAGGATTCGCTGTTGTTGTACGCACTCAATGCAAAATGTCTTCTGCCATATTGTCTTTGTATTTGTTCCATAAATGAAGTGGGTTGGATGGAAATACGTTGAAATTATGATGGCAAAACGTGGTCTAATTTGATGCGCAGTAGACGAAATAACAGAATCAGCAAATGTATGATCCCAATGAATGTCATCTTCGAGCAAATGTAAATGCTGACACGCTTCTCGATATGTTGCGCACAACTCACCATTGACAATTCGTAGAAATACAAATGAATTGGTCCACGAACACTAACCAATAACAAACGCAGGTAAAAACATTCATCATTGCTCAGATGAACTGTGTAAATGCGCCCCACTGCATCGGTTGAATATACATTCACGTATCCAGGAACAAGCTTTCCCTGTTTCCGACGTTGGAATTTTTTTGATGATGCGTTCCATGTAAAATATCTCGGCATCTCTGAGTAAAGCAGTGTTCTCTCAAATGGATCACTTGCACATGTCGTGAAGAAACTTGTCAGCGTTGTCGCTGGTGGTCGTTCAGCTCTCTGCGCTGCGTTTGCTACCGTGAAATAAACTCGTTGTCCATTCTCCAGGTGCACAGCTAAATGGACCATAGTGGGATTACGTTCGTGTATGGCGAATGAAAAGATTCTCCAAATCGCCTCATTGCTGCTGACATATCTTCCTATTTGATATTGCGAAACTTCATCGTTGGCATCAGGAGCTGCAATACCAAATACAGCCATGTCGCTTCCTATCGTGACGTACTTGCAAACATATTTGATGGACTTGATAGAATTGCAGTACTCAACATTGCAATGCGCTTTGAATGTTTTGGAAAGCAGCGGCGAATACGGAACAATCCAGCTGTTGTCGACTACGTCTTCTTTCAACGTTATCGTTCTGCCATTATCCTCTGAAGAGCGACGAGGATGCAGAGGGTAACAGTCATTACATGTGGTTGTGTCAGCCAACAAAGCACGCGGATAACGTTTGGAGCATTTGTTTTCGATCATACACTGTGATTCCCGGTTGTTATTGCAACATGGTTCAATCATATTCGTCGTCACTACTTCATACAACTCTGGATCTGTTTCCGGATCAGGAATTTCGGGGCAAATGATGGCGTCAATTTCATCCGGTCTTATTTTCTCGACCATCCACAGCAGAATATGCGCATGAGGTAGTCCTCTTTCTGCCACTCCACAGAGTACATCCAACATTGCACGTCTCCGAAGACATGATCCTTCACAATGAAGTCCTTGAGCGCATTGAGTTTCTGCTTGAATACTCGTGCTGCAATGTTGTGACGATCGCTGGATGATTGACCGGGTAGTAACAATTGTGTGATTTCAATCCATTTAGGGTTGCATGTAAAAGTGATGAATAAGTCTGGTCGACTGTATTGGCGCACATAGGTCATCGCATCTTGCGCGTATTCGTGCATGTGCCTCGGACTTCCAACATACGCCGCTGGCAAAATGGTAATTCGGCCGACATTGCTTGCATTTCCATCTACACTCATGGCATCGTGCAGATGTATGTATTCTTCCGAACACAATTTTTGCTGATTTAAACGTATATATGTCAGGCGTTCCATCTCGATTTTGACATACATATCAGCGACGAACTGATAAAACAGTCTGCTGCATTTCAATATGTGATTGTCCTCGTTTCGACGAATCATCAAACGGTAGGCACAAAAATTTATCGAGCTCACCTTTTAATTTTTTTGTTGACCTGTTAATGGATTAGTCATCTTGATCAGAAAATAACATCCATCCTCTCCTCGGCAAAATATCAGCGGGTATTATAATGCATCATACGAACTATGGGTTTTGTTGACATGATGAAGGTTATTACCATCACGCCATTGAATCACAATATTACGAGACTCCAAATTCTGGCCAACAACCACAATGGCAACTTCATTCAACGTCTGTGCATTGAAGCGTCTTTCATGTTCGCCTGCTGGTCTTTTGTCTGCTTTGATCACTATTTTGTGATCATCCGAAGGAATCATTTCTAGTGCAGTTTTGAACAATTTAACTAATTCATTGTGTTCATGTAATAAGAGTTGTTGAGTTGTGCAATAATCTCTCACTTTGCCGCACGACTGAAGGCACAACGCTGATTGGATTTCATCATCAGAATTTCCAAGGAAATAAACCTGAAGAAATTTGTGATCATCGTTCACTGGCGGCAACAATGCTCCTGCACGATGGTGAATTTGTCCTTGAATCTGTAAAATGAAAACAAATTCTTTATTGAAACGTTGTAAATTGTTGATTTTTTTTGTGTATATGTGTGTTGTAGTTGAAAATGAATTTACCTTAAAAGTTGGGCTGACACCTCGTTCCTCAGTTATATTCGCTCCAAATGATGTAATTTGGAAGATATTGTTGTACTTTTGTATATTCTGCAAAAAAAGCTTTGATTGAGGTTCTTGGCCAGAAAGCAATGATGCTAGTGGCACTGGTGGCAGTATCAATTGTGGTAATTTGGCCTTTCCGCTCGCACAACATAATCCTGGCGGTTCATGTCAAAACCTCAAAGCATTGCAATGTTGACAAACAGTGCTCATGGTTAAGAAGTCGACCGATACATCCGTGGCGTAATCGATTGTTGGATTGTATCTGAACGCCAAACGTTCATATTGAATTGTTACGTTTGGCCGTCTATTTTATCGACGTTCCAAATTATTGTTTACGTTATCTCCAACTGAGCAAGTCGAACTCGACTGTCTCCGTTGTTCCGGAGTCATAAATGATCGTGCTTGAGAAATTCTTATTCTATTTGCCTCCAAATGCTGTCTACGCTCTTCATCAGTCTCATTGACTCGACGATTATGTATTTCTCTTGCATTGCGCGTACACAGACCGATATTTTGACGCCTTATTGATGGCATTTTTCCAAAGACACCAAAATAATCTTTTCAACACACCACCGATAACACAATATTCTTTTTCGTTAAACAAAGAAAATATAATGAAATCATTTCACAAAATGTCACACTTTTTTTTTGTTCTATAAATATGTGACAGCAGAACATTCAAACTGTGCCTCATTTCACCTAATGAAATTCTTTAACATAAAGATTTCATATAAAAATACCATCCGTATTACAGACTTTTCCTGGGGATTTTCCAAAAATTTTCTTTCATACAAACCTTGTCCTGGCAATTACGAACACAATAAAAAAGAAATCAACCAAATTGGTCCTGCCGTTCTCAAGTGATGCTCCGTCATACATGTGGCAATTGATTTTTATTTATATAGATAACAAAGATGTTACAAATAATAATGGCCATATTTATGACTATACCTCACTCATGTGGCAGTTTCATAAAGCTTTCGAACACACCGACTGCAAGTGTTTACAAACAGTTTGATACGCATCTACACAACGCTGGGATAAGATCCGACGTCCATGAAACTGCCAAATGTAGATACAGTTCATTAAATGTGATTTTTAAAATACTGTAAATGTCATAATCACAACCTACACTATAAATATATGTTTTAGTCATAAAACAAATGTTAAGAGAAAGTAAATAAAGGATATATGCTCGTGGTGAAAAGTGTATGAGGTGGACATAAAAAAGCTTTTATCTTGAGCAATTGGCAAATCTCCGAGTTTTTCCTGTATTTTTTCCGATGGTTAAAAATTCGGGGCATTTTCAGATTTCCCCGATTTTCCCGGCAAGTCGTCCCTGCTTGTCCAACGATGGCCCAAAATCCTTANATTATTGTTTACGTTATCTCCAACTGAGCAAGTCGAACTCGACTGTCTCCGTTGTTCCGGAGTCATAAATGATCGCGCTTGAGAAATTCTTATTCTATTTGCCTCCAAATGCTGTCTACGCTCTTCATCAGTCTCATTGACTCGACGATTATGTATTTCTCTTGCATTGCGCGTACACCGACCGATATTTTGACGCCTTATTGGTGGCATTTTTCCAAAGACACCAAAATAATCTTTTCAAAACACCATCGATAACACAATATTCTTTTCCGTTAAACAAAGAAAATATAATGAAATCACTTCGCAAAATGTCACACTTTTTTTTTCTTTCTATAAATATGTGACAGCAGAACTTTCAAACTGTGCCTCATTTCACGTAATGAAATTCTTTAACATAAAGATTTCATATAAAAATACCATCCGTATTACAGACTTTTCCTGGGGATTTTCCAAAAATTTTCTTTCATACAAACCTTGTCCTGGCAATTACGAACACAATAAAAAAGAAATCAGCCAAATAGGTCATGCCGTTCTCAAGTGATGCTCCATCATACATGTGGCAATTGATTTTTATTTATATATATAACAAAGATGTTACAAATAATAACGGCCATATTTATGACTATACCTCACTCATGTGGCAGTTTCATAAAGCTTTCGAACACACCGACTGCAAGTGTTTACAAACAGTTTGATGCGCATCTACACAACGCTGGGATAAGATCAGACGTCCATGAAACTGCCAAATGCAGATACAGTTCATTAAATGTGATTTTTAAAATACTGTAAATGTCATAATCACAACCTACACTATAAATATATGTTTTAGTCATAAAACAAATGTTAAGAGAAAGTAAATAAAGGATACATGCTCGTGGTGAAAAGTGTATGAGGTGGACATAAAAAAGCTTTTATCTTGAGCAATTGGCAAATCTCTGAGTTTTTCCTGTATTTTTTCCGATGGTTAAAAATTCGGGGCATTTTCAGATTTCCCCGATTTTCCCGGCAAGTCGTCCCTGCTTGTCCAACAATGGCCCAAAATCCTTATTTTTAAGAACTGGGTCAGCTTTGTTGGCCACCTGCTCTATCCGCCACTCATGAACTGCATTTTTCCAACCAATCTTAAGTGGTTGAAATACTGCTACATCCATCGGCTGCAATATGTAGGTGGAATTGGGCAGCAAGGCAATTAGCACAATTCCATGTTTCTCACAAAACTGGCTGGTATGCAATGTAAGGTGGGGCACATGTCCATCCAAAAAGAAAACAATAGGGCGAGGAATGTTGTTGTTAAGCAACCATGGGTGGAAGACATTCGTAATGAGCTCGTAAAACACTTCCCCAGTAATCCAACCACTATGCGCTTTCCCTAAGCCCCAGTCCTCTGGCATTGATGCTGCAATTTCTTGAGGGATTCACTCATACTTCAAGCATACAAGTGGAGGACTCATTTCCCCTGCAGCACTGACTGTTACCAGCACAGTGATACATTCTTTGTCGTCCGCGTTCACTTGCTGGTAAACATTTTATGCTCCTTTTCTTGCCAGAACAGCATTTCCTTTGCGACTCAAGAAGAAGGCTGTTTCGTCCCCACTGAAAATCCATCTGGGATCACTCATGGCTTCCATCAAGTTATGTTCCTTGAGGTAAATATCAATTTCTTCAAACCATGATAATATCCTGTCTTCCAANTTCTTGAGGGATTCGCTCATACTTCAAGCATACAAGTGGAGGACTCATTTCCCCTGCAGCACTGACTGTTACCAGAACAGTGATACATTCTTTGTCGTCCGCGTTCACTTGCTGGTAAACATTTTATGCTCCTTTTCTTGCCAGAACAGCATTTCCTTTGCGACTCAAGAAGAGCCCTGTTTCCTTTCCACTGAAAATCCATCTAGGATCATTCATGGCTTCCATCAAGTTATGTTCCTTGAGGTAAATATCAATTTCTTCAAACCATGATAATATCCTGTCTTCCAANTCATGGCTTCCATCAAGTTATGTTCCTTGAGGTAAATATCAATTTCTTCAAACCATGATAATATCCTGTCTTCCAAAATATTTGCCAGACTCAATGTGAGGTTTTGTGGCATCCTTAGCGTTATTTCGGGGTGGCTTCGACAAAAACTAGCAAACCATTTTGTGCATAGTCATCCTTCTCTAAAGGGTACATCTCGCTTAAGTTCTTTCACCAACAATTGGACACTGTTAAACAGATCATCTTTAGTTATAGGAAACCCTGCCTTTGCAACTGACAGGATCCAGTTGACTAGAATGTTTTCTTCATCTTTGGATAAATACGATGCTCTGCCTATTTGCCAACCTTCTAGTGTCCTGCCTGTAGCCTTATCCCTTAAAGTAGAATAAGGCACACTATTACTTTGCTGTCGTCAAAAGAGCAGCACCAATCCTTACTTTCTCTAGTGCTTCTTTCATTGCAGATTCCGAATATTTATATCTCTGCGACATAACTGCTTATCTCCTAAATATAGAGGGAATAGGGCCAAGTAAAGGTGTAAAATAAATACACATACGCTTCTCTTGAAAATTAAGTGTAATATGTATATGTAAGAAAGGTTGTTGCGAATTATACAAGTTTTACTTTTCTCTTACTAATGCTTAAATGATGGTTAATTATTGGTGACATTTTACTGCATGAAGAAGTCACATAATACATAAATAAACTTTCTCCACTTATCAATATGTTACACGCACTTATCGCTAGTAGTAACGATAATTGGGTAGGATCTTTCTTGCTCTTAAACAAACATGAGAACATTCTCCTGTTAATATACATTTTGCTACGTCCTTAAAAACATTTGTTCAGAAATATTGATTACTACCCAAATATCGCTACCACTAGCGATAGTTGGAAACGTGCATAATTTTGTTACCTAAATATCGCTATAGCTGTATATTTGTAAATAAAAACATAACTGTACTACTTAAACATTCATCACATAAATTTCAGTTTCATTTACGACCTGAAACACTCCCGCCTTCAAAACATTCCATCTAAAGAAAGTTACTAATGAAAAGCCAGAACCTATCTGTTTACTTAGTCTGGCGCCAACACAATATTGATTTCACATCAACAGTTGTGACAGTGCTAACTGCTCAACATTAAAGTAAACCCTTTAGTGTATTACCACAAATTTTTTTTATCACCATTGGGGAATTTGTTTTCTTATTTTTGAGGTACGATTTTCAATTGCCGATGAGCGGGTCAGTAGCGATAATTGGGTGGTTTACCTTAAATTATGTAGGGGCCTACTGAGAAATGCACAATTATTCTCCACAAAAACATTACCATAGAATTGTGATTTGTCAATCACAGATAATAAAAATGCCTCCAGGTAAAAACTTGAACAAGGTGCATTTTCCTGATTTGTGAGATTGTTAACAGTACACAACACACTTCAGTTGAAAAGCACAAGCTTTCGTGACCCATAAGGATTCATATTGTACAATGAAGTTCTCCAGTTCAGTATCAAATGGGGGCCTGGAAAATAATGACTGCATTTGCTTAATTTGGCAGGCAGAAAGAAATTAATACACGTGGTATACTGCAAACATACTTTAACCCACGACCAAGTCTCAAGATACATTTCACTATTTCATTTTGATTCCCTGAACATATCTATTACCCCAACTTTGTCTAGAGTTCTACATAAATGCAAATTACCTGGGCTATTCTAAGTAATCCTTTTTCTTTATGCTGACCACTCTCAAATTATTTTGTAAGAATTCCCTTAAAAAAAAAAAACCAACATAACAAGAAACTGTGATTTAATTATTTCACATAAATAGACCACAAACAAACATGTTGCCAACCTTTATAAGTTACATGGAAATCCATGCAAATTAAAAGCATTGTATACAAGTCTAACAATTACGTAATTTTCTTTTTACATAAATCCTTCTAGGGTGAAACACCTCTGTTAGTGGTGGAATCTGCAAAGTTTTCAAATCTTTGATTTCTGTGGGTACGTTACGCTCCACAGCTTTTTTAAAATTTGCATGTGAATTAATTTATTTTGTGATCTGCAGGAACAAAGCGCTTTATGAGCGCAAAGAAATTAAACAAGTATGGTAATTATAATGGCAGAATATGGGTGAAAACAACCAGTAACTGCCCAGTTTAGTGTCTCCATCTTTGAAGATGGTTGTTTTAAGCTCAAACTTTAAAAACTGTAATTATTAAGTTAAGGGGCTTTTCTGAAAAACACAAAAAAAATTCAAAATTATGATATATTTCCACTTTACTAATTTCGTAGAACACGAATATACTAGGGGCGTAGCTTTAAAATAAGTACAACATATTAAAAACAATTGAACAAAATTGCAAAATGAGCAGTATAGCAAGTTTGTTTACATTTCTGAACGAAACGTCCTAGACAAACAAAAGTTGCATTAATGGGTTCTGCACAGCTTCACTTGTTCATATTCAAGAGGGCGTAATGTTAATGTAAGTAGAAGATATTTAAAAAACTTGCAAAATACGTTTGTTTACGTCTATTAACATCAGACCAATTATACCAGCCCTCTACATAGGTGAGTCAATTTACATTCTTTTGGTGTGTTTTACGGTTCCTTTAAATCCCTACAATCCTACATTCGTACTTTAGTGTAAAACCCAAACATCCTAGGTTAGTGTAAAACCCAACAATCGTAGGTTAGTTTAAAAATGTAAAATAGTGATTCACCCATCGTGGGGTTAGGTTCTGTTAGGTTAGGTGGGCACACACTACAAAATTAGTTGGACGTTAATGCACCTAGTATATTCGTGTTCTGCATCATTAGTAGAGTCGAAATATACCATTTTCTGAGAATTATTTTAATTTTTACAGAAAAGCCCCTAAACTTAATAATTACAGTATACTGAAATATCTGTTTATTCTTAATAGTAAATATATATATGTGGCTCCACAAATGTGTGACCCAAGCAAGCATAAAGGGGTTCGTCTATTTACCCGTTTCATTTATGCTCTGGGAAGCAGAGTGGTGCAGATTTGAATAAAATCACTTTCTGAAGCTAGTAGCCAACTTATGTTAGGATATCATAAGTTGAAAAATGTTCTCATCATGTTACACTAAAAATCTGTGTATTAGTGGATTATTTTTATTATTTTGGGTACACTACCATTTTGTGGTAATTATTCAGAGTAGCTGATTTTCTGAAGGTATCGTCGTAGAGCCACAAAAGTAACAAATGGGTTCTGCATACCTTACCTTTGTAATATTGAGGAGGGTGTAATGGTAAAATAAGTACAACGTACTAAATAAAACTGATAAAAG
This sequence comes from Clitarchus hookeri, assembly GCA_002778355.1. Lineage (NCBI taxonomy): Eukaryota > Metazoa > Arthropoda > Insecta > Phasmatodea > Phasmatidae > Clitarchus > Clitarchus hookeri. The sequence continues at coordinate 65,763 of NQII01001514.1, forward strand.
TGCAAGCAGTTCGTCCGCTTAGTTTACGTCGGGCGCCATGATGTTTGGTGAAGTAATGCTGTAGTAACGTAAACAAATGCACATCTCGCCTACACCTTATTGGCTGTGGATGTGTATGTCACAGTATGTTATGTGCAGTTTAGATGCGAGACAGTGCGGTTCGTGGCGAGTGGTGTGTGTGTTGCGCACGTCCAAATCTGACTGTGCAAAGGCTTGTGATTTAAGAATGGGGGATGAAGTGCTTCTGTGCGTAAAATTCGCCTATGTGGCGGGAGTTACTTGGATGTTTTAATAGATCTTGGGGTTTTGTCGACTGAGGTAAGATGCACGGCAGTCGAATGGGTCCAGGACAATGGAATTGTACCCGCCACCTACCTAGGTGAGTTGATTCATAGACTTCTGGTGTGTTTAACTGTTACTTTAAACACCTAANGCCAACCTAGGTGAGTTGATTCATAGACTTCTGGTGTATTTAACTGTTACTTTAAACCCCTAAAATCCTAGGTTAGATTAACATTCTGAAATCCTAGGCGAGTTTAAAACCCTAAAATCCTAGGATAGTTTAAAACCCTACAACCCTAGGTTAAATAAAACCCTATAATCCTATATTAATTTAAAACCCTAAAATCCTAGGTTAGTTTAAAACCAAACAATGCTAGGTTAGTTTAAAAATGTAAAATAGTTATTCACTCATCATGGGGTTAGGTTCTGTTAGGTTAGGTGGGCACATATTACGAAATTAGTCATACGTTATTGCCCCTAGTATATTCGTGTTTTGCATAACTAGTAGAGTGGAATTGCATCGCAGGGGTGGATGACGCAACTCAAGCGTACTTATGGTTTCGGCACATATTATTGTGTGTGGTATATGACACGGTTTTGAATTTATTAATATGTCGTCAAGGGTTTGGATATTGCTGGGTGTGTAGCAATTTAATATGTAGCATACCTAACCGAATTAAACCTTACTTCACAATGTGTAACTCTCTGGTGTTCTATGGACTGCCCCACGAAGATAGACAGTATTATGTGTTGGCAAACAGTACCCCTGTATGTACATATCGTGAAGGTAGGTATTGCTCGGTTAGGTCTTTTTGCATTTAACGTATATAATTTACACATGTTGTGCCCCACAATTACCCTGATCTTCATAGCTCTCCCCCACTACCGTATTTGTGGTTTGTATTGATAATATGTTGATGTCCCTAGTAAATTCGTGTTCTGCGTAATTAGATAGTGGTGTTATGCCACTTTCCGTGAATTTGTCTTCTGTTTTCGGAAGTCGCTATTCTTCACAATTATAATAACGAATTTTTTTAAGGATACATAGTAGACCCACAATAATTATATATGTGCTACATGATATAAGTGCACTACATTATATATCCAGCCAGACACTCGCACATTCAAAAATCAATAAGTAACATTCCAAACTAAAACTAAGAACGTACGTACCCAGAATGAACTGTTCTCCAAAAAAAAACTGCAAGTGTGACCTATTCACCAAACACCACCAATCAAACAGAATGGCTAAACTTCCAAACGTCAACTCTAGTCAAATACAATCACAAGCGTCAAAATGTCATCTCAAAACCCTCTAAACAAGATATCCATTTTACGTCACGAATCACGAGACAATTGCGCAACATCTACAGTCACGCCAACTAATAACACAAAAACTATTCTAGAACGTACCAGATAAATGTTTATTCTATGTTGGTAAGCACAAAGAATGGTATTATCACTTATTACTTCCCACGCGATCTTTAAAATCAATTTTTAAAACACTATGGCGGAATTGTATCTATAACGCAAGGTGCGGCTATGTCCTATACAGTGCAGTAAAAAAAGTGAATGCAGTTTTTATTATAGAGTTAGACAGTAGTTTTCCGGTTAAATGTCACATGATCTTTAGTTACACCAAGCATGGTACCACGTGTGTTTTAAAGTGTATTAAATCGACATGAATTAACATACAACTCTTTTTGACCTTAACGATTANGATCTTGGGGTTTTGTCGACTGAGGTAAGATGCACGGCAGTCGAATGGGTCCAGGACAATGGAATTGTACCCGCCACCTACCTAGGTGAGTTGATTCATAGACTTCTGGTGTGTTTAACTGTTACTTTAAACACCTAAAATCCTAGGTTAGATTAACATTCTGAAACCCTAGGCGAGTTTAAAACCCTAAAATCCTAGGATAGTTTAAAACCCTACAACCCTAGGTTAAATTAAAACCCTATAATCCTATATTAATTTAAAACCGTACAATCCTAGGTTAGTTTAAAACCAAATAATGCTAGGTTAGTTTAAAAATGTAAAATAGTTATTCACTCATCATGGGGTTGGGTTCTGTTAGGTTAGGTGGGCACATATTACGAAATTAGTCCTACGTTAATGCCCCTAGTATATTCGTGTTTTGCATAACTAGTAGAGTGGAATTGCATCGCAGGGGTGGATGACGCAACTAAAGCGTACTTATGGTTTCGGCACATATTATTGTGTGTGGTATATGACACGGTTTTGAATTTATTAATATGTCGTCAAGGGTTTGGATATTGCTGGGTGTGTAGCTATTTAATATGTAGCATACCTAAGCGAATTAAACCTTACTTCACAATGTGTAACTCTCTGGTGTTCTATGGACTGCCCCACGAAGATAGACGGTATTATGTGTTGGCAAACAGTACCCCTGTATTTACATATCGTGAAGGTAAGTATTGCTCGGTTAGGTCTTTTTGCATTTAACGTATATACTTTACACATGTTGTGCCCCACAACTTCCCTGATCTTCATAGCTCTCCCCCACTACCGTAGTTGTGGTTAGTATTGATAATATGTTGATGTCCCTAGTAAATTCGTGTTCTGCGTAATTAGATAGTGGTGTTATGACACTTTCCGTGAATTTGTCATCTGTTTTCGGAAAAGTCGCTATTCTTCACAATTATAATAACGAATTTTTTTGAAGGATACATAGTATACCCACAATAGTTATATATGTGCTACATGATATAAGTGCACTACATTATATATCCAGCCAGACACTCGCACATTCAAAAATCAATAAGTAACATTCCAAACTAAAACTAAGAACGTACGTACCCAGAATGAACTGTTCACCGAAAAAAAACTGCAAGTGTGACCTATTCACCAAATACCACCAATCAAACAGAATGGCTAAACTTCCAAACGTCAACTCTAGTCAAATACACTCATAAGCGTCAAAATGTCATCTCAAAACCCTCTAAACAAGATATCCATTTTACGTCACGAATCACGAGACAATTGCGCAACATCTACAGGCACGCCAACTAATAACACAAAAACTATTCTAGAACGTACCAGATAAATGTTTATTCTATGTTGGTAAGCACAAAGAATGGTAATAGCACTTATTACTTCCCACGCGATCTTTAAAGTCAATTTTTAACACACTATGGCGGAATTGTATCTATAACGCAAGGTGCGGTTATGACCTATAAGGTGCAGTAAAAAAAGTGAATATAGTTTTTATTATAGAGTTAGACGGTAGTTTTCCGGTGTAAATGTCACATGATCTTTAGTTACACCAAACATGGTACCACGTGTGTTTTAAAGTGTATTAAATCGACATGAATTAACATACAACTCTTTTTGACCTTAACGATTATATATATATATATATACTGTGTGTTTCTTTTATTGCGTCCGTAAGATATATTTCAATACTTCGCTGTACAAAAATATTGGACAAGTCAAATCACAGGATACAAAGTTATACGCTGGATGGACAATCACTCACACACGACGGATTAGAGGTACAAAAATCATATACTTTCTTCATAACGTGATGTGAACCAGGCGTTCACAGGTACCTTTGTGCCTACTGTGACTGCCGCAGTAGTGTCCTCCACTCCAGATGCACCACACCAGCAGGCATGTGGGCAAGAGTGATTGTGTATTCAGTGTTACAATCAATCAGCGTTCATCAATATCGTTTATTCAGTGATATGTAATTAATCAGAGTTCACCAATATAATTACATCAGTGCGACATAATTGATCGGAGTGCACCAATATAGTTATTCAATGTTATATATTGTTATTCNCCAATATAGTTATTCAATGTTATATATTGTTATTCAGTGTCATAATTATCAAGTGTATTTGTTCCATGTGTGTAAATTGCACCAGTGTCATTAATTATTCAGAGCCTAATAATTTAATCATTATTATTTATTGTTTCAGTGGATCTATTCAGTATTTATTTATATCATATTTATCATGTTGAAAGACAGTCATCACATACCCAGCCAGCCAGGGACATGTGACATTACTAAGTTGGCAATACAGTGGCAGCTGCGATGCAAATATTTAATTTTAATATAACCCTGATTTATTGTGTATTTGTGCATGGGTAATTGTGTTTTATTATGTAAGTTGTATATGGTAATTGTGTTTGATTATGTAAATCTAAGGTATACAATTTTCTTACATCTCATTAGCATTTTTAAGTCGCATTTATGTTTCATCTTTCCACCGCTTGGCGTCGCCCGCGCTCAGGTAGCGGGAGCCGGCGCAGTTCTCAGCCAGTATGCTTCATCACTTCAACGCAGGCGAACGTGGTAAGTCTCTCGTTTCACAAGAACCTCGGTGCCAGCCCCCGAGGCTGCAACCTCACTCAGTAATCGTATCATCACATCATCCACGAAATAACTTGTATTTTATGTTACATCGCACTGAGGGGAGAGCAGCATCACGCACCATAATTAATCGTAATCCATTAGTGTGTTACATTGTACGACCATGCGGTCACCACGTGTCTGTTTAGGTTAAGTGTTCAATAAAATAATCATCTTTCATATAACCAATAGTGTGTTCATTAATCTGGGCGTGTGCAGCGGCCATACAGCTCGCATTTTCCTATGATCTGACTGTGTGTTACCTCGAGCCCCCTAGGGTGATTAACCACGACCCGATCTCATTGCTCAACACTGAGCTGGCGACCGGCACTTTCACAGCTCGAGGTCACTGCGCGCCCAACCGTCTCTCTTCGACAAGGGACGTACCGAGCGCACGTCAAACATGTGCGGATCATAGAAAAAACTACTTTATTCTACTCTGAACTAGGAAAAATCAAGCATGGGCCCCCACAAGGCTTAATATTAGGCCCCCTACTCTTCCTAGTTTATATAAATGACTTCCCAATAAGCCTTAATCCCAGGCACTAGTACAATTTTATTTGCAGATGATACTAGCATTTTAGTCTTTGTAGACTCAGGAAATGATTTTATGCAAAAAAACAGACACAAAATTTACAGAGGTAAATGCATGGTTTGTTGCAAACAAATTAAATCAACTTGGATAAAACTTATCTTATGAATTTCCTCACAAAGAACAGAAAAATACACTAACTCATATGTTAGCAGTAAAAGCGACAAAATTAATGTATCAGCAGTGACTCCGTTTCTACACTTAAAAGTAGAGAATTTGCTAAACTGGAAATCTCACACTGCTTATATTTTACCTAAACTATATTTAGCCTGTTTCGCTCTACGAAGTGTTGCAGAGGTCTTGAACAGAAATTCAACAAAAATGTTATATTTTTCTTATTTCCATTCCATCATGTGTTATGGTGTAATTATTTTGGGGTAATTCCACTGCAGTAAAATAAGTGTTTCACATACAAAAGAGAGCTGTAAGAATAATGGCAAAATAAAGTCAGACTCATGTATGCTTCTTTTCAAGAACTCGGAGATTTTAACATTTAGATTGATTATATGTTTTCAGTACTCATATTCGTGTCCAAAAACAGTACTTTATTTCAGAAAAATTAGACCTTTCATAAACATGACACAAAAAAAACTTACACATGGCTTTAATTATCTTGAAAGTAGTCCAGAAAGGACTGTCTTACCTTTTTAGCCAACTTTACAATAAATTACCACAACACCTTCAAGAAATTTGCCTCTTTAACCGATAACTCTTTAAAAAACAGCTAAAAGAATTTTTTAATGATTGTGCATTTTATAGTATAAATGAATATCTAAACAAAAAAATTATAATAACTTTATTCTATTTCATTGTAACCATTTATTGTTCCGGTTTTCCTCGTACACTTTTTCTTTTGTTTCAGTAAAACGATGACGCCCTACAGTATGTTGGAAGAAGATTAGTCACGTTTGATGTGCGCTCGGTACGTCCCTTGTCGAAGGGAGACAGTTGGGTGCGCGGTGTCCCTCGAGCTGTGAAAGTGCCGGGCGCCAGCTCAGTGTTGAGCAATGAGATCGGGTCGTGGTTAATCACCCTAGGGGGCTCGAGGTAACACACAGTCAGATCATAGGAAAATGCGAGCTGTATGGCCGCTGCACACGCCCAGATTAATGAACACACTATTGGTTATATGAAAGATGATTATTTTATTGAACACTTAACCTAAACAGACACGTGGTGACCGCATGGTCGTACAATGTAACACACTAATGGATTACGATTAATTATGGTGCGTGATGCTGCTCTCCCCTCAGTGCGATGTAACATAAAATACAAGTTATTTCGTGGATGATGTGATGATACGATTACTGAGTGAGGTTGCAGCCTCGGGGGCTGGCACCGAGGTTCTTGTGAAACGAGAGACTTACCACGTTCGCCTGCGTTGAAGTGATGAAGCATACTGGCTGAGAACTGCGCCGGCTCCCGCTACCTGAGCGCGGGCGACGCCAAGCGGTGGAAAGATGAAACATAAATGCGACTTAAAAATGCTAATGAGATGTAAGAAAATTGTATACCTTAGATTTACATAATCAAACACAATTACCATATACAACTTACATAATAAAACACAATTACCCATGCACAAATACACAATAAATCAGGGTTATATTAAAATTAAATATTTGCATCGCAGCTGCCACTGTATTGCCAACTTAGTAATGTCACATGTCCCTGGCTGGCTGGGTATGTGATGACTGTCTTTCAACATGATAAATATGATATAAATAAATACTGATAGATCCACTGAAACAATAAATAATAATGATTAAATTATTAGGCTCTGAATAATTAATGACACTGGTGCAATTTACACACATGGAACAAATACACTTGATAATTATGACACTGAATAACAATATATAACATTGAATAACTATATTGGTGCACTCCGATCAATTATGTCGCACTGATGTAATTATATTGGTGAACTCTGATTAATTACATATCACTGAATAAACGATATTGATGAACGCTGATTGATTGTAACACTGAATACACTATCACTCTTGCCCACATGCCTGCTGGTGTGGTGCATCTGGAGTGGAGGACACTACTGCGGCAGTCACAGTAGGCACAAAGGTACCTGTGAACGCCTGGTTCACATCATGTTGTTGTCTGTTTGAAAGGTAGGGGGCTTATTAGTTTATTTGGGGTACCTAAGACTATATCAAAATTTTAATTTTTCTTTAAGTATGTTGTGATTTACACAGTCAAATGATTTAGTGACATCGCAAAAGATTCCACAAAATCGCATCTTTTTATCAAGTGCAGTCTGCTCGAGCAGTCGTGCAGGAAGTTAGATGGGTCTTCAGTTGGTAGGCCTGCAAAGCCTGGCAACGAATGGAAATGTGCTGGAATGGATGTATGTGTCACTACGGAGTAGGTACGTGGCTGTGTTTTTGTTATTGTTGATTCTGTGGTGGCCAGGACATCAAGTGGTCTCGCGACCATGTGGCTAATCAGTGTGGCATTCACCAGAGGAGGTGCGGGTGGTGAGATATATGGCTGCTCGCACCCTAGTGCATTGCAGTGGCCGCAAGCTTAGTTGTGGCATCCACTGTTGACACACAAAGTGTTCTTTCCCATGAATCACACTATTCATACCTTGCGATGCATTGTCAATGGGCCTTCAGCCTGCAGCTCTCACAGCACGTGAGTTTTTGGGTCATTCTCTGAAAGTTGGTTTTTTGACATAGCCCAGATTGGTTGCTGCTAAGGACACTGAGGTGACTGGCTGAGCTGTTGCAGAGAATGTGACATGGGCGTGGTGGCCCCTGACACTGCACACACTGGAAGAAATTTTCTGGATATTCTGTGGGAAGTTCTGTGGACGAGTCCACCTGGGCAAAGGGATGTAGGTTGCAGTGCTCAAATGCTCTTTATACAATAAAATACACCCCTGACTGTAGCTGTGAATGAGATGACGTGGTTTGATGTGCTTGGAAAAATGCTGTGCACTATTGGCGACACTTTGGGGCACCTATTTCTTCAGCTCTGGCCTACCAGTCAGTTAATGTCACGTGGTGGTGCGTTGTCTCGTTTTTAGCTGCGAGGACCCAACGACCAATTGCCAGTGCGCCCAATGTCTATGGTTTCGGGATAAACATAATTTCGGATCGCCTACCCATTTATTAAAAGAGTTACCTCTTGTAATATATGAGTAGGGTAGTCTCTTGAGTTGCGTAATCCTTGTCAGCAAGAAGGTGCAAGTTCCGATCTTGTCGATCTGCACTATGCACTCTTGGCCTGATGAGGTCGGTGCGTNCTTGTCAGCAAGAAGGTGCAAGTTCCGATCTTGTCGATCTGCACTATGCACTCTTGGCCTGATGAGGTCGGTGCGGCCCAGTGCAGTTGACGTGACTGCAGTGGTCAGACTGGGCACAAGGAGCTCGTGGACGCGATCTTCACATCAAATTTGACATAAACCACACGTCGTTGAAGACGTGGAGAACGTGTGGTGCATGTTCGCTCGCGACAATTGCTCATAGCTGACTGAAAGAAAATGTCACTGCCTGCCTGAACTACCAGTAAAATGTGCATCAATTTATTTGAAAAGTGTACAGACACTTTAATAATAAATACAAATGAGCCCAATCGTAGTCACCCTGGTTACTTATACATAATAGACCCTTGCTAATTTGCGTAAGCAAATTACAAATAAAAAAATTGTTTTGATAAGAATATTATTACATAATGTAATTTTTATTACTGCTGGCACTTTCATTCCCAGTTTGTTGCATAATAGAATGGGTTTGTGCTTATGCTAACCTTTAGATTATAATAATTATAAAAATAAAATACAACCTGGATTCTGAAATTAAAGAGTGGCAATGTGTGGCTCGTGTTGGACAAGTCCAATTTCGCTCCCGTAGTTGTGTATAGAAATGCAGAATTATAAAAAAAATCTATAGCTTACCTTATAATTTTTGAAAAGTAGAATAATTAAATGGTTGCCTCGCACTTAAAAATTATGACGTGACTCCTTCCTCCCCCGGCAAAAATAAACGTTTATTACCTTGTTTGTTGGGAGTTATAAAATATGAGATTGGGAATTTACATTTTCTGTTATTCTTATAAATCGAGGTTTCCACGTAGCGTGCTTTACTTTACTCTGATTTGAAATTTATTGGGATTATTAATTTCGAAAGTTGTTTCCGTGGAGAGAAAATTGTGTATTGATGATGGCTACATGTTGACGAAAACAAAAGATTTCAGTTTCCTGTAAGGCTCATCATTTGCCCAAAGTGACGTATATTTTTGGATTTGTCAATTACCATTAAGTAAAATGGCGAAGAAAACGTACGATTTGTTATTTAAGTTGCTCTTAATCGGTGATTCTGGTGTAGGGAAGACGTGCATTTTGTTTAGGTTTTCTGATGATGCTTTCACTACTACGTTTATATCAACTATAGGTATATGTTGTTGAAAGTATTTTCTATTTTACTTAGGTGTTAAGATTTCGGTACTGAATTTCTTAGGTCTGCCGTGCTAAGTTTATGTGTGTTATTTAATACATGGAACTGGAAAACACTTAAGATTTTAAGGCGTTCTTAGATATTATATGACGGATACGGATTTGGGACCTATCTATTAGGGTGCGGTTCATTACAAGCCCTTGTGTTTGGAGTAACGAAGATTTAAAATAATAATTTGATAATAAATAGTAGGCATTTCCTTTACGAAGATTGGTTCAATTTGGGTTTTAGGATATGCAATGGAATGGTATTTCTTTGCTCTGAAGTAATCGGAAGGTGTGTAGTTTTTATTGCCATTGTGTATTTTTTTTGTTTTGTAACACATCTATGTAGATTTTGTTTTTCAATGTTCTGCAACATCATGTGTGAAATGCAAGGGTTACATGGATTTTTTCTGGTAAGTTTCTGTAACTGGTGTTTTTTGCCACAAAGCATAATCACATATGTAAGGGCCCTGGGATTGTCCGGCTCATGTAACTTTGCAAGATTTTGACAGTTCGACGAAAGTAGGACCAATGTTTACTTTTCGTTTATGTATCCTTTCGCCATCAGTTGGTGTGTCAAGTGGAGGCTGTATATTTTATCAACATGCTGTCAGCTAATCCACTTGCCGTTGTACCTTAATGCGAAAAAAATTTTAAAGTATTTTAGACCAACATCTGTCTATAAAATTTGTAGGGGTATAAAAGTATATAAAACCTTTCAAAAAATTGGAATAACATAAGAATTGCTGAAAAACTGTTCACGCGCGTCCTATTTTCTTTGTGTTATTAATACTGTATAGGAACATCACGGAAACAAGGAAATGGATTTGTGATAGAACAACATGGCATGTAATGGACGTATACGAACAATTATCGGCCCAATAGAAATTACTAGTAATCAAAATCGCTGTACACGAAATATATGTTAATTTAAAAATTATGCAGGACTAGCGGAAAAATAAAACTTTGTGGTATCTGTTCGTAAATTTGTTATATATTATACACAAAAGCTTTTGGTTTTGTGGCTGGTAATGCTTCAGGAAACAGCACATATGACAGCAGGGCGAGTTGTGAGCCGAGAGCGTTACTCAAGAGGTAGCAGCACTTTACGCCCTACTCTTGATCCCATCTTTTTAAAAGTTGACTTTATTTCTAGTACTGGCTCGAAAGAACATGAATTTGAAATATATTATGTTAAATTATTAGAAAGGATTATTCAACAATACCATGCAATTTTTCTGTATGCTTTTGGAATTAATATAAAGCATGTATGGAAAGCATGGATGGGGAGTGGGGATACAACGTGTAAAGAACACTCAAGTTTTATGAATTCCGTTTCATTTGGATGTGGATCGTGTTATTCTGCATTTCATTTTGAACATCTATACATTACTACTTTATCACAAAGTTTAGTTTGTAACTCTAACAATTGCTGTTTTGTGACCATGTAAAATAAAATGTATTAATCTAGGTACTCTTTTGTATCACGTATTTTCTGCTTGTGTGCAGTGCACTCAGAATAGCCAACGTAATATTAGCTTTTGTTCATTCGTGCGCCAGCTGAAACAGGATTTTGTAAATGGCAATTGGTTTGTTTCATATACATCAAGTTGCCACTCACGGACTGTCGTAATCTTGCCAAGTTATATGAGATGGACCATACAGTGGGCTCTTGCTAACTGCTGATACCCTGCTGACGAATGTAGTTTCATTGACGTGGTATAGGTTGCAGGGTGATCTCTTTATTTACATTTGTTCCCCTTTTAAAGTGTAGACATTTTAATGTTGTTATGATAATTTTTTGTATTATCAATTTAAATAGGACCTGTGGTGCACAGCGCCTGCTAATAAATTTAAACTTTTCTCTTAAAACATCTTGAAAAAATACTTCTACAGTTTTTATTTTTCGTGTAAACAAAGTAATTGTTTTCCTGTATTTCTTTGAGCCTGTGCACATCGACCTCGCACTTCATTGGCTCGTTCATGTTGTTTTTATTGGTAGCAAATCATGTATACCTTGCCGATCAGCTGTCGACTCAGAGTTAATAGTTAAACTTTGTCTGCACTGCGGTTTCAACACTACTATTCACATGAAGCATAGTCCCATTGTCACATAAGTATATTCCCAGGATGAACTAAGAATTCCATTAGTGGGGAGGGCTGCGAAGATCACGGAAATTGTAAGACAAAAGATGTAAAGAAATCATGGAAGGATAATATAAATTCTGCAGAACTTGAAAGGTGCAAATAAGTTAACGCCTCTGCTTATCTAAGCATGACCAACAGCGAGTGCATAGGGCAGCATCAGTTTGCCTGCTTCATTCCTACATTTTCTAACACTTTTTAGGTGAATGCATTATCTATTAAGGAGCTGGTAAAAACGTGAAGCAGGTAAATTGGTACTGCCCTCTACGGGAAGAAGAGTGGAACATACTTTGTGTGAAATCACTGTCCTATANTAGAGTGGCACATACTTTGTGTGAAATCACTGTCCTATAGCCATAATTTTGGCAGTAAGTATTAACATGGAAGGCAATAGAGCAAGGGGGTTGGGGGGGCCAAATGTAGTTCTAAAATCGCAATTATTTATCATAAATGCACTTAGGCTTCAGTGGTTACAAGAAGAAAAATTATTTTATTAAGGTGTTATTCTGTGTTCAATGATGTATACGAATTGTGCAAAGTGATGTAGAATTTGACAAATACCATAAAGCAAAATAAAAGAAAAATTACCTTTAATAACAGGAAACCATCGCAAACATGTGAAGAACAAATCAAAGCGAGGTTACTAAATATGTATTTAAAATAAAGGGCAATCATTTTTAATGATGTTTATAATAAATGAGCACTGCATTAACTAGTCATAATAATATAAGAAAACATCCTGACGTGAAAAACCTTTATCCAAGATTGCAATTAGTTTACCAGACTTCATAACTACCACCCTCATTATGCTTCATTTCATCTAAGTTGGCCAGATTCTGACAGTCAGTGAGTGACAACTTGATGCAATCCAAACAAACAATGTGCCATTTACAAAACNACAACTTGATGCATTCCAAACAAACAATGTGCCATTTACAAAACCTGTATCAGCTGATTCATGAACGAACTAAAATTAATATTATGTTGGCTATTCTGAGTGCACTGCCAGTGCACATCAGACAAGCAGAAAATACACGGATAAGAATGAGTTCCTAGATTAATTAATACGTTTTATTTTATGTGGTCATAAGACATTGGTTTTTAGTGTTAGAAACTAAACTTCGTGCTAAAGTAGAGATATATAGATGTTCAAAATTAAAGGCACATTAAAACGATCTCTATCCTAACGAAACGCAATTTCAAAATCTTTTTTCACGCCTTATCCACCCCTCTCCAACCCGGATTTCCTTACGTGTTTGATATTAATTCCAAAAGCATACAAAAATATTGCATAATATTGTTGAATTATTTTTTCTAATAATTTGAAGAAATATATATCAAATTCGTGTCGTTCCGAGCCAGTAATAGAAGAACAGTCAACTTTACAATGACGCTACCTTTTGAGACAAAAATGTGGTCAGACCACGCGCTGAAATGTTGTGTGCGCCATCTGTGGAATTCTTTTCAAAGCATTACAAGCCAGAAGAGAAGAGCGTTCGTTTGCTTTATATAATACATTTACGAACAGATACCAATGGTTTTATTTTTCGCGAGCTCTGCATAATTTTTAAAATAACCTATATTTAGTGTACAGCGTTTACGAACTACCCTACACGCCCTCCAAACTCCGTTTCGAGGTCTCTCTCGCCACCCAAGTAGTTCACCAATTGCCGCACGAAGCAGCACCTCCTGGATGCGCTGACTCGTCGCATCAAAGCCTTCACTTGACGCACCAGCTGATTGCGAATGGATACATAAACGAAAAGTAAACATTGGCGCGCCGATCGTCAACTGTCAAGAATGTGGCCTTCATATATGAGATGGACTATGCACAGAATGCTTAAAAAAAATACTGTAAAATAATAAAAAAAAAAATGAACACTTAAAAATCAGATTTTTTATTTAAAAAATTACAATATTGAGCAAAAAGGTTGTTTAAAATAAGTTTCCTTCAAAATAATAAAGTTTATTTAAATTTTCAGAAAATAAATGTCTTGGCCCTGCCGGCTACAATATTTTATAATGCAGAAATGGAGCTCTGGGTCACGGTGAGAAACCCTCTAGCACAGAACTGTCCAGATCACTAAGAAAATGTAATTTCACTTAAAAGGGCAATTATTTAATACTTAGGGGTAACCCCTCCAACTAGGTAAAACTGATGCGTCCTACCCAACACTGATGTCATGGTTCCGGTGTCTAGAGGCTTCAAACAGCGTCAAGCGGCGGAAATTTTACATTTCAAAAATGAGCGTGCTAGCCCTCCATCCTCTTCGGTACGTGATGGGGCCTCCTATAAACCAAACCACTTTCTGGGGGATTTAAAAAATTCAAATCCCTGCGAGCANTAAATCCCTGCGAATGTAGCAACGCCCCCCAAAAGTCACGTTTCCGGCATGAAATAATAAAAATCCGTCTAATGCAACAAAATTAAGAAAAAAAACTACATCCGGTATTCACTGGGGCTACCTGAAAAACTTATCAAACTAAACTACCACAAATAAAACATAAATAATTATTAACCAGAAATAAAAGAAAAAATCGACTCAAATAATTATTCAATTTGGTCACAATCTCAAAATTATTTAAATATTAATATTATAATTTAAGATTAAAAGTTTAATTAAGTTAAGCCCTATAAAAGGGATGGGTGGTTCACAAATATGTTTTAATTACTTTAAGTATAAAAAATGAGGCGTCATTTAATTTAGAAAGGAAATATAAACATTACCCAATTTAAAATGTAAACAAACTCTATGGCTGAAAAGTTAAGAAAACAGAAATATTTTATACATTTTGTATGTCACGACCAATATAGAATATACCTCATTCATACTACTGAAGNTTAAGAAAACAGAAATATTTTATACATTTTGTATGTCACGACCAATATAGAATATACCTCATTCATACTACTGAAGTCTTTCCTTCATGTGAGTCCCTATTATTCGTAAACACAGTTAGTGTAGGTGCAAGTATCTGTTGCCGCTCTCCTCTTTATACATAGTGCTTTCAGTGGGTAGGGTAATAGTTGTGCTTATCTCAAAACTATTGCAGTGATGTGGAACAGGGAACCGTACGAGAGCAATGTTTTGCTTGTGTGATCACATGCCAACTGTGAATCGCATTTGTGTGCAGTGGACGAGGGTGGGTCTTNATTTGTGTGCAGTGGACGTGGGTGAGTCTTGTAGGAAGTAACATTGGTGTGCAAACACTCCTCTAACTTTGCATTCAACATTAAGACACTGCCTGTGCGTGATTAATAACAAGAAACTTTGAGCATGTAACTCATCTCATTTTCAACTGCAGTTAAAAGTTAATTGATAAGTATTACAACTATTTAAAAAAGTAGGGGAAAAAAATTTTTTAATGTATCTTTGAAATTTACGAGGGATGTTATAAAATCATTTGTAGGTCTACACGAAAAACCATTGTGTTTGCAACATTAAATATGTATACACCATGATATATGTGTATATACATATTGCTGCATGTCTGTATGTTTGTGTGTGTATGTGTGTGTCTATAGATATGCACACACACACAAATTGAATTAAGTTTAAGAACCAAAGTTAACAGTAAAGGACTACAAATATTTTTCCATGTGCGAGGAGAAAGAGAGTTGCGAATACTGCAAGAGGTGGGGAGGGAACAGAAATACTGCAAACACATACAAACTCTTACCATCCGAAATGACAAAACCATCGGCCTGATTTGCTGAGAGAGATCAGAACATATGCACAGACAAGTAAATAAAACAATATTATGTTTCTATAATAACGTATTTACTAATTGCTGGGGGAAAAAAACTGTGTAATGCTGCCCATTGATTTATTATTAGATTCTCATTTAATACTGTATTCAAAAAATTTATGAGGGACATTTATCATCTTTAAAGCAATATTTAATTCACCCTTTAAAAATGATTACATAGCTGGTCTTATCACCAAAGTATCCAAAAATGTTACGTCCTGCATAGCTCAGTTCTGATATTGGCATGAAACTAATGGACTCCTGGGTCCGACTAATCACCAATATAATACAAAACTTATACAATTTTGTTGAAAATTTGTAGTTAAATGCACAAATATCAAAATCATACAAACAAATATGCGGCAGATGGTTAGACAAGGTAGGTGTTGCTATGATGATGTCGTCATTGCAGTTGACTGGAGACAAACTTTGTAGCACTCCAAAATTAATCTGTCAATTTAGAATACAAATACGGTGTTTGGAGATCTCTTCAATTCACTTCCCCGCCAGCAAACAATAACGTTTGGGGTACTGAACCTACATTATGATTCGGCCGTATGAAATTTCAATTCTGCCTCACCCTAAACTTGGGCTGAGCCGAACGTGCCAAAGACCCCATAGTTTCTCTTTTATAAGAAGTTACCGAAATTCCTTGCTCAAGTCGCAGATAACCGAGCCTCGCGACTTAACATACTAACACAAATATATTCAAATTTGCTATCTAAGAACATATTGTGCACGGAATGTCTGAGAGGCATATCTGAGTTTGTGAGGGAGGTCTTTATAAAAATAAAATAACTCAATTAAATAATTATATTTATTCTCAATGCTACGAACAGTCAAATATCTGTTATTTACCAGTCTGAGCATCCTATTAACTCTTGTTATTCTTATTGAGCGCAATGTTTAATTACTATCACCATTTAAATTAAAGTCTTTATCACAGTCTTTACCTTTGCCAATGTCCCTTAAACTGCTCCAATTATTTCCATACCTTCCACACATTTCCTGCATTATGGAAGGACCAACTGTAAACGTGCGTGTTTTCCATCATTACGTTCCCAGTTTCTCTAAAGAAAACAATTTTTTAGTATGAGGGAATTTCATTGTGCCCAGTATGCTTTGACTGCTGCGCTCAGGCTAGATATCTCTTCTAGATATCTCTTCCCATTTTGGCAGGCAGCCAGCTTCTTTCCACATTAATAATAGCTGCAAAGTGGGATCATTCGGTTGGTCTTTCCTTATACCCTCATCACTTCAGGTAGGTGTCCCATCACAAGATAAAGAACCTTGAATTCTTGTCCTCCGTACCTTCAGGGATTCACCATTCTTTTCTTCCTGGCGTTTGCAATGACGACAAAATGGCTCCTAGACAGTGCATCTGCATTGCTGTGAAGGTGACCAGATCTGTACTGTTTTTCAAAGTTATATTCTTGAAGATGCTGTATCCACCGGGCTATTTGAACTTCCGGGTTCTTGAAATTTAGTAGCCAGCGTAATGAAGTATGACTCCCTGCATGTAAAACAGTAATTTCTCTCAGGCTTATGCAATACCTTAGTGAAGTATTCTAGTGGTCTTTCCTTCCCATCTTGAGCCTGAGGTAACACAGCCCCAATGCCCACATCACTAGCATCAGTGTCCAAAATGAATACACCCTCACTTTTCAGGAAACCCAGGACTGGTGGAGATACCACAATTTTCTTTAGTCTACTAAAAACATCTTCACACTCAGTGGTCCAGTGAAATCTCCTTTTCGCCACGGTCAGTTCATGTAGTGGCTTGGCAATTGTGGCGAACCCAGGTGCAATTTGACAGTAGGCACATAATTCCAAAAAAAAACTCAGCACTTTAGTTTTGTCAGTTGGCGTCGGCCAGTTTCTTATCGCTTTGGACTTCTCGGAGTCTGTTTCAATCCCATGGGCCAACACCACATGTCCCAAGAAATTTATTTTCTTTAGAAACAGGTGGCACTTCCTAGGAACCAGTTTCAAGTTGGCTGCGGCCACTTTCTGGAATACATAGTAAGCGAAATAGGTGTTGTTCAAATGTCCTTCCTGTTACCACAATGTCATCCAGGTAAACCTGACAAAGGCCAAACCTTTTCTATCAGGCGTTCAAATGCAGCAGGGGCATTACATAGCCCAAAAGGCATAACTTTGTGCTGCCAGATTCCTGTCTCTCAGACACATAATGCAGTCTTCTCTTGGTACTCTGGGCCACCTTTCACTGCCAGTTTCATGTCCAAAGTAGAAAACCATTGTGAACCTGCTATGCTGTTTGTGTCATATCTATCCTCGGAAGCAGATAAGAGTATTTCTTTGTCACATTATTAGGCTGACGATAATCTACACAAAACCTCAGCGAGCCATCTTTCTTAACAAGTGCAATGGGTGGCGACCAAGGACTAACTGGTGGTTCTATCACACCTAACTCGTTCATTTCCTTCAGAATTCCCTCAGCTGCCTCATGCGAAGTTGGTGGTAGTCGTCTTGGTGGCTGCTTTATGGGCCGGCCATCTCCTGTATCTGTGTGATGACAGGTTACGTCAGTCCGTCCAAGGTTATTTGGTCCACAAGAAGGCATCCCTATTTCTCTGCAGTAATTCAAAAACACCTTTCTTCTGTCACCAGTTAAAATTTTCCTTTGTTCTTACCAGCAGTTCTTCTGGTAAATGATACTCTATTTGTTTTACTCTATAATCTCTGGGACATTTGGAAGTACCTGTGTGACCTGTTTGCAAACACTTATCACGGCCGCCGCCTCAAGACAAATGGCACTATCGGACAACAAACATCTGTTATTTACCAGTCTGAGCGTTCTATTAACTATTACTATACTTATTGAGCGCATAATTATTGTTACTTACAATCATACTTTGCATGCACTTATTCCTCATTAATTCTTGAACATGAAATATAGTTAACTAATGGAGACATTTTCTAGATTTTAAATATTTTAATCTATTGCTGATTATAACAACGTTACACATTTGTGTTTGATGAGTGATGAAGTAAATGTGTTTACTGTGTTTTGGCATCGGTCCACGACTTTGATCCATTGAGACCCGGCGTCCACAATTGTTGATATAACGAACAGAAAAATAATTTTTGTCCGGCACTGAAGACCGATGAGGCTCTGTACCCAAGGATCTTCTGTGTGCGTAAATGATTGGTAAACCGTGCGGCGTGCTACTAGTCTAGGTTGTAATGTTTCGTATTGCTATAGTTCCTTGGTTGTGATAACTAAACAAGTGCCTTGTACGCTACAGCATTCATTAGATATTTTTTTGTAGCTCCTGAAACCGTGAATTTATGTGGGTCTTAAAGGTTTCCATTTCTCTTAAATAAACCAAAAAACTATTCTCATCTTCTTGTACAACCCCAACAAATCCAGCATGTATTGATATAGCTACCAGACTTAGGTTCAGAAATATCAAACCCAAACTGCACCTTCAGTTCTGGAATGAAACAAACGTCTATAATTAGTGGAGCTCTTGTTCAGTATTTATCGGTACAGTGCTTGCAGTTTTATATAATTTACTTTTAAGTTACATGGCTTGTAAAAAAAACATTCAATGTAAAGGTAGTTTTTATAAAATATTAAACCAGTAGGTTTACTGGTAGAATAATAGTGGTATAGAGTCAACCCTAGAAGATGCAGATTATAACTAAGAAATCCATGGAATTGCATAACTACCAACAAATTAATTATTCATTGAATACTGCTGCTATGTGTCTTGAGAAAAGGTCAAAAGAGTATTGCCAAGGTTACAAAAAATGTTTGAATTCGGGTTTGCATTTGAAATTCAATTGTTTCCATTGCATATCAATTAATGTACTTTATTATCCTGCATACTCTTCATGCTCTTATATCTCTGGAAGAAAAACAGTGTGGCGTGAGCTTTGATAATTATCAGTTCTACTACATCTTCTATGTTTAAACAAGTATTGGAATTGGTGGCAGAATATAAAAATGGCTCTTATCAGTGCTGAAATCTGACACATACCTACTCTTCCAATATGTTTTCCAGCTTCTTATAAGTTAGTCAGTTTTTAGAATGACACCGAGCTTTATCTCTATGATTGCTCTGCCAGTTTGTCTGATATCAATGAGATAAAGGATGAATATTGTAACATGTTATGGGCGAAAATGTGCCACAAGGTAGATTTTTTTTTTTTTTAATAACTGTAATTNTCACAGCTTTTCTGAAGGAAACTTCCTAGATCAACAAAAGTGGCATTAATAGGTTCTGCACAGCTTACCTTTTTAATATTGAAGAGGGCTTAATGTTAAAATAAGTAGAACGTATTTGAAAAATTTGTCAAAAGTACGAGCACTTAGGCCCCTATGTTTACGTCGGTCGCCATGTTTAATGACTGCGCATCGCTGTTTCCCACGCTACCTACTGGCCGCAGATATTCAGAGGACATGATGTTAAAATAGGTACAACGTATTAAATAAAATAGTTAACAGTACGAGCGGACCGCCGCTTTATTTACGTCGGACGCTTTAATTTTTGGTGAAGTAATGCATTAGTGACGTGAATAAATGTGCATCGTGCCGTCACCTTATTGGCTGTATACATCATCGTCACGGGATTTTACGTTGAAGAAGCCATTAGTATCAGTTCACAAGCCAGACAGTGTGGATGTGTTTTTTGTGATCGTGAGTTGTGCGTCCGAATCCCTACCGTGCGAAGGCTTGTGATTTAAGATTGGAGGGTACAAGAACAAGTTCTTCTGCACGTAATATTAGTCTATGTGGTGGATGTTACTTTAAGATTTATTAGATCGTGGTGTTTTGTCGATTGAGGTAAGATGCACGGCAGTTGAATAGGTCGCCTACCTAGGTGACTTGATTAATAGATTTCCCGTGTGTTTAACTGTTACTAAAACCCTAAAATCCTAGCATAGTTTAAAACCCTACTATCCTAGGTTAGATTAACACCTTACAATCCTAGGTTAGTTTAAAAATGTAAAATAGTGATTCACTCATCATGGGGTTAGGTTCAGTTATGTTAGGTGGGCACATATCATGAAATTGGTCGGATGTTAATGCCCCTAGTATATTCGATATTCGTGTTCTGCATAATTAGTAGTAGTAGAGTGGAAATATACCACTTTTCGAGGGGTTTTTTTTTAACCGAAAAGCCCCTACACTAGATAATTAACAGAATAACAACTTGGAATAGTAGTAAATTTGCAAAATGAAACCAGTTATATGATCAACATTCAATATAAAAATATTGTTTTTCTAAAGGTAAAACTACTGGACGTACCGTAAAGTTTGAGATTAGTTTGAGGTTGGTAAGTTTAGTTTTACTAAGAACTAAATATTCATTTTCATCTTGGAGGGTTTCATTCCTGTGATACTTAATGACTAGCAAAAATTTGAACCTTGCACATATTTAACTTGTAATGTTATAAATAATGTGGTGCTGATGTAATGAGGGGAAATAACTTATGTGTTCGACTTGTCTGAAACACTCAGGATAAAAAAAAAGTAATTTCCGAAGATTAGACTATTTATTTCCAAATAGTATGAACCACATCATCAGTATTCACAAAGATATATTTTTTGATTAAATTAACGTGTGCACATTAACAGTATGCGCTACAGTAGATATTAATTTTGCTTTGTTATGTAAATAAATACAGCTGACTTCTGAACATCTGATTAAACAAACACCACATGGCAATGTTTACGTTGAT
This sequence comes from Clitarchus hookeri, assembly GCA_002778355.1. NCBI lineage: Eukaryota > Metazoa > Arthropoda > Insecta > Phasmatodea > Phasmatidae > Clitarchus > Clitarchus hookeri. The sequence goes on from NQII01001514.1 coordinate 87,082, forward strand.
GTACGGCAGAAGGATACACAACAGACTGAAAGCAGAAAATAAGCAGGGCTTTCAAAAGTGCTCACTTTACCGTGAACAGCCGTTAGTACTGCCGTGCAGCTGTTTCAGTGGCCCCAAAACCATGGTCATCGACCAGCGCTTACATGGACACAAAATAGCAAGCAAAAGTTGCAGATTGCAATAGCAACCAATTAGCAAAGTCAAAATGGAGATGTGGGTGAACATCAGAGTTCAATGCAAGACTGGCAGATTGGTTAAAAGTCCATTATGTAATGTCTACGAATAGCAAAGTTTAGCCTAGACACAATTTTTAGTGGGGCGGTTCCAAAACGAGAATTTAGTTGGGAGAATGAGCACTATGGCAGAACAGAATGGCAACTAAGCCTTCTATAGAAACAGTGTCTATCTTCTTGCTGTCCTTGACAAAATAGGCCAACAGACCTTAGACGTACTGAACAGAATGCATAGTAGATGTGCTTTTATTCCCCCAAAGGTGACTAAATGTACTTGTTATAATTTGACTTTTGGTGTAAAATATGCTTGGTTTGTGAAAGGGGTTTCTGCTTGGTTGAACCAAGTAAACGTCCAAAGAATGACAATGTATGTTCTTGTGCAGGTATAGACTTCAAGATAAAGACGGTGGAGCTGCGTGGCAAGAAGATCAAGTTGCAGATATGGTGAGTGATGCATGTGTTTGTTCATGCTCGTGTGTGCATGTGTGGTACGGCTGCGACTGACCGGCAGTTGTAACGTGTGTTCCCAGGGACACCGCGGGCCAGGAGCGTTTCCACACCATCACCACCTCGTACTACCGAGGAGCCATGGGCATCATGCTGGTCTACGACATCACGAATGAGAAGAGCTTCGAGAACATCGTCAAGTGGCTTAGGAACATTGACGAGGTAGACCCCTCACCACTTTACCCAGTTTGTCTTTTTGCGAATTATTTTACAGTAACTATCAAAAATAATGTTACAACTTACGAGGGCTGATTCAGAAGTCATGGAAACTATGTTTTATCTCCTGAAAATGACCCAACACAGGAAATTGATTATATACAGTATGAAAGTGTACGACATGTACGTTTTAGAGGCGATACCACTAGGGGTATGGATGCAGGAATGCCCGGCAAGGAACAAAGACAAACATGGCTGCGTGAAATCACTGTATGATTGATATATTCTCGTACAAACTGTATACACCCTTGTGAACGGGTATGTATCGTACTTGTACGAGCTGTTTAACATCCTTCAAAGTCGTCTCCGAGGTTGTCCACGGTTCGTTGCCAGCGATGAGGCAGACGCGTCAGCTGCATGAGATACGTCAATGTACGCCATCTCTCACCGAAATGCCGTGACGATGTCTGCCTCATCACTGGCAACGAATAGTGGACAACCTGGGAGTCAAACACTGACAAAACACAAATTTTCACACTATTTGGATGAAAAAAAAGGGACAATCAAACATAAAATCACCCTTGAGGATAGAATATTAACTACATTAAATACTACATAAAACTTACATTTGGTGTGTAGAAAAACTGTAGTTTTATTGCAGAAAATGTACATGGCAAAGTGTGAATTCATTGGTGAAATAAATTAAATTGTTACAGAAAAATCCATAAATATGAATAGGATTGATACAATTTTGCTGTCCTTTAGTTAGAAAAATTCTGTTGTGAGTTAGTCTGAATCATAAATCACCTCTCAAAAGTAACAAACAAAATTGGCAATTTATGTGAGAAATTAATGCTCAACTGGCTGATTTCTGTTTCAGTAATTACTCTAATTGGAATGTTCATAAATTATGCACTGGCTTCTGGTTACTGTCGAATCAAACATTACTGCCATTGTAAATTTCAGAAAAATAATTTAAAATTCAAACGTTTCTCTCGTGAAATTCCAAATAATTTAGTGATCCAAACAGTTGAAACATATTGCAGCACACATATGTAAACGTCAGTTAAGTTTGCACTACCATATCCGATGTAGGTCATACTTATTCAGCATGTGTGGAGACGGCAGCAAACATAGTTGAAGCACTTCAAATTCTAGTTGCAATGCACTTTGGGCCTCGTCATACAAACCCCTGCATATTTAATACAACTAGGCGCCTCTCTAACACCTTTTCTACCATTACGATCGGCGGTAAGTGCGAAATTAAAAGAATACTTGTAGAAAAATCTTTATGTTGTACCGCTTGGCATGGCGTCTGAGGAGAAAGTAATTAGCAAGGGGTTCACACTGGGATGCTAATTAAAACGGGAAATTCCAAAAAGATGTCACTTCCTGTTGCGTCAGTCTTATCAGTTCTGTAAATTGCTTGATTAAACTAGGTAAATTGCAATGAGAAAAACATTACAAAATAATTAGCACTTCCAAAGAGAGAGAGTGCAAAGTCGCCACGCTGGTTGCTAGGTGACTGCTTCCCCTCTTGTCAGGCGTGTGTGAGGGGGGTGGGCAAGCCAGACTAACGCCGCGCTGCAGAGCAGTAATAAAGGCCTGTGCGCGTCACATTTGCATAAACAACCAGCTTAAGAACTATTGTTGCGGGAAATCTTGGGTGACTGGACCAAAATGTATTTTGATTTACACAATATCCGATAAACAATACAAGCGGGTAGCCTTATCATTTATCTTTATCTACACGAGTTGGGGTGAAATGTTTTTTTACTGTATTATTTACAGTAATATTAATACATTTATACTTTTTTTTTTTAAATACCATTTTTATTGTGTTTATTAGTTAAACTTTATTCATAGGTAAAGTACAGCTCTCATTATACTCAAAATGAAGTCTAATAAGTAGAGGCAAGATTATATGGTGAATAGAAATAAACTAAATAATGCCGAAATTCAAGTTAATACACCACCAACGACGGAATTAAATTGGTGCGTGTGTGTGTGCATGTGCGCGCGCGTGCATGTGTGTTTTTTTTATCGGGTTATTAGCATCTAGGCTGATTTTAATGGATGCTGTGTAGATTTGGCTAAAATTATATTATATTAAACAAAGCTGGCAAAATTTAAAAAGTAAATATAACAATTTGGTTTTAGTAAAAGATTTTTTCCCTATAAATTTACATTAGAAATAGTCTTGTTAGGTAATGACCAAATGAAAATCCACATCCTCTGTAAAATTCACCATGTCAGAAAAAAAAAGTAAAACCCTAAAATGTGATTTTTTTTAGTTAAAATACATAGATGCCCACTCCTGTTTATGTAGTTGTATGAATGTTAAGTATTTAAAATGTTTACACAAACATGTAAGTATACACTAATGTTAACTCTGCTCAAGAATACATAAAAATAAAAGTTATTATGCTGAAATATTTTTTTTAAATCAAGCTTAACTAAAATATTTTTTTAATAATCACTTATTGTGCTAATCCAAAGTCATCTCAACTGGATTTGGCAAGTACGTATTGATGCGCACAAAGTAAATCTTTTATGATGATAAAGACGAAATCTACAATTTTCAATAACAAAATTTTTGTTAAAATAACACCATAAAATCTTGGCTCCATTAATGTCACAAGTTGTATTTTATTAATGTACATGTCAGAACTCTCTCATCTACTGAAATCCCACATGTATGGAAATTTTTTGACATCCCCAGGAAAATGGTAGATAGGGTGTCTAGTGGAGTATTTACAAAACACAAACTTAGTGTTTCTAATCACAACTCTTGAACTCTTGTTGTTTGACAACAGTCCTTGCAAATTAACTTTGCTAAAATTGTTTGTCACTGATACAAAATAATTTATTTTCAGAATCTTTTACATTTCCCAAAGCCAACAAACTTAAAACTTGAGAGAACGTAAATATATTTGCAGTGTTTCAAGACAGTTGCTGAAAATGGCACATCAAGCTATTTTACTAAGCAGTTGACATGTGCCAATATTACATACCAACAAAATGAACTAGGGTAAAAAAGGGTGTTTCTTTAATGCAATATACATTAGAAATATTCCAACAGTTACGAAAATAATTATTTACATAACACACAAACCTAACTGCTTACTTTGTTATTCCTAAATACATAGTACAAATTGGATGATTTGATAGTCTTAATGAGTGTTCTTAGCATCGGTCTACATCTGACTCCCCACACACACCCACACACTTTACCCGCAGCAGTTGGTAGAAAACGGCGTCTACTTGACGGGGTTATTGCTGCGGGAGTGGTATTGTATGCTCTCGGTAAGTTAATTATGGCCCACTGGGCACGAGAAGGAGTGCTAGTGAGAGCTGGCCTGGGTTTAACCCGAGTAGGTGTGCAACTTGTTGATTGCTTTAAGTGGGGAACCACCTTGTCTGAGGCTGAGGGTCTGTTAAAGGTTACTGATTTCTTTGGTGGTGTGCGAGGCAGTGTCGAAACAGCATCGCGGACGTGCCACAGTAGCTCGTAGTGTAGGTTGCGGCTTCCATCGGTCGAGCTGCCCGATGTACCCCTCTGCTGAGCTGCTTCTTCTCACTCCCGAGAATACGCCCGGGTGGCACTCCGTCAGTCCCCTGCCAGGCTTCCAATCAGGGCTAGTCTCTGTTTAGAAGTCTTGTCCCGCCCAGCCCTGTGGTGAGGCATAAGGGGTGGATGGTGTAGAGAAGAAGAGAGGAAGGTGGATGTGCATGGTGTCGCAGGCAGACTGTAGCACTTAACTGCAGGTCGCCGTAGAGCCAAGCATCACGAAGAGACAGAGCTCCCCGACGGGCAGCTGTTGGCCTCCCTGCGAGTGTGTTGGCTGTCGCCAGCATTCCCAAGCACTTGCAGAAGGGTGCAACAGTCGAGTGAGCCACTGCTCTGCAGAGGCCGGTGGTTTTTTTTGGATGAAGCAGGATATAGCAGGAAGCAGGTTGCGAAAGAATAGTAGCTACGAGTAGTAATCCAGCCAAATGGGTTTATGCCTGTTTATTGTCGAAATAGTAAACACACATACTGTATTTGCCTGAATATAATATTGTTGTCTGAAATTAGCAGTTGACTAATACTTGAGACCTAAAGTTTGTAACATTCTACCATACATAATTAAATGTGCGCAATAGTATGGCACACCTGTTTTGCAAGTAGAACTATTTAAATCACTAACTCCTAGCAAACAGTTCAATTTAAATTATAAATAAATACAATAATGTTTATAGCATTTTTGGTTAGCTTTGATAGAAAGTTTCAATTTACTTATGATTTACAACTGACACTATTTAATTGTAATTAGAGTTGTTCCGATACCGATACCGGTACCCATGCCAATACCCTGATACCAATGCTCTTCCCTCTTGTTTGTTATTCCAGCTCACCATTATTGTGCAGAAATATGAGAAATAAGAAAAATTAAAAAGGAAGAAATTTTCCCAATTTATCTGCAGTGTAAACACAACACGAGACAGTAATGATTAAACTAATGTCTGTATTAGAAAGATAGCAAGCAAAATTAAATCATCACCGGTTATCGATACACATTACTTAAGATATCGCAAATTTTCTTTTAAAAATACAAGCTGATTAGCATGGTCAGGAAGTAAATACTTTACAACAGCTACAGGCTGCAATATTTATTTCCTGCAGTGAAAGTTATTTTTAAAATATTTTCATTCAAACAGCTTACAATATGTTTGTTTAAGTATATAAAGCATACATTTCACTTTGGCATAGTTCCGTTTTTCATAGTCTGGGTAGCTGGCGAATATGTGGTGTTTTATGTCTCGCATACTGCCCGGTTCAGGAAAGCGTATTAACATAAATCTGGTTTAGGTTGCGGTCACCTGCCTCTCCCTTGGGGGATGGTGCTTGCTTACCGGGTTGTAGATAGGTTACAAATCACCCTAGAATAAGTATGCAGTGGTCAGACTCTAATGTGTTTATTCAGATGAGAATAAACAGTGTGACTCGTACTAATTCCTACGCTCTCGTGGTTCTTAAGAAACTGGCGGATGAGTTACTTTCAAACAGGTGAATGGGGACCCTAACTGTCGACTAGCTTGTCCTGGAGGGACTTTGGGGTTAGCTGGTAACTGCTTTGGAAGACTTCTAGAAGCTGATGGTTCGTCGGGGAAGAGCAGAAAGCTTTATCACGAGCTGTGGTAAAGCGAGCTGCTGAGTGTTGATACAACAAACTGGCGTTTTGGGGAGCGAGCGCGAGGCCTGTATATGCCTGGCGGGCATGTCCTTCGTTCATCTTGGCCATATGGTGCTTTATGCATAGTTTCTCCTCCCTTTGTGGCCCTTGCTGCACTCTCGGGGCTCTAATGAAGCGGAGTAGTTTCCCTGTGTGCGGGTGGTAACTGATGCTTGCTTAAGGCAACTGGCTTTGCTTGGCTTATTGGGCAGGGGCGATTGTATTACGTGCGCATCTGGCATAATGGTTAGAAGTGGCTCGTCTGCTGTTTTATTGGGTGTCCCAGGTAGGGAGAATGGCTGTCTGCTCTGGAGGCAAGCAGACTTGGAGTTCGATCTTTCGTTTTGGGTGATGTGTCGCAGCACGTGATGAGTGAANGAGCGGCGGACCGGTGTCCTGTAGCTCTGTCCCTTCTCCTCCAGGCCGCTGATGGGTTGAGCAAGTGGCCCGGCCTGCTAATGGCTTCAACCCACTGGAGAGGAGTGTATGAGGATTTGTACCGGTGTCGGGTGAATGCACGTGCCCTTCTTGGTTACGTAGAAACGTGTCGCACACACACAACAGCTAGGGCTTTGATTGCATTACATCAATTTGCATGATTTTATCTTGAATTATCAATACATGCATGCACGTATATTTCAGCACTGAGCATTGCTCACATGTAAACAAAATAAGATTATTGTACAATATATTCTGATGTAAATGTCACAATGACAAGTGTCATAAGTGTTGATCTGTGTAGCTTCAAAGTGTATGAAAATAAATTGAATATTCTAGCTACTACGCATTGTGTCCCATCAATACTTATTTTGATGATGCTTTTGCTAGAATTACAGTTGCTGTAAGCTGATAGTAGAACTGCTTGTGTTATATTCCATGGGGATGTGGGTGAGAGTACAGGACTCTGCCGTGTGTCAGTTGTAGCTGTTGGTGTATGTTGTGTGGAGATGTGGGTCATAGTATGGTTCTCTGCTGTGTGTCGTAGCATGCCAACGAGGACGTGGAGAAGATGATCCTGGGCAACAAGAGCGACATGGAGGACAAGCGAGTGGTCAGCCGGGAGCGTGGCGAAGCGGTCAGTTCGTCCTTCCTCAAGCAGCACTTTGTTCACGCTATGTGTCGAATTATTATTTGCAAATTTAATTATGTAGAATTGTGTTAAGAACTACATCAGGGTTGATAAGTTTTCTTTTACATGCTCATGTATATTGATTTGACAAGTGTAGGCGTTTATCTTCTACTTTTATAATTTTAATTCATTAATTTGATATAATTTAACAGCAGTATTAACTTAAAGTACTCACAGCTTTGGCTTATTTGAAATTTTGATGTGTTGCTTGTTATTTTGGTAGAGAAATTCAGTAGGTGGTAGAGTAACTTCTCAAGCATTGCAGGTATTTACTCAACCACTGAAATTTCATAGCAGTAAAAGTGTGTAGTAATTAATGACTTGAGTTCAAACAAAAGTGATAGCAAGGGGTTGAGCATAATAGTTTTGTGCGACTTGCTAGATTGCTCGCGAACACAGCATCCGGTTCATGGAAACGTCAGCCAAGGCCAACATCAACATAGAACGAGCGTTCAACGAGCTGGCAGAGGCGATCCTGGACAAGACGGCTGGGCNGTAAAAGTGTGTAGTAATTAATGACTTGAGTTCAAACAAAAGTGATAGCAAGGGGTTGAGCATAATAGTTTTGTGTGACTTGCTAGATTGCTCGCGAACACAGCATCCGGTTCATGGAAACTTNGTGATAGCAAGGGGTTGAGCATAATAGTTTTGTGTGACTTGCTAGATTGCTCGCGAACACAGCATCCGGTTCATGGAAACTTCAGCCAAGGCCAACATCAACATAGAACGAGCGTTCAACGAGCTGGCAGAGGCGATCCTGGACAAGACGGCTGGGCGGGATCAGCTGGAGCCCCCGGGTCGCGTCACCGTCAACGGCAAGCCAGAGACGGGGGCGAACCGCTGCTGTTAGGCGTCGTGCCACGGACACCCTTTCAGCTGAAGCACCAGGCAGTCGAGGTTTTTAAGTCCTGCTTGAATTGAACGACGTGCACTTGACTTTTGTATTACGAATTAGTTTTTGACACGGTGCTTACAGTGTGGACTGACGAAGCTTGTGAACAGCGAATATTCGTTCTCGGCCAGCACAGATGCGGTGCTAGGTGGAAGATGTCGGACCACGTGGTGTGTGTGTGTGTGAAACAAAACACTTGTGTGTGTGTGTGTGTGTGTGTATGAGTGTGTCTTACCATTACTATCTCTATGTTTCTGCTTGTGTGTGTGTTTGTGTGCGCGTAAGTTTTTTAATGGCAATACGATGAGCTCTGCTTGAACACACAGTGTACTGTAATATATACTAGCCAGTAATAGAGTATGTATATGTAACATTATTGTATATATACAGTATATGTATGCAGTAATTGCTTTTTTTAGTTTTAACATACTATTTTTGATAGCAGTGTGAATGATTGAATTGATTTAAGCATGCTACTCTGAGTAATTTAATGGCATGAACTCCCAGAACATATGCAGCAGATAGGGGTCTGCAGTGAGTGATGTATCATGGAGTCTCAGGAGAGATGCATGTCTCAAAGAGAAGACCAGCATGATTACAAGTATCTTCTGCCGTGATTGGTGGTACTGCGATGGTTGTGAGAGAGCGCGACTGGTGGTACTGCGATGGTTGTGAGAAAGCGCGACTGGTGGTACTATATTCTATCGTAAACTGGAGCTGTGCATACTCACCGCACATACGACTGTCATAAATACAGCTGATTCCAATTTTCGCATTGTTCCATTGGACAGTCACCTGCGTATTTCCTGTCTTTCATTTTCTATTTCCGGTGAATGCAGTATAGAATTTTTGTGCAGTTGGGTACATTTTTATGGTACGTTGGAAGTGGCAAAATATTGGTTTTACTGTATTTAATTGCTCATATGTATTTACTTATGAAGGAATTTTCCATTTTTATTTTGTAGAAAGTTTTGCATGCTGGAGTGTTTTCTAAGAGTGTGATATGTGCGCTATCATTGGGGGTTCATGCGATGTGCACGAGTACACAAAAAAAAAATTTGCAGCTGTTTTATTATCGTGGAAGAATACTGAATTATTCACACTCCTTTAACCAGATCAGCACATTACGGAAGGTTTCGTCTCGTAGTTTTTTTGGTCTGAGATTTTAATGTTGTTAGTGATTTCTGCACGTTGTATGTTGACATTAAACATTGTTTGTTGTGCTTTGCTCCAATTATGCGTGAAGCTAAGTCGTCGATGTACGTTTCATATCACTCTGCCATGTAACATGTCTGTATTCAGTTCCAAGTCTGAAAATATTTTATTAAAAAGGTAATTAAAATTTTGGTGTCTTTTTTTATTATGAGAGAGAGGAATGCACAACTATGGCTTTCCAGCCCTGCCAGTCACCTATTGGTTTATGCATACACCTGATGTTTCTTATTGCCAGAGGGTGTTTTGCAAAAGCCTGACTGTATTCCGTGCATTGCAGAAACACTGGTACTTGGAGATGGTGATTTTTCATTTTCGCGAAATAGAAGCAAAAAAATGTGAAATAGTGTTTTTCTGCAAAATCTGCACTTTTCTGTGAAAAATGTGAAATAATACTAAAACTTTATTTTGCTGTAATTATTCCTTTCACTTCTGCATGGTTGCAGAAAACGGACTAGAGACCACTAACGGCTGCCTTCTGTTCTCCGTTTCATATAACTTCAGCCACAATGTATCCCTCCACCACAGCTGTTCTGTCGATGAAGAAAGCAATCTTTGTAAACAAGCTACGCATCCAATGGCAGGCATTGAAAGACTGACCTCTTCAGTTCAGTATTTAGGCTACTATAGCTGGTTGCCATTCCCAACTGTTGCATTTTTGTTATGACCACATAATATACTTGTATGGGTGTGCGAAAATTCTAATAATTGTGAATAGTAATTTACGAATTCACATTCGAACTTCGAACATCCTAAATGAAAATTGTGAATAATTTACATTCCTGTTTCAAGGGGTTATAGAGCTCCTATCATTGACAGTTGTAACGAGGGATGGGTCGAATAACAAAAAATATTGATTCCGATTCCAGTAACGATTCTACAATTTAAATATCGGTTCCAGTATTCGGTTCCATTTTGAATACTTGCATTTTGCTTGCAACTTCATTCAACCAATGCAGGTAAAATTCATTAAATGTTTTATTTAACCTACAGAAGAATAGAACAATAACAAAGTGTGAAGATAAGATTTAATGTATACAGATAAACTTGTATTAAATTTATTTAACGTTAGTAAATATGTATTATATATATATATAATTTTTTTTTTTTTTTTGCTGTGTTGGAATGCCACACCTCTAAAAGAACAGTCGCTTCTTCCCTTCTACACCCNTTTTTTTTTTTTTTTTTTTGCTGTGTTGGAATGCCACACCTCTAAAAGAACAGTCGCTTCTTCCCTTCTACACCCCCTCACAAAGGTTATTTTCTGCCTTGCAGGGAATCAAAGAAGGCGTGGAGAAATGTATTGATCAACTAGCAGTGTTGCTTACAGGGGCGGGCTGAGTGATAAAGACAGAAGGGAGAGGGGTGATCACCAAACAGTTTAGGACTACCACTCCTTAATTTTTTTTTTTTCATGTAAGGCGTGCACCCCAGAAATTTTTTTCCTTTATTTTTGGGGAAACAGGAGCGCTATACAGAAGGCAGTTATTTTTGTAAGGACAGAGTTTTGCAGAAAATTATTGCTTTTTAGAAACGAGAACTGAGTAGTAGTTGTTAACCTTAACCCGGTTCCGAGTCAAACCTCAAGAACCGGTATAAATTGGAACCACCGAACCGACCCATCCCTAGTTGTAACCGAGCACATCTGGAAACGAACACCTCACTGGAAAAGATGTTCAACTTCCACTGTTTATCGAACAAAGTTTGTAGTTTTTGTTCAAAGCTCCTCCCTGCTGGGATAACTCTCTACCAGCTTGACATTGACCAGGGTTGGAGATGGAGAAGCAAGAGGTGGGAGGGGTTGTTTGCACAGCCATGCCATTCTTCCCCTCTCCCCTTCGAGCAGGATGTCCCTGTTGGGGGCAGCCAACCTGCTGACACTTTGCTCACGCCAGTTGAACGGCCGGCCAGCAGCTTAAGAGGGTGACCCACCATAAGTTAACACTAACCTAATGTGAAATTTCTGACTCTAGAAATTCTTGTTACTCGAAAAATTTCTCGTTTTGCATTTGTAATCTGAACATGACTATTTTGTCTTTATGCTATTTCCTGTGACATTTAGCACCCACCCACACCAGCAAACCAGATGTTGAAGTTTCCATGATGATCAAGTCTGTATGCATTGTTTTATATTTTGGACCCTTGAAAAATTATCAGTACAGGTTACAATGTATTTCAGTTGGACTTAGTTTATTTTTTTTTTAATGTANGTTTCCATGATGATCAAGTCTGTATGCATTGTTTTATATTTTGGACCCTTGAAAAATTATCAGTACAGGTTACAATATATTTCAGTTGGACTTAGTTTATTTTTTTTTTTAAATGCATTACATATTTTAGTTATAAAAAGTTTTCTCACAGGTCATTAAGAATATAAAGTACTCTACGCAAAAATTTGGTATTTCAGTTTTGTACAATATTTCAAGACGTGTACACCGTAAGTTTCCCCGATATAGTGAACATTGAAAGTGCTCCCTTCAGATTCATTATAAAAAAGGTTCTATTGTATTTACGAGTAAATGTATAACATTTTCATGTTGACAATTGATTTTGTGACCTGCATTTATATTGAATCTTCCTGTCCTTTAACAAATATTTTATACCAACCCAAATCATTAATTAGCCTACATTTTGTTTAGTGAAGGAACTAGGTTTTGAGAGTAGATATTTTGCAAGTAACAATCCACTATTTTTGTTTCAGTCTATCACATGAATGTCAGCAACAACAATACATGTAAACAACCTTATTTATGCTTTGTTTTCACAATTAAGTATTTATATGATGAATATAAACATATATATATATAATTTTTTTTTTTTTTTCCCCCGCTCTATCTTGCATGGTTTGTTGTATTACTCTACTTTTTTGACACTGTACAGTGAAATAACTTAAAAATTGCATTTAGTTGTACTGCCCTTCACCAATACCATTGTTTCAGTATTATGGTAACCTAAATTCTCCTTAAATATAAGCAAAAAACTCTTCCATTCATCGGCAGCACATCAGTGATTCGGCACTTGGGGAAAATTTTGTGAATCATCACAACTCTTAAGTTATTTGCTCGACTTTTTATTCCATAGTTATTATAGCTGGACCGTTATTGATCATATCATGGTACAGTAAAACCCCTGTTTTACACTTTTCAAGGGACTGGGGGGAAAATGTTGCAAAATGCAGGAGAGTGTAATGAGAGAAGCTCATTTTGTGAAACCAAGACATTGGGACCGAAAAAGTTTGTGTAAAATCAGGGGATGTAATATTTATAAGTGTTTGCCATGTCATACAGCGGTGGTGTGTTACAGGATAACTCGTTCAGAAATGCAATTTAAAAAAAAAAAATTGTTAAGAAAACCAGCACACACATTTATTATCACTAGCACTTAAGAGGACATTTCTTCTTTATTGTTTGCAGCCAAAGAAATAGACATGTAGGCCTGAAGGTTATCTTATCACAGTTGTGCACTACCATTGCTTTTATTCACATACCACATGGCTTCATGTGAGGAACACAGACTTTTTTTTTTTCCCCTAGGGAAATTGTAGTGTTTTATTTCTGCAAACACATTCAAAAGTTACATACCTGCCAACCTTCCAGATTTTTTTTTGGAAGACTTACATTCTTCGTTGTTTCTGTAAAAAATTATTTTTTTGCTATTATTTTATGTTGAAACACGGAAATTGTACTGTTGTGATGATATCGATCGATACTGATTTTGTCTGCATCCAAGAGAAAATGTAACGAGAGGGCAACAATCGATTTTCGCATTTGTTTGTTAGAGTTGAATTTTTTCGTCTGTGGAGTTTTTGACAGCTNAACGAGAGGGCAACAATCGATTTTCGCATTTGTTTGTTAGAGTTGAATTTTTTCGTCTGTGGAGTTTTTGACAGCTGCCGAATTTGTTTGAGATACGAATAAGTGTGGCCATTGATTTTACAGTGAACTGTTCCAATATGAAATCTAGTTGAAACATGTGTTAAAGGATTTTAATACTGTGTGCAATAATAACTGTATGTAACTACGTATGGACTGTGATTACAATGTGGGATGTCTCTTGATGGGGGGTTTCTGGCGGACTAGGAATGGTGGTGGGTAAGTGGCCGCATTTCAAGGCATCTATGCTCAGTCGCTAACTTGAGGTGTGGTGGCGACCTTCGTGTTGTGGCATATAGGATTTTGTTGGCTTGGGCAAGGAAAGATGATTTCGTGAGAATGAATAACTTGATGTTAGACAGTAGTAAGGCGGCAGTGGTGATTTGTTAGACATACTGTTTATGGAAGAGGTCTGTCATGTTGAGAGAATGCAGATTTTTTGATAGCATTTAGGCTTGTGGCGGCAAGTGGTCATTTTGAGGTTAGGCCTAATCTGTTGCAGCAGTAGTCAAATTTCTCACGTATTACAGTACACTTTTTAAAAATCAATAACACAAGTAAGGTACCAAATATTTGCCTGTCAGGGTACAAACTAATTCTGATTGTTAATCATACAGTAGCACAGGCACAACATTAACGGCCTTAAGTTACGCAAACTCACTGACANAACTAATTCTGATTGTTAATCATACAGTAGCACAGGCACAACATTAACGGCCTTAAGTTACGCAAACTCACTGACGTGGCAACCAGGCTGTGGTTGGGACAGTTTAAAACATTATGCTGTCTCCCTAGCAAGCCAGTTTGTATATTCCCCAACAAAAAATTACAGTAAATTTTAATGATCCTTGAAGTTTAAAGTTTTGAAAATAATGTTTTTGCAAATGCATGTTGTGGATGCAAGTTTCTAGTGTGTCAGAAAATGTGGTCCTTTTAAATACGAAACGTCTCGTCACTGGCTGAGACCACAAAAATTGCTCTAGCGATGTCAACAGCTCACACGAACTACATTGCTTCTACATGTCGGAACGAGTTTAATTTACCCCAAGTTGGGTGGAAAGAAAATATAATTTTGTAGGTGAATTAAAAAAATTTAGTCACTGTCTAAAATAAGTTCAGATAGAAGGGATGTGCTAGAAGATGCAATTTAAGGCTGATTAAGAACCGTTATTGAACTTGGCAAAAATTGCAATAAGTAAACAAAACACAGCAGGCATCTAATGAACGGGCCAATACAAATTACATACGCTGTTAAAGTGCAATGCCAGTAGAGAATTAACTTTTAACAATAATCCTGACTCTATCGAGGAATACTGCAGAAACATTTTTTTGCTTCAAACACACGAATTTCCTTATGCGGAGCGAGCTCTGTGGTTTGCGACTCCTGGCCTGCGGCATGTCCTGAAAACCAAACAGATTGATATAGACCCTCGATGGTTACTTCCAACTTTTCTGAAGCCCTGCTCAAGTTATACTTCCAGGATATTCCTCCTCCTCGTGCTAGTAAAGCTTAACTAAGTCTAGAAAATTACACCAAAGGACAACGCAACACATTTGTGCACTCCCGGTTGTAATATTCTGCATGAGAATGCTATCTTACCATGCACTACCAACACACATGTTTTTATTCATATGTATTATAAATGAAATATTATAATTTTAAAATACACTAGAAGGTATAAAATGCTTGTGATACATTGTATATTTAGGAAATACATGGGGTGATTTTTCAAAGGTTTGTTTCAAAAAGTGTGGAGAAACTGCAAATAAACTATAGATACATTATGTGGTCATGTTGACAGCCATGATAAAAGGTGACATTACATTCATTGAAAGAAATGAAATTAATTTTTCATGCATGTAAAAAATATCTATTTTAAAAAATTAGTACAGTAATTGTTGGTCATTAGGTTTCCTGTCAGTTCACTATAATTTATGCAATACCTAGGTAATGAAAAACTGTTGCTGAAATTCGACTTAGAAAAAAAGTTTTATAAAAATTGATTTTTAGCCCCTCCACCTTACGCCTATTTTTGCAGTCATTCTATCACATCTTCATGAATCCTGCATGTCTTAAAATTTGCTATTTTACTTTTCATTAATTCAGAGGGAAGTCGGGAAGGGTAACTAATCATGGGAATCTCAATGTTAGGTAACTTCTTCGGAGAAGTGTCACCAGAATTGACGACAAAAAATCTAGATTGGAATAAACACTACCTTATCACTTCAACAATTTCATGAACAATATGACACAATTCTGTCCTCTGCGAACTACAGAGTGAGTGTAAGTATTCAGTACAGAACGAGAGACGTGAGCACCTGTCGTGGACGGAAGATGTTGCAGAGCGGGCTGCTTGTGTTACTCGAGGGGCGGCACCTCCAACTCGTCGACGTCCACCGGTGGCTCTGCACACCTTTGCGGTGGCTCTCTGGGTGGCGGAGGTCGTGCTCCAAGCACTGCCCCAACCTGGAGTACACGAGGAGCATACAGGCAATCAGGTCCCGTAGACGGAAGGTAACTCATCACTCCACCAGGTGCAGACAACGGTGGACATTTCACACTACATTGTATGTGCAAATAAATTCTGCGGACTTCCAAGATGAAACTACAAAATATTTATGTCTCCATAAATTAGGGTTGCTATGCATCCTGGTAAACAAGCGTAGCCCTAGCCAGTTCAGGAAAATTCCTTGGAAAGTCCTGGATTTTTTATACTTGAACCAATTAAGTGTGTATTATGATGCAGTATTAAAATTAATCTGAACTCTTGCTATGAAGAAGCTGCTTTCTTGCCATTCAGACATGTCTTGCAGGAGCCAAATACCAGAAAAAAAAAAAATTAAAATTGTAGCTCTGGCAACTGATTATGCAAAAATCATACACTGAAAAGAAAATTTATAACATGAAAATTATCTATTATTGTGTCTACAAAATGAACAGTTTTTCACACTCCTAGTTCAGTTTAACTTTTGTTTTGTGTTCCATTAGTTTGCATGTCTGTGTAGACCACGTTACTAATCAGGATGCCAGGCCATGATTTTGCATACTGCCACGTGGTGAGCAGAAAAACTTACCAGATTCGTTACGTCACCACGTGGCATAACAGTCAAAGCAGACACATATTCTTCTGCTCGTTTGTTGGCCACGGAGCACGTCAAACGCAAGTACAGGGAGGCTGGTCACTAAAACGTAGGAATCATGTGTGACCACGTGCATGTTAGATCTACAGCCATCTGGCATTTATTACACAATAAATTAACAACAAAACGCGCGGGGAGCTACCATGAACTCAAGTGCAGTAAGATGAAACAGTACGATAGGTGCTGCGGCACGAACACTTACGAGAAGCGGCGTCGGAACCCGCCCCAGGTAGCTACGCTATATCACATCACAACAAACGTCTGTCTGGCTTGAGCTCCAACGAGAGACTTGCGAATGGCCGTCGGAGTGGAGCCTGATAGAGAACGGACAGTGTGCCAACCGGGTGTATTCCTGGAAGAAGAGAGGAAGCAGCTCGGCAGAGGGGCACTTTGCCTACGAGCTGCTGTGGCGCGTTCCCAGTGCCGTCTTGGCACTGCCTACTACACCACCTAAGAAACCAGTAACTTATAACTGGCGCTCAGCCTCCATCACAAGTGAACTATACCTAAACTGATGCAACATCCATCACCAAATGATAAAATGATTCAGAATGGCGTGAAACACAATCGCTCATCTCCACGTTTATTGCATGACAGCCAGCGATGGCTGCTTCTGGAGGAAACGACAGCAACACTGCGGCCAACACATGTTATCATGTGGGCGGGAAATTTAAAATGCCCACTGTATCGAAAATGTTGCCAATAATGCTGTCACTATATAAAATTGTCTACACTATCTAATGTATTTGTTCCAAGTCCAAACATTCAGGCCACCTTGAAATAGCAAAGTTATTTAAACACCTCGCAAGGCAGGGGGCAGAGCTCCACTGCTGGGTGTTTAGCTGTCCCTGACTGAGTGTGCGCTGTGGTCACCCCCGTCATCAGGGTGGAGCTCGATGATGAGCCCAGGGTGCCACTGCAGTGGAGGTAGTCGGTCGTCCTTCACTAATACCAACTGATCAGCAGCAAAGTTTGCACATGGTGGATGTCATTTGGTCCAATGTTGCGGTGTGTGGAGATAATCTCTGCTCTAGCTGCACCAGAAATCATGCTGGATTTGCTGTTCCAACAACCAACGCTTGATCTTGCTCCGGAACAGCAACCAGGGGTTCCAAGGTCAAAAAGTGGCCTGGGGTCAAGGTACTCAAGTCGTCGAGATCGGAGCTCAGGGGACACAGCAGCCTGGAGTTCAAGACTGCTCCCACTTTAACCAGGACCATGTAGAACTCCTCGAAAGCCAACACCTGGTCACCAACGACTTAACTCAAGTGAACTTTTGACTGACTTTGTAATGACGCAATATTCTTAATTTTTCGGGACACAGGTGTAAAATTCTTTTGTGTTTATTTAGCTTTGGAAAGCATCGTAATATTTTATCAGGTTTAAAGTTAAAGCCGCGGTGGTTCGTTTCCCGTGATAGTTTGTTTATCGAGCAGACGTGTGCTTTTGAAGGTTATCGGACAGACATCTGCTGTTTACGTTGTAACAGGAGTCAGTTTACCGGCTAGTTTCGAAAGTAGTTGTTTTGGTTATGCGTCAGCGACGTGACGTTCGGTTCTCTGGAAGTGGACGGTGTCAACAGTTTTAGTTTATTGCGACGCAGTTGAGAGTACGATAACATGTTGTGAGCGCGGGACACAGCGTAGTAGGGGGGGATAGGCCTGCCTAATATATACTGGTGGTGCCTATCGCATAAAGAGAGAAAGTAACCAACCGTCGAAGAAGACGCACCAGCCCGCAAGGGCGTGGGTCGTTAGGGTGCCAGGAGGGAACGAACATCCCTCCTGCCTTCATAACTTAGTCTTGCNCAGCCCGCAAGGGCGTGGGTCGTTAGGGTGCCAGGAGGGAACGAACATCCCTCCTGCCTTCATAACTTAGTCTTGTGATGCAAGTTTGAGACATTAATAAACTGTAAACGACTGTGGCGCTGTTTTCTGCACTGGTCTAACTGATTGTGAAAGTTCGTACTCTGGAAAGTCGTCTGTGCACTGTGAAACTTCAATAATAAATAAAGTATAAAGCAAACTAATCTGGAACTTCTTCTTTAATTAATTAGCCGTAGTGGACCATGACTCAGAGGTATTCTACCTATGAGCAAGCCGTGGCAACGTAAACATCGGCAGGGTAATACTTCCGCAACATTAAAAGATTGTGCCCAAAACTGTGCGGCTGCATTATTATAAATACGGAAGTAACAATGCCGGAACATTACAACTTAACCCTAGCCTCCCAGAGGCGATCAAAGCGAAGAGCGGTAGGCGGGATGAAATGCCACGCAATACCACACGAGGAGAAAGTATTGGAAACAGCTGTGAGGTGAGGAGCAAAGCAGCTGTTGCATTTCCTTGATTTGGTTGTTGGCACCCACCAAATTGGTGCCGCAATCACTATAAATATCAGACGAGTGACCTCTCCGACCAACAAACCACTTATATGCAGTCAGAAAAGCATCAGTGGACAGGTTTGATGCAATGGAGTGCTTTAGTAGCACAACATTCAAACAAACACAAATAGGCCTTTTGCCGAGGAATCTTGCGCAAGCAGCTGGATTTGATCATGAAAGGTCTTGCGTAATCATGTCCTTAGTAATGGTTTGACCTGCTGGACTCGCATTGCTAGCAGTGTGCCCATCATAGGTTGGCATGAGGAAGGCTTGGCCCAATAACACTTGATGCAGTGGCGCAAACAATGTGAAATAGCATGTTTATCTCCTAAGATCCAAAAATTGCACTCAAAGCATTTCCTGCAGTGCTTGAGTCCAGGGTCACAGTTTTGTTCGTGGTAGTGCCGAATGATTAGGTGAGTCAAAGGATGCTTCTTGGGGAGCAGAACAGGATGTTTTTGATGAAGTGACAGCTTGGACTGATGCAACCTACCACCAAATCTGATCAACCCTGAACTGTCGATGAAAGGGGCAAGAGCTTCCGAATCTGCGGTGTCAAGTGTTGCTGCTCGCATCAAAGTGCCGCTGGGTTACTATTTCACAGCATGTCAGTTATAATATTGTCAGAGGATTAAAAAAACTGTTATTCTTCTTGAACCTTCTCGGCTATTTCTGCCCAGCAGACTCACTTCTGAATGTCGCTCAAAAGTGGTAATCTTCCCTCATGTGGTCAAATAGGAGAGGATGAGTTTCTAAAATACCCACAAAACATACGGAGTTGTTAGTTGTCNATCTTCCCTCATGTGGTCAAATAGGAGAGGATGAGTTTCTAAAATACCCACAAAACATACGGAGTTGTTAGTTGTTGCGCATACAAATGTTTGGTGATAACGATGGAAAATCAGTGATTCACTCTCTGAACTCGACAATACAATACTAACTGCAGACAGAATGCTGATTTGGCGTCCGGCCTCACCCCACTTTAACACGTTGCCTGTACGCGCACTACTACATTCCTTTCCTAAGGTTGAAACTTTTAGAGACACCACCTGGNATCTTCCCTCATGTGGTCAAATAGGAGAGGATGAGTTTCTAAAATACCCACAAAACATACGGAGTTGTTAGTTGTCGCGCATACAAATGTTTGGTGATAACGATGGAAAATCAGTGATTCACTCTCTGAACTCGACAATACAATACTAACTGCAGACAGAATGCTGATTTGGCATCCGGCCTCACGCCACTTTAACACGTTGCCTGTACGCGCACTACTACATTCCTTTCCTAAGGTTGAAACTTTTAGAGACACCACCTGGNCCACTTTAACACGTTGCCTGTACGCGCACTACTACATTCCTTTCCTAAGGTTGAAACTTTTAGAGACACCACCTGGTGATCTCGTCACACCACTTCCTTGCCACTTCAGCGTGCGGCCAGCGTAAGGTGTGCTCACCTTGGGGGCTGCGATCTGGAGGTGGCCGGTGGTCTGGGACCTGCGCACAGCCGCACGGTCCGACTGCACCTCGGCAGGGAACACCAGCTGCAGCACTTTGCCTCTGATGGTGAGCGTGGCGTGCGTGGGCTGCACGTCGACGTCTATCAGGGCCGTGTCGAGATGCCTGCAACCCAGCACCACCTGTGTGTCTCGTGGCTGCCCGCGGCAAACGGCTCTCAGCACGGCACCTCACGTGGACCACGACGGAGTTACGTTAACGGTGGACAACACAGGCTCAATGCACGACTTCCGACTGGCATCACACTTGGATGCTATTAAATAACAAGCTACGAGGAAAAACTCGATGTATTAGTTACAGCCACCAAAAAAACCCTAAAAATTAATATAATAAAAAAAACTTTATTGTATGCAAGAGCATATATCAGTTAAATATCCCCCCTGCCTCCTTTTTTTCCTCTGTCAGTAATTCCCATTACATTTTATGACCGTTTAAATTACATACTATAATAAATTATTCTACACAGTAATATTTAAAGTACTTGCTGTTTTTACAGCTAGCTTGGACTCTGCCCACAGCACACATTTGAGACTATAAAACTGAAAAAACATGCAAGGCTCCTGTGAGTTGCATTAATAGTGGCTAGTGCCTAGAAACTACTTTCATACCAGATCAAATTTTAAAGAGAACATGCATNCTGTGAGTTGCATTAATAGTGGCTAGTGCCTAGAAACTACTTTCATACCAGATCAAATTTTAAAGAGAACATGCATTCAAACATTAATTTTATAGATACTCATGGTTCCCCTAAATTTGTTCATATGAACCAAAATAACTGAATTTCAACAGATACCCGCCCCCACCAACCGTGAAAATAGTATTCAAATTGCAAATATTGCTAGCTGGGTACATGAAGTCATGTTCACACATCTCTGATTGAAAAATTATATATTTTTATTGATGAAATGTAAATTTATACATGACGGTAATGTATTCTGGGCATTACTATAACCCACGTGTGAATTAACAAAAAAGGTAGACTGGAATGTCACACATAGGCCTAATATACAGCATGTATATATTTGCCAAACATATGCAATAATATATTACAAAAAAAATGTTGTTACAATCTTGGACAAGACATGTCGGTCGCAAATAACAATCTAAAACATATTATCACAGGAAAAAATATCCTTTATTGAAAGTAAAATTATTATAATTGGTAAATGCATTGCGATTAAAATGTGGTGAACTCCAACTGACTCAGAACAGTATTTTTGCGTTAAAAAAAAAACAGCGGCTGTAATGGGAACAGGTGAAGTTATTTTTTTTCTCTCTTACAGTGTGCATCAGTGTCGACATTGGCCGTTGCAACTGCCATAGGGCGGAGCGTGGAACATGCCTTGCTGCACGCGCATATCTCACCAGGCAAGTACGGTGCGGGAAAAGAGAACTACGCGAGCAGACACTGTGCTACGGAACAGCTGACAGGTTCAATATGTTGCTCGCGTGCTGCATGCTAATAACGGTAAATTTTAATGAATATGTGATCAGTTTCTGCTGTCACGCATGACGTGAGGGCACTGTCCATACAACCCAAGCTGTTATAGATGTTTCAGCTTGCAACTGTTTTTTAATTAGAGCTGGGCGGGAAAGGTAATTTAAACTCGGGAAAATTTCGGGCGGGAAAAATAATTTCCCGCGGGAANAACCAGGCACCGTACGAACAAGTTCTGATTGTAACGACAACTGCCGTGATCTTCACGCATCTGCACAAAATGAGCTTACGATTATCAGGAATTTAATGGACCTAAACCTACAGTAAATACAATTATCAAGAACAGTGTATCACTGAAGCAGATCCATTTATTACATTTTCTGTGGGCAGCTGACCACTATACCACACAGGTGTTCACACACTGTAATTTTTCATCTCTTTATCAGAATGCACGCTCTCAAATCCTCATTTATCTCACACACACTACAATTCGCTCACTATGCATTTGCATGCTAATTTGCTTTATTTCGGGTGGCCCATGCAGCAGCATCAGTCTCATTATTTCTGTTGGTAGTATCTGCTACAACTTCCATTTCGTTATTGCTGAGGCAATTGCAAAATAGTTTCTCCAAAAGAATATGTAACTGTAAGTTTAAAGGATTATATGCAATATAAAAGGCAACAATCAGATTTTACTTTCCTTTATTTTTGTACAAAATCTCTACGGCCCATAACCAGGGTAGTGGTCGATGTACATAATTTCCTTCTCTAATTCTTTGCTCCCTGTCATTACCATCACTCTTTGTGGATCACCTTCCCCAGGCTAGAAGCCTCCCCTCATAGTTGTGTCTGTTGTAGTCTGCCGATACGATCCTCCTATTTCTGAGAGAGGACCCACGGGGAGTGCCGGCTCACCTGTAAACGGCCACGTCCAGCACAAAGCTGTCGCCGCTCGCATTCTCTGTCAGCGTAAAGGGTATCTTGGCCTGGTTCACGTTGAGTGGACGGCCGTCTGGGGCCCGCAGTCTGCGCGTGGTCACAGGGGGCGCTGAGGCTGCCTTGCTACAGGCCTGCCGCAGGGACATGGCGGCAAGTGCCACACGCTCTTCAGGGCAGTTCTCGCTAGCACTGCTCCACAACCTGCAACACCAGATGCTGCCTCCTTCCCGGCCATACTGTACCCATAATCACAAATACACTGCATGTCTTTTGTGTATTCAGAGCAAGCGCACTGTTCTCACTGAATTACCACGAGACAGATATCTTTAATAGACAGTCTAGAGCAAGGGTGCTCAGACTTGTACCATCAGCGGTCGACCGCAAAAAAAGTGGGGGGAAAGCGATCAACAAAAAAATAAGGGGGGTAGAACTGAGCTCTAACATGACAGATGGTAAGCCTGTCGCTGTTATGACCTATGTATGGTTTTTTTTATTAAGCCCCGGCCACACTCACGTGTTACTATACCGAGTACACTTTGATCATGTTATGTTTACATTTTGTAAATCGTTGTAGCCATTTTTCGAAGAAAGTGCGACCTAGCGAGAATATTCATAACGATTAGCGCAAAGGTGTACTCTCATAACTATCAGCGCTCCAGGCGACGGATAAAATTGTTGTTTGATTCTTGCAAACTTGCCAAAATGGAATAAAACTCACAAGGTGAGTTCTTAATCCAGAAAGCCATTCTTTACAAACAATGGGAGCAAACAATACTAAGCCGCGCAGACAACTCCAGCAGTGTGCAGCGTTCTTTTCGGCGCGACTTTACATTTTAGTATTACGTATCACAGTGTCGCAGTACGAGTGACCGACGGAAGGCGCTTATTTTTAATTTCTTGAGGGAATGCGGACATATGTCCGCGATCGACTTACAAAGCTCTCGCGATCGACCATTTGAGCATCCCTGGTCTAGAGGATGTACGAGGCGGGAAGCGGGTGCAGCATTGATGAACTAAGAAGGCAAGAGTGCCAGAATAAGCCTCATTTCAAGGTCATGTCTGCCACTTGCTGCAAGAGCTTAACTTCAAAGTTATGATCAAACTAGTGACTTCACAACTGGCAGGTTGCTAATTAAATTCTGGTCAAGNGAGAGTGCGACCTAGCGAGAATATTCATAACGATTAGCGCAAAGGTGTACTCTCATAACTATCAGCGCTCCAGGCAACGGATAAAATTGTTGTTTGATTCTTGCAAACTTGCCAAAACGGAATAAAACTCACAAGGTGGGTTCTTAATCCAGAAAGCCATTCTTTACAAACAATGGGAGCAAACAATACTAAGCCGCGCCGACAACTCCAGCGGTGTGCAGCGTTCTTTTCGGTGTGACTTTACATTTTATTATTACGTATCACAGTGTCGCAGTACGAGTGACCGACGGAAGGCGTTTATTTTTAACTTCTTGAGGGAATGTGGACATATGTCCGCAATCGACTTTTAAAGCTCTAGCGATCGACCATTTGAGCATCCCTGGTCTAGAGGATGTACGAGGCGGGAAGAGGGTGCAGCATTGATGAACTAAGAAGGCAAGAGTGATAGAATAAGCCTCATTTCAAGGTCATGTCTGCCACTTGCTGCAAGAGCTTAACTTCAAAGTTATGATCAAACTAGTGACTTCACAACTGGCAGGTTGCTAATTAAATTCTGGTCAAGATGTGAGTTTAAATTTTTACCACCGACATGTGTTAGTTATTCTGAGGCGTATAAAAGACTCAGACTAACTCCTGTGTGATACCACATTCTCAAAAGGCAAGAAAGTGGCATGACCATAACAATTCACAGTGTGTGGGCTTGCCTACAAAGAAATTCATGCCACTGTAAGCATATGTACAACACAAACACTGACACGTCAAAGAAAACCTCCAGACACAAGTCACCAATCTGGGTTCATGGGTACTGCATTTTCTCTTCACAGCAAGTCATCCTACTGCCTACTTGAAATGGGCCTAGCTATGCACACCACAGAGAGGGGAGTCAAGTCCTCCTTCAGATTTGGCACTTGTCATGGCTGGGTGCCTTACCTACTGCTCAGTCATTTGTCACATTCCCCACGAGGAAATTGTAGTGTTACGAATTGGCCCCACTGTTCACTCATTTTGACAAAGCACAATACTAGTGAGAGAAGCCACAAGCAGATTTACAGACAACGTAAAGAAACTTTTCAGTCAAAGAGCTAACCGATAATGAACTCGGTATTTTGTCGCATCACCAAAAAATGTGGGTCCACTTTACGCTATGATATTTTGTGAAGAACTTGGCNATGAACTCGGTATTTTGTCGCATCACCAAAAAATGTGGGTCCACTTTACGCTATGATATTTTGTGAAGAACTTGGCTTCCTGGAACCAATACCTGCTTCCTGTGCACAACAGGAGTCAATGAGAATCAAACCGCAGCAGGACTTGAGAGTTGGGGTGGTAAGGATGGACAGGACTCCGAACCAAGGAGATTGCACAGCCGGCAACTTACAGGCCTCCGAGTGGTGGCTCCTCGGCTGGGCAGTGACTTCCCCACTGGCGACGGCTGACGTGGGTTCAGTTGCCTGTCTTTCCTGAGAATCCCCTCGCCCTAATCAGACCTGGATACTTGTCATATTGGATTGTCTTTAATTAGATAACAATAAATATTTACGTACAAATTGTTTTATCTGAAGTCTTGCTTCCATATACCATCATAACTCAAAATGGTAAATTTCTTTAAATCATCAAAACAAACAAATAATACAATAGCGTTTGCAAAAGAACAGTGTTATATGAATGAACAGGGTTGTGCCATGTTACCTAAAATGATCTTTTGATTATGGGAGAACAGAGGCTATTTCTCAAAATTACCACCCNACAGGGTTGTGCCATGTTACCTAAAATGATCTTTTGATTATGGGAGAACAGAGGCTATTTCTCAAAATTACCACCTTCAAAAAAAATGTCCTGCTTTACATGAAATTTTGACATCATGCAGAATGAAACGTCCAACCTTCAAACGACCAACACCATTTGTCTGTTAGTAACACTGAGCCATAAGGCATCACTCGTCAATTGTCGCCAGTTAATGATACCCACCGGACTCGATACAAGTACATACAGCGCATGTGACACACACATTCCTGAGCACATATACAACGAAAATGTGTAAGTTGCAGTAATATCTTATTTGTTTTTTATNACAGGGTTGTGCCATGTTACCTAAAATGATCTTTTGATTATGGGAGAACAGAGGCTATTTCTCAAAATTACCACCCTCAAAAAAAATGTCCTGCTTTACATGAAATTTTGACATCATGCAGAATGAAACGTCCAACCTTCAAACGACCAACACCATTTGTCTGTTAGTAACACTGAGCCATACGGCATCACTCGTCAATTGTCGCCAGTTAATGATACCCACCGGACTCGATACAAGTACATACAGCACATGTGACACACACATTCCTGAGCACATATACAACGAAAATGTGTAAGTTGCAGTAATATCTTATTTGTTTTTTATCTGTTCTGATTTTATGAACAGGAAACAGAATTAGATGGTGTGGCGCTACAACACGCAGGTAAAGAGCTCACAGATATAAGCAGATCCTGTACTGGACATATTATGGACCCACTGTGAATATGGTGCAAAACATGAGAAGTGGACAAGAGAATTGAAATACAAACAGGTGATGATCATGAAGTTCACAAGAAGCATGATTGGGAATAACAATAAAAAAAAAACAATAAGGAACAAAGTGGTACAAGAACAGGGTCAAAGATCACAGCCGAAGCAAGAACGAGGTCGTAGGTGCGCATCAACACAATACTGGAGATAAAGTTTTTTGGCAGGGAGACAATAAAATTAATGGGATGAGTAAATAACTCAAGGCATTTGGAGAAGANCTGGAGATAAAGTTTTTTGGCAGGGAGACAATAAAATTAATGGGATGAGTAAATAACTCAAGGCATTTGGAGAAGAGGTGGAGACTGGGAAAGAGTGAAACTAGGATGGTGGAATGGAGGAGGGAGATGCAGGAAATTTACCAAACTGACACCGCCGCAGGCTGAATACAGTTTAGGATTATGTTGATGGAGGTTTTGTAAAAACCCAATCGCATTCACACAGTAACTCCTGCACCAGAGTTTAGTCTGCCACCTGTTTCAGTATTGGACATGTCGGCAGCATGCACGCATAGAGTAAACTCCCACTAAGCTGCGATAACAGTGAGCACAGAAAAGCAATCTAACACTAAAAAAATATGGCTGTGCAAACTTGTGACTTTTCACAGATACAACATTAAGCTTGTCGTGTTACTGTTTACTTGCAAGGTAGTTAGGCCCAGACGTTTGGGCGCCAAATTTATGTCAGGGTATATTTTGTTAGTATTTTTGCGTGTGAAAACAAAATAAATACATATTATTTCCTTTTCCTTATTTCCATTAACCTGTAGAATATGTGAAGGAATGTTGGGCGTACGAGTGATGATTTAACAAATTCTTATCACGCCGTTTGCTTCCTCTATGCGCGTGGCGTCTGACTGATGCAACGAGAGAAATTTTGCTTAAAATGATAGTTGCAATGCAGAAATGTCAGAATTTAAATTGAGATCACAGGTAGGTAGAGACTCATATTTGTGAAGTAGTAGAAGAAAACTCTTCATAAGACACAATTACGTAAAACACGGTTACCCTTTGAATTAACATCTAAGCACACTAGAAATAATTTCATACACTTTTTATGAAAACCAAGAAAACAAAACATGCAAAACCCTTGGTGATAAGACTCTATCTACTGCAACTTCTACACAAAACATAACACAATTTATATGTGCAGAAAACAGAAGTTTTATTAATGAAAGAAATTACGTGAAAATAAGCATTCTTAAATAAAAAATTCAAAAAATCCTCAGTTCAGGATGCAGTTTTAANATGAAAGAAATTACGTGAAAATAAGCATTCTTAAATAAAAAATTCAAAAAATCCTCAGTTCAGGATGCAGTTTTAAGTTAGTGAAAATCCAAGGAAATATGCTGTCAAAATCACCTCTTTAAATCTCAGCAAACAAAAAGATAATTTACGTGAGCAAAACTAGGAAACTGGCTCATTAATTTTCTTAGCATTGAATACTCAAAATGTTTGTAGATAATTGCTCAGCTTTAGAACAAGAAAATCCCTCTAACTGGCTTCTGGATAGTGTTTGTGGAAAATTAACGCCCTTATTTAAAATTCAGATAATCAATTAAAAATATCTAAAAGTCACTCTCTTGAAATGCAAAATAATTTAGAAATTTCTAAATAATTTAAGAAAAGTTTGTAGCACACAAGCGTAAAATATATTCCAATTCATAATTCATATTACCCAGCTCTGTAGGTCATACTTAAATGCTGGTGGAGACGGCTGCTGGCGTTCTTGCAGCACTAGAAAACTATTTGCTATGCGTTTTTGGGCCGCTTCTTTCATGCCCTGCGTATTTACAACAACTTGGTGCTTCTCTAACACCATTCCTACACTTACGTTGGGCGGTAATTGCAAATTTACTATAAAATCTTGCAGACAAAAATTTATGTATTACCACTCGTTATGGCATCTGACGAGAGAGTAATCAATCACCGGGGTTCACACAATGATGCTAATTAAAATGGAAATTCCATAAAGGCGCTACTTCCTCCTACATCATAGTCTAATCAGTCCTGTGATTACACATTCCTCCGTGGTCAAAACTGCTGCATAAAACCACATGAAAAGGCAAAGAGAAAAACGATTAGAAATAATTGTCTTTACGCAAGCTATCTTAGTTCACATAACAAATAAAATAAAGAAGTAGAACTGACAAAACGTGAAAAGTAAACAAACCAAAAATATATAAATAAAATTTTGGAGGTGATGTCCTGAATTACAAATCTAGCTATATCTGAGGGTAGGGCCTTTAAAATAAAATTATTATGTTTCCAAAAATAAACAAACATACAAATCAAAAGAAAATGAAAACATAAACAAAAGCTTTAAATGCTGAAATCGTTACAAACTAAACACTATGTACAAAAGCTATGCCCAAAATCCTTGTAGCGAGACTATTAACGACCTCAGGATTGAGACATGTGATGAATATGTTACGAGAAGAGATTAAATAATTGATAACTCTCAAAAAAGATTGTGTAAACTGTACACAGATAGTAACACATACTCGTCATTTTGACATAACAAAATGTTAGCATTTACGTAAGAAGTCTTCTCTAATTATTTGTCTTTAGCTGCGATGTTGGCAGGGTATTGTGAAATGCTCATGTCCATATCAAAAAAACATAAAATTTAATTTTTTAAATAAAATAATCTGAAAACTAGTTTACGGAAGTACAAAAATGTGCGGGAATACTGCATTAACTATTTAGTTGGTATGTTTCCGTTCACTTTCCACTGTACTGACAGTAGAAACACAAGGACTTGAGGCAGAGTGATGGTAACCGACACTTACTGCTTCAGCTCCTCGTCTTGTGCGCTCTGGCACACTCTCAGCACGTGCTGCAGCCTGACGGCGGCACGCTCCTTCTGCGCAGCTCGGAACACTGTAACACATGCAGCGCTTTCACTTACTGACGAAATTGTTTACAGAAATTGCATGCGTAACAAACATTATTATTTAAAAATTACGAAACCGTATTAGTACCTTTAGCCAGAAAGTTTACCGTAATCCAGTGGTTAATCCCAGGCACTACAAAATACCAATAGTTTTCATATTTCGTAAACTGTGCCCTGATATATAAATGATTTTATGTTGGAAAGTATTGTTAATGAATAAGTAACCTATTTACTCAGACTTTATTTTTTGTCACACTTATAATTTTTCAATATTTATGTAAACAGCAAACAACTTTACGGCATGATTTACATATTTACTGCACTTGCAAGACAGTGATGTATAAAGCTGTGTTGCAGCTATGCTGTGACATGATATATGTACAGTTTATGTTTAAGTGCTAGAAGCTGCAATCTGATCTGAAAACAAAATTTATAATCACGAGACAGAAAACACAAGTACTCACAGGGTGGTACTTACNACTTATAATTTTTCAATATTTAAGTAAACAGCAAACAACTTTACGGCATGATTTACATATTTACTGCACTTGCAACACAGTGATGTATAAAGCTGTGTTGCAGCTATGCTGTGACATGATATATGTACAGTTTAAGTTTCAGTGCTAAAAGCTGCAATCTGATCTGAAAACAAAATTTATAATCACGAGACAGAAAACACAAGTACTCACAGGGTGGTACTTACGTGGAGGTTAAGAGGGGAGGGGGAGAGAAAAGAGAAAGTGACAGACAGACGCACACACACGCACGCAAGTTGGACNCGTGGAGGTTAAGAGGGGAGGGGGAGAGAAAAGAGAAAGTGACAGACAGACGCACACACACGCACGCAAGTTGGACGGACACATTTTCCGCACGGATGCGCAGTGGCAAACGTTTCACTGGCTCGGCCAGCTTCTCCAGGTGGCAAGTGGGGGTACACTGCAATCTGTTAAGCAGCGGTTGGCAAACAGAGAACTTAGCGACCAGAAGGCAAACTAGGGTGCTGTGGGAAACTTGAAATGTGGCGGAGGGATTGTCTTGTGTTTAAGCGAGATCTGTCTGGATCTGGTGATGTACTGGTGGGCCGGTTCCCACCATCTGCCAGCTACAGTTTGTTCACCAAACAAGCCACAGCTGTTGTAAATGTAAATTTGCGGGAGAAGCCAGTTGCAGCACCTGCAGCATCTCACAACCAGAACTTTGACTCCTGTTACACAACCAGAGTGGTCGGGGCCCTGCCACCTTCTAATAATGGTGCAGAACTATGACGCTGGGAACTGATCCATCATTACATCACCAAATCCAGACAGATCTAGCTTAAACACAAGACAATCCCTCCGCCACATTTCAAGTTTTCCATTGCACCCTAGTTCGCCTCTTGGCCGCTAGGGTCATTGTTTGCCAACCACCAATCAACAGACTTCAGTATACCACCACTCGTCA
Source organism: Clitarchus hookeri (assembly GCA_002778355.1). Classification (NCBI taxonomy): domain Eukaryota; kingdom Metazoa; phylum Arthropoda; class Insecta; order Phasmatodea; family Phasmatidae; genus Clitarchus; species Clitarchus hookeri. The sequence continues at coordinate 117,755 of NQII01001514.1, forward strand.
CTTCACTTGAAAAAGCTGGCCTAGCCAACAAAATGTCATGACTGCACGTCTNGCGGCCTATTCGCACCACATCTTCAAATTTCTAATCAGTCATCTCATCTTACAAGGAATTTGCCAGACATTATTCGCATGAAGTATTTATGTAGTAGTTCTGGGGTATTGGTTTGTACTTGGCAAAACTGAAACGTATGTTAACATTCTCCTCATAGTTGTACTGTTACAATGATTGATGACATTTGAATACCACAAAAATAGTTCTGAGTCACCCTAAAAACTGTAATCTTTTATGATAAGTACACAGGCACATTCATGGAGCTGTTGTGAAGTCTGATGCCCACTAAACAAGCATTTCAGCCCTGGAAAATACGACCTTCCACGCAAGAGCTAAAGCAACGATAAAGCAAGGAAATGTTTGTCACTGTGTATTTGTAATTAGAAAGCTGTTTTCATTCTTATGACACATTGGAAATATTTTACATTTTAATATGGGATTAATTAGAAAATTATTTAAATTGAGAACTGGTATTTCATTTAACAGATTTGTTAACAACTGGTAAACACGAGGCAATTAAAATAAACTATTAATTTAGTAGGAAATATGCCAAGATGTATTTACAAAGATGCCAGCTGCAAATGTGGACCAATGATGTGTCTGCTTGTCAGAGTGTCAGTGCAACAAAAGGCTGAGCGATCTCGGTGGAGACCGCGCGTACTGAAATCCTGGTAGTTGGTCTTGTTGCACCGCAACTAGGGAAGAGGCAGTGGATGGGTGTACCTGCGTAGTCTCGCTGCTGACCGAGGATGTGACCCTCCAGCACAGGGAGGGCCTGCCGCGCCGTGATCCTCTCCGACCGCGAGATCTCCTGCCCGTCCAAGGATGTCAACTGCGGCAGCGTCACCACCACGTACTGCCGATAGCCCTCGTAGTCGGTACACGGATTGCCTGTGAGGTACCTGCACCAGTGGGACACTCCCTTACTGCCTGCCGGGCACGTCACTCGCTCTTGTAGTGTTTGGTCGACGTAAATATAAATATGCGTGTTCCCGTGTTCAGGGTCAACAACGTGGATGAGAGCAATCTGTCCTGTCCAAGGAACGCAGACCTGTTGTTACGGTCAGGCACGAATTTAAAAGGGGTTACGGTGCCCTTCCCTCAAAAATCTTTAATAGACATATTATGAAAGAGATGAATGATGACTGCACGTCTTGCGAACAAAATGAAAAACAACACTGAAAATTATATTTAAAATACTGTGTCATGCTTTGCACGAGAAAATAATTTACCTTATCTCTTTATATCTTAGTAAAACATTACATACATTAAGAAGGAAAAGTATGTTTAACAGCACACACTTTTTTTTTACATTTTCTAAATTTGTGCTTATTATGGCCAGTNATTAAGAAGGAAAAGTATGTTTAACAGCACACACTTTTTTTTTACATTTTCTAAATTTGTGCTTATTATGGCCAGCCCAAACAATGGTTGAGGGGAAAGATAAGCTGGAGGTAGAGTGGTGGCAGAATGAAAACAGGATGAGAAAGAAGATCCCTGAGAAAGTGTATATTGTGGCCGTGTCAGAGACACTCGCCACCCAAGAATCCCTGTTTGGAAAGTTCCAATCCTCTGGGGCCCCGAGATCAAACTGGGGACAAGCAGCGGTAGGCCAACATCTAACAAACAAATTAACATTCAATCATAATTATTTTTAACTGATTTCTGTTAAAAGACTTTCAGTGAAACTCTTTTCACGCAAACGTCAAGGGACTTGGATTTTTGCAGTTTGTAATAACAGGTGTTAGTGATGGTTATTAAAAAAAATGTAAAGAAATTCAAATTTGCATATTGGAAAAATATTGAAAAAATAAAGACACACTTATCACTAGCATGACTTTGTTTTACCAATGAACTTGACATTACTTTGTAATACAAATCAACGTTAAATTCTGTATCTCCCTCCAAGAAGAAAGAAGACAACTTTGTACTAACCAGAACATTGAAATAAAGATGTTTTTATTAATGAGGTTTCACTATTCAATTGAATACACTTAACGTTGCAGTATTCTTTGTACAGCTCTACGTGAAGAGGGAAGTGAACTGAACATGACGTTGCACCACACTGCAAGTTTATGAAGATAACAAGAGCAGGCAAAATGTGTTGTGTTCACAGTCACACGACAGGTCTTATCTACTAATGTTCCTGAATTGTCACTCATACTGACTGATTTACTACACGCAGTAACTGCATAGCCCAATATCAAAATGCTGTGATTTTGTGTTATTTTTATAGGTATAATACCATGAAGGTGAGCAGTACAAAAGAACACACCTCCATGGGTAATACCACGATCATAGAATACGTACATTCCTTGTATCTGCTAACCTGGGCCTACCTGGCGTGGTGAGAAAGTATCCTCCCACACGTTTATTTATTTACATCTGAACTGAGTCAGTATATTTTAATTTTATTACATTTGTTTTGTTTAATTACGTTCCATTTAGTTTGGTTAGAATTGTATCTTTAGGACAACCTCTCTTTAAATTTCTGTATAATTTTACTGTCATAAGTATTGTAATTTTACTACAGAGTGCAGTTTGTATTCAGTGACAGAAGTTAATGTATGTTTATTTTCTCTTTGCAGTAGCCTATTTAAAACGTATGTACATAAGTTTATTTTTGCACCTCAGAGAAATCAACTTTTACTATTTTTTATCTAAGTTTGTGATAACAGGATATTACATTATCTTAGATATTTTTCCAGGTCATCATATTTGTGTGTGAACCCTGGAACTCTCAAATCAAACATGATGGTAGGCAGTCCATCGTAATTTTTGTACCGCGATTTTTTAGTAAAATTTTGCCAAGACTGCCCAGCGTAAGCTTACGAGAGGTGTTGAGAGGCACCTCAAAGTTCTATAAATGTTCGTGAACAAGCAAGAGTCCTGAAAAGCCAGATTTTAGATTTTGAGTGTGCTTTATTCATCCGACCCTGCCAACTTCACTTCGGAAGGATGAGTATTCCTAAAGACTTACGGTACCATCTTGTCATCATACATCAATTAATTTTTCTGTTTCTCATCAAGAGTTAAATTATTTCTGATTTTTAATTATACCATGCACACTAGCCGTGGTGTAATAAATACCAGCATCTTAATTTGAGACACTGGTAATTTTTGTTTTATTGAAGCCAGAAACTCCAGTAACAGTTACGTTGTCACGTAATTTGAAATTTAATATGGCTCACAAAAGAGGTGGTAGTCAAAATTGTTTTTAATATTTTAATTTGCCTGACTCAGTTACAATACAAATTTCTCTAATTTCACATTGATTTTTATTTCAATTTCCACAGTAATTTTAATATTTTTAATTCGCAAATACATAAGATTTCATTTTAATAAACATAAATTTTTCCAGCTCATATGTGTTACGTTAATGTAGTATCATCAGTAGTTTGCATATTTTATTGGTTGCATTCATACAAATGGTATGAATTCTCATGTGCCTTGTGTTATTTCCGAGTGTGTTTCCTGTTTAAGTTATCAAGTGTGTGTTGCTTTCATGTGTCTTGTTTCCTATATTTTCAGCCGTTTAAAAGCTGCAAATTTGGATATTGGTAAGTTTTCTTTCCACGTACGTATTCTCTGAGGAGTCGCACGCACGAGTTGGTTGTTTTACCGCACGGAGAAAGGCACCGGCGTCTGGCAAATACTCTTACGCGCACACTGCAATAGTTGATTATCTTTTCAGATCCAATTTAAATCACACACTAAGGTACTTAAACATATTCCTACCCAATCACTCATTCATACATCACAACAAACTTGTAACATTTACATCCATTCTGCTGACACAAATACATTCCTAATGCTTTTCTTAGGCTTCCAAAACTGCATGACTATAATGTATAAAGCACAAACAATTTGAAGATATCAACATTTGGAATAAATAATGTGAATATCCCTTTACTTGGCACGTAAAACTAGCAGTATTTTAATAACAGCACTCTGTGGCTATTTCATGAACTAAATCAGTCAATTAGAGTGACAGTTTTCCACGTCGCTGTCACGACCNTAATGTGAATATCCCTACACTTGGCACGTAAAACTAGCAGTATTTTGATAACAGCACTCTGTGGCTATTTCATGAACTAAATCAGTCAATTAGAGTGACAGTTTTCCACGTCGCTGTCACGACCTAGCCTTCTAAAATTACGGTAGTGATGACGACTACTGTGCGAGCTTGGGAAGCAGCAGGCAGGGAAGGTACTGACAGACACCGCAGGGCGACGTTGTGGCGCAGGGTTGCCACACTGCTCAGCTCGCCCACAAAGTTGAGGGTGAGGTCAAGCTTGCACAAGCTCTCGCATCCCTGCAGCCCGTCCACTCGCTCCACGCAGTTCAGGGCAAGGTTGAGGTACTCCAGTCTCTTGAGCCGCCCCACGTTCTCTGCAAGGGGAACCTCGGTCACGCCACACATTCAACCAAGATTTTAAAGTCAACCCGCGGGCTGCTGCAAGACCCCTCACGGCACTCGATGGTGTGAGTCAAGTTTATGGTTGGTGTTTGCATCAGGACTAGAAAGGGTAAAAATTGTATTCTCTTGTAATTACACCAAGTTCTCAAATTTTAAACCTAACATGGCGACCGACACCGAAACACATACTGTCTCGCCACTGCAATCTTCAACGACTTGTGGAAAACAAACGACAGTCGCAGTTGCAATGTTCCAATATAAAGCAGTAGTCCCGCAAGTCACAAACACTACAAAATGCACTAGATATGAAGAGGTTCCATTTCGTTATTTACATAAGGTCCTTTGGGGGATCACTAAACAAAATGACAGGACCTCCTGAGTACAGTGGGGTTCAAACCACTAGGCTAAGAAGACTATGTGCTCGTGAACTTAATTAGTTCATCAGGTGTATGGGAATGCGGGCAGGTAAGGTTGTGATGCAGCAGCCCGGTGGCAGCGGGGAGCCGGGGCTCACCGATAGCAGGGATGAGGTTGTCCTGGAGCAGCAGTATGCGCAGGCCACGGCACCAGTCCTGCAGGTGCTCTATCCTGCCCAGGCGCTGCTGGGCCAGCGACAGCTCCTCCAGTGACCAGATGTCCCCGTTGTTGTGCTCGCTGCGACGACGCACCAGCGTCTCCGACACTGCAAAGACATCCATGCTTCCACACTGTCCTACAGTCGCCACAAGAAATCTATTTCAAAATTTCCTAATATTTACCGGTTTTGCTGATATTCTGATAGCATTCAGAGATGATAAGATCAAAATGAAAAGAAAAACTTACCTGAAATTGAAAAAATTAGTTTTCTTTTAATATAAAAGACTATTTTATTTTTTGAACTAAAATATAATAGTTAAGTCTTGTTTGTAATGGTGCAGTTAATAATAATTTTATAGGAAACATTTTTTTTTTTTTTGCGAGGGGATGTAATTGTTTTCCAGTATTTCAGACTTTTGGCAGAGTTAGTATGTGTATTGGTCATTAGTTTGTTTTTTCTAAAGTGATACTTAAAGTTACGTCTGTGATCAGTGATAGGGGCCGTTAAGTTGTTCGTTGCTGTTCTTACTTTTCGAGCACGTTCTGGAAACATACTCGTTTGTTACTTCGGCACAATTCGGCTTGCATGGAAAAGCGGCTGCGTCGGGCTTCGCACCAATTGTCCGAAGTGACTTTTTGTACCGCGTGATGCCTTTTTAGGTAGTGATCGAGAGGCGCAATAATAATAGCACAGTGGATGTGAGGGGTGGAGGTGGAGTGTTGTGGAGTTATTAGCAGTGAGCGCCCACTGCCACTTATCACTCCGCGGTTCATAGTAAACAGTTCCCCGTCCAACATGCGGAACCGCACTTGTTGCGACGGTCATGTAACTTTATGGATTCTGCCACACTGTTCTTGTAATCTGTCCAGCTCATTGTATCACAAACTGTTTCGTGTCTCTGCTATGCAAAGTACGTGAATTGCATAGGCTTCAATAAATCTCAGGAAAAATTTTTTGACATTGCACTTTTTTATAAATATTTGCAGAGTTATTACCTTTTCTCATGAATTTTCCCAGTGAGTGAATCGAGTTAAGTTACAGACATCTACTGTTTCTGATGGCTGCAACATTACAAGTTTTGGCTCGTGGTAAAACTGTTTTTGTTACTTGGTACGAGAATTAAAAAACTAAGTTGTGGCAATGCTGTGCACAATCCAACCAGCATCAATTTGTCACTACACACTTCTTAATAAAACTGTCTTTTCCTATTTAATAGGTATTACATTACCAATGGAAAGTGAGATGTGCTATTCACATATCTAGATTAAACAAAAATCATTTTCATACATATACACCAAGATGCATCAATAAAATGCAGACTGAAAAAAAAATTAGGATATCAGAAAATTCCACAATTTGTCCTAAATTTCGCTGATTTTTCCTTGATATTTTTAAGGGAGCAGGAATTTTCTTATATTTCCAGATTTTTCTTATAGTAGCTAAATAATGTGGAGTAAAATTCTGGCAACCAAATCTGCAAAAACTAGTAAAATAAAATATGACTACAAATAAAAATAATGTAACATGTCACAGTGAAATATAAATTTTGGCAACAAGATAGAAAATGATGACATTGGAGGTGTTAACCTGCTACTGAGCTGAGAAGAGCTATTCAGTTAGTTTTCTCATCAGGCCACTTACAAATAGTTTTAATACTTGATGGACCACATTTACCTATTACTAAGTCATGACCCACTTGCAGTGTAGATGGATGTCGACTATACAAGTAGAAGTTCCCAATCACGAGAACTTGCCGTCATTACTGTTATTGGTTTATGGAATCACAGGTTTATCCACCCTTGTAAAAACACACGTAAACAAAAAAATCTCATTGCTGCAATAAACTGAACTATAGCAGGGCAAGGGACATAAGAACATGCGCAGACCTCGGTGTCAGTGGGCAGTCCGAGTTACACGGTACAACTTACCTCTATGGCATGTACGTCAGGATTTGCAGGGAACATGTGGTTCTGAACCCTCACTTGGGGGTTATAAGGGTCCCCACTGGTATTACAATGAATCCCATGGACCCCAAAACATACTTATACTGAAATTCCTTGTTTGAGGTAACATTTGAACCCTCTCGTAAAATAGCAGTTGTATTTATTTTGTGCTTCTACTTCATTATCTAACATTTTTTTATTGTATGCTTTCGGGATGAGGCGAGCATCACAAGAATGTGGCTGTGAGTACACTGCTATAGAAAGCTGGAAAACATTTCCTGCCTATCCACATAATCACGAGAATATATGGTAGCTACATGGCCGTACAATGCATGGGTTTATTATTTTATGTTAATAGTAATGCCGGCCCCTTAAATTTTATTTGGCAAGAAATATGTTATATTTGGTTAAATTTGTAGGTTCACCTGAAAAATAATTATTTAGTAAAAGCAACAAACTAGCTCGATTTTTTTCGACTTCAACCTTTTCAAAACAAGTTTATAAATTGTAACTTGATAATATAGTGATTTTGAGTGTGTCATATACAATCAGTGGTAATCAATTATTGACTTTCCCAGTGCTAATTATAGGTTTAATGGAAGAAACAGTTGTCAAACATTAATAACATTTGAACATCAATAAAATTATATTGTGTACAAATTAAAAAAAATTAATAAGTCTGAAATGACAGCTCTGCCAACCAAGGCCTTCTTCCCTCTGTAAAGGATGTGGCCGTAGAAACTGAGATGGTGTAGTAAAATAATCCTCTCTTAAAGATGGACTTCCACTGGAAAAACATGTTTTCCCCACACTTGCTGCAGAGACTGTATACAATGTTGCAAAGTATCTACGTGAACAATGAAGTATTGTAAATTGACGTACAGCATCTTTGAAATAACAAGTGTCGCAACAGCAGTTTCAGAATCGATGGTCAAACTAATTTTGGCAGAGGGTAACGTAAAACCGGAAAACAGGTTTGACTTTAAGAAAACAGTACAAGGCATTAATAGAAGTAGATGCTTTACATGTGCTGTGAGGAGAAAAATACAGGAGTTTTAAATGGCGAGAAAAACTTTGTACATTTGTTCCAAAGTTTTACGACCTACGTTCATATTTTTTAAATAATTTTATTTGGCAAAATTTTGATGAGTGGTGATAATCTCTTTTCTATTGTTCAATGCTCCCCCAGCCTCCGGGATTTTACTATTTCAGTATGTTTATAAGCCCTGAAGTACCATCTCAGCATTTGTACTTTTATTAGCTTCCCCAAACATTGGGCTCGAACTATCACCAGTTAGTTAAGTACCCTTGCAGGGACCTATACATTTTTATGTTCGTCTTGAAAACGTTTGTTATGTTTTGTGACACAAACAGCGAATCAGAACACAAGACATTTCACTTCTTAGTTTCAATCTTCTGTTACCACTAAACCATGTTAAATATTTTGGATCAAATTGAAACAGGTGACATATTTCAAAATATAGGTTGGTGTAAGAGATGAACGTGCCTTGAAATAAAATGCCAGAATTGTACTTTTGCTCGTGTAACACTGGCTCAACCGCCGAGAAATGATTTTCACCCCTCCAGCCTTGCCGAGGTAGGGGATGGTAGCTGCTGCGCAGAACGAGAAAAAGGAGACAGATATTTTGTTTCTTGCCCAACTATACTCTTGGTTCTCGAACAATTTTTGGAGAAGTCACATAAATACAAAAAAAAAACTGCACCGTTTAGTATACAAGTGATATAAAAATATGTTGCATTATTTTAGCAACCACACATATATACATGGTATGATACACATTAGATTTGTGTTGTGCTCTGATAAGCACATGTCATATAAATCCCGCCATTCTATTATTTCATTTTAAATGTACATATCAATCAATTTTACAGAGGTCCGCGGTGGCTGAGAGGTTAGACTACCCGCCTCGCACCTCGGCCAACCGGTTCAATCCCCGGCCGGCTCACTCCCGGATTTCCGCAAGTGGGAATCGTGCCAGGCAATGCCGCTGGTCGGCGAGTTTTCTCGGGATCTCCCGCCCAAGCATTCCGGCTCTGGCCCACGCTCACCTCATTTCACCCTCATCGGCTCTCAAGACCTCGTTGTTAAGAGCCGCGGGAAAGCAATCGAAACTCAACGCGCGCCAGATAGCGAACGTTATTGATCAAACATACACACGTCAACAATAGAAAAACATTCGGCTCGCTGATATTTTAATGCTTAAATATGCTAGTGCCGCATATTTTTCTTTAAAAGACAATTCTACAAGAAATCTCATTATGTAAACATTGTTTAAAAATTACGTTTAAATTAAAGCAGTTTGCAAACACGCGGGTAGTCGCGATTATATTTCAGTATTTAAGCCTGAAGTACGTAAAAACCCATTGCAAATAAAACTCGCTGACATACTTTTGACGATCAGGTCATCTGCAGAATTTTCCGACATCTGATCAGAGCGTAAAATCAAATTCACAGCCCCGTTCTGCGCCTGAAATCCGTCCCTCATTTAACACACTACACGGCAGTCATTTGTCAGTAATGGCTGCCAAGATTCAGCAGTTTGATCCTCCTAGCTCAGCTAGTTCAGAAAGGTACGGATTGAAGTACATTTTTCTAGATCGTAATATTTTGTACATAATCACTGGGCGCTAGTATGTAATTGCTTCCGCTAGTTTCGTGGATGATATGTGTACACATTTCGTAGATAACAGAAAAGTCCACGCTCGGCATTTTGTGCCACATGTGCAAGCAAGCCACAGTGTAGAAATCATGGAGCAGTTAGTATTTGTGCCTTTATATACTGTTTAATAACTGAATTATTACGCTGTCATTATTTTAGAGTGATTCGAATTACTTAAGATTTAAATTATTTTAAATTGTAATAATAAAAGAGGAATATAAACTCCTCAAACGTAAATGTCACGCTGTACCAAAATAATTTTGAACAAAAAAAATTGCCAGAAGAAGCAACTTTGTAAACTAAATTTGTCAGTGATACCATTTTAATGTAAATATTGTGCAGTTTTATTATTTTGATATGTAATTAACTTAATGCCATTAAAAGTGAGAGATAAAAAATTTATGAAGAAACTGCAATTCCGCTATGGATATTGTGGATGAAAAATAATAATTAATATCACAAACTGCTGAAGCTTAATCGACTGGTCGATAGTAGTGCCCGTATCGATGAGAAAATAGAGGTTCTGATAACGTATAACATATTAACATGTATATCACAGAAAATGTAAATGTGAAACATTACGTCTTGTAAAAATATTTTCTATTTTATTTATGTTGTTACTCGGTCAGAATTAAGCAGTATTTAACGCAAGTACATGCATAGAATTTATACGGGTGCATGTTAAGTCACAACAGCTTGAGTAGATCGGCGGGAAGTTTGAATGAGTATGGCCGAATTTGTCCACACTGAAATGCTTATAATACTGTAGTATAAAATAAATATAAGCACGCCTCAAAAGAGATGTTACTGCATTATTTTTAATAGTTCCTACCAAATTTGGTAATTATCTAGTGTAAAGGCTTTTCTGTAAACCCCCNTGCAGAACACGAATATACTAGGGGCATTAACGTCCGACCAATTTTGTGTGCCCACCTAACCTAACTGAACCTAACCACACGACGAGTGGATCACTATTTTACATTTTTTAACTAACCTAGGATTTTAGGGTGTTAATCTAACCTAGGATAGTAGGGTTTTAAACTAACTTAGGATAGTAGGGTTTTACACCACGCTAGACTTCTAGTCTAATCTAGGATTTTAGGGTTTTAAACTATGCTAGGATTTTAGGGTTTTAGTAACAGTTGAACACACGGGAAATCTATTAATCAAGTCACCTAGGTAGGCGACCTATTCAACTGCCGTGCATCTTACCTCAATCGACAAAACACCACGATCTAATAAATCTTAAAGTAACATCCGTCACATAGACTAATATTACGTGCAGAAGAACTCGTTCTTGCACCCTCCAATTTTAAATCACAAGCCTTCGCACAGTAGGGATTTGGACGTCACAACTCACGATCACAAAAAACACATCCACACTGTCTGGCTTCTGAACTGATACTAATGACTTCTTCAACGTAAAATCCTGTGACGATGATGCATACAGCCAATAAGGTGACGGCACGATGCACATTTATTCACTTCACCAAAAATTAAGGCGTCCGACGTAAATAAAGTGGCAGGCCGCTCGTACTATTAACTATTTTATTTAATACGTTCTACTTATTTTGACATTAAGCCCTCTTCAATATTAAAAAGGTAAGCTGTGCAGAACCTATTAATGTCACTTTCGTTGATCTACGACGTTTCCTTCAGAAAAGCCCCTACACTAGATAATTACCTCAAATTTGACTTTAATTAAATTGGAGATATTTTCTTTATAACTAAACATGGCTACCTTATACATATGTTATTCAGCACATGGGCTGTTGTTGCAGTTGGCCCAGAGAATGCTCTTTTGCACTCTCATGACCACGTCATAATGACGTCGGAGAGAGTGGTCCTATTTCATCGGAAAGAGAGCACAAGTTTGTACTCTTGCTGTCACTCTCTAGGGCTTTGTCGGAATTTGCCTGAAGTACGTACTTGTGCGTACCTATCCCCGGAAGGGAAATCATCAGTACTATCCGAATTGCAAGTGAAGTACACAAGTACATGTAGATGTATACTTCATGTGCCCTTGCTGTACGTGTGTGGCCATTTCGAGAAGCATTTTGTAGGTTACAATTTATTTTCAACATGATTATTTTATTTAAAGGCTAGTATGGCAACATCACTACTTTGTAGGCATAGAATATTGAACCAAGTTAATTATCGGAAGGTGGACTTTGAAAAAGATTTAAACAATAAGTTCGTATTAAATGTGTGTTCATGACTAAGGTGAAAGATGCGTTCAAAATTGCAAAATCATGTACAATCGGAATATAAAATGTTATGTAAATCAAATTGAAATATTATTGAATTCTTGATTTAACCGTATAACTTTTCGCGATTATCAAGTTTTTCCTAACGGAAATATACATTTGTTATGAGTGAATAGCTGGCTAACAGCTGTTGCCGGAGCCAACAAAACTGCCTGTCCGAATTCATCAAATTTTGATATTTTCTATTCTCCATTCAAATGTACATTTTGTGTTGTGCTGGCATATCTAGACAATGGCTTCACTGCTCACTTCCTCCCCATCACCGTGTGGGCAGGGGAGGGAGGGGAACATTATGGGTACCGGGTTTGCTGGGGTAACTCTGCGGGCTCCCTATTGCACCTGCAATAAGCAACTACCACAACTACAAATTGTTATGGTGCAGTGGGCGGACGTTTTGTGTGTTGCTTATTTACAAACGGCCACGGACCGTAGATATACGCATGCATTAAAAGAATGCTTCTTAGAGAACTCCACAGTTTTCCGTGTTCCTTATTGGACTAGGCCCCATCAGGACAATATGCATCTCAGAGTGTTGCTCATAAAATCTTTTATGATAGTGCTACAAAATTGTTTTAAGTGTAAATAAGTTACTGAAATGTTGCAGTAGAGCATTTTCACACCCTGAGAACTTTAGAATTTTTTGTATCTAACGACTGCAAGCTATCCGTATATTTGAGAGGGTTTTGTCACTTCAATGAAGTTTTATTGTCATTTTTGGAGAGAGAATTTTGATATTTTTGAATAATGAGAAACANGGGTTTTGTCACTTCAATGAAGTTTTATTGTCATTTTTGGAGAGAGAATTTTGATATTTTTGAATAATGAGAAACCTTTTGTTTCAGAAAGCAGTGGAGGGAACTTGGCTTCATTTTGTAAAATGTGTTATGAAGTGCTAGACGACCTGTTGCATCTTAATTTCTAATGCAAGTTTAATTAAAAAAGACATAAAGACTCGTAATTTTTTTTCTTTTTTTAGACACTATTAATATATAGTCTATGCACATTATTTCAATCTTTGTTGAGAAGTGTCGATGAGTGATATGATTTGTGTTATTTGAACAAGGGTATTTATCGGTTATGTTTTAAGTGCTATAATATATTATGCAAGTGTTTCCTTCAGCTTATACTACATAAATGTCATCATTCATTTATCACAGGCTTTATAAAATTGTACTTTTTTCCTAATTCCTCTCTCTTCAGTGATTGTGAACCAAAGGCAAGTCTGCACCCTCACTCCATACCACTACGTAATAAGTTCCAAAATAAATACATATAAAAAAATGATGATGATGATGATAATTATTGAGAATTGATTTTGTCAAATGTTTAGACAAAAAAAATTGTCCATTATTTGTTTTTGCTCAAGCAAAAGAATTAGTTTCGAAATTTTAAGAATGCAAAAATAAGATGACCGTTAACTTTTTGGAAGTATTGATAGGAATAAAACATGATGTAGTATTCAGATGGTCGTGGTATGGTGAACAGTTAACTGCAGTGTCATTCAGCATTTCTTTGCTGGTACCAGATAAATCTGAAGTCCTGGTGATTAATTGAAAACCCACAACCCGGGAGTTCTTGAACTGCATATCTTCATAAAACCATGTAATGACGCAGTAATAATAATTATCGAGATACTTGGTACATTTTNGTTCTTGAACTGCATATCTTCATAAAACCATGTAATGACGCAGTAATAATAATTATCGAGATACTTGGTACATTTTATTTTGTTTTGCGAGGCTTCGTAATATTTTACTAGGATTCGAAGTTAAAGCCGTGGTAGTTTATGTTTATCGGTCATACGTTAGCTTTTTCAGAAATCTTAGCTGATATTCGCACCAGCATTAGTAGACAGAAGCTTTTCAACTGCAGTAGAAGTTTGATTGTATTTTTACCACTACGCAGTTTGGTATGGCGTGGGGGGTGGTTCCGACGGGGGTCGCATAGGCTTTCAAAGGGATTCCGGCCCACGCCATGCCCTTATTTGGCACCCAGGGGGTAGGCATGGGGCGACTTATACCCTGTGTGCCTACCGCCCGCAAAGCAAAGCAGAACAGTAGACAACCAGCTCTCGAGGACGCATCGAGCATGGTAATAACCCCCACACCGGCATCTTTTCTGCTCAATTATTTCTCTCCCGGTGTGGGAGGTTGCTAGGGTGCCAGGAGCGAACTGGCATCGCTCCTGCCTTCGTGAATTCCTCATGCGATGCAAGCTTTAAATAACGTTAATAATAAATAAACTACTGTGGCGCTGCTCTTTGTTTGTTTGGTGATACGGACTGGTCGGGAATCTGCATGTCTGAAGCTTCTGTGTGAATTGTTTCTTTTGAATATTAAATACAATTACAGTAATAACCAAGACTTGACTTTATTTTATTATATTATTATTTGGCGCCTTTCACGTTTCATTTCTCTACTGATTGAGCAAACCGAGCTGTAATTTCCAGTCGCCATTCTGAAGGCTGCGACGTTACAACCATTTTAAAGCCCCGTTTATAATTTAACACAATAATAATAAAGTAAATACATCAATGTGGTACCTAAGCGATGGTAGAGGTATTAAAAAAAAACACTATTTAATGATTTTTTTTTACATATTTATTTACTAAATAGTTACATTGAGTGTGAAATGTATTCATGTACCGTAATACGACTACTTCAATGTACTGTATGCATATTTTACATTTAAAGCTGGCAGAATTAACATGGTGGTTATTTTGTAATTTGTACGGTAATTTGTAAGCTTTGGAACTGACAAAATACAAAACAAAAAATTACAAAAATGTCATAAATTTTGCAGGACAAAATTGTTGAGGTGACTGTTCCTGTAAACAAACAGTAGTGATTGGAACACGTTCTGAACGCGTAGCCAAGCAGGTGGACGCATGTGTATGTGTGTGTGTGCGCAGTGATGAGTGCGAGGGGGACGGCGAGGAGCAGGTGTTCCTGGCCGACGATGAGGAGCAGGAGGCGATGGGTNGCGCAGTGATGAGTGCGAGGGGGACGGCGAGGAGCAGGTGTTCCTGGCCGACGATGAGGAGCAGGAGGCGATGGGTAAAGACACGTGTCCCCCCGACTGCGTCACGCCCCCGCCACGACCCCCTTCCACAGGTCAGTAGGCATTCTCGTTCGCTACACTTCTTTCCAGCGTAAAACGTGGTTCGTAATCTCCCTGAAAGTCCTGGAGTTTTCGGGTTATAAAAGACGTTATGTGCGACTAGGAGTGTAAGAAGAGACGTTTGTTGTATAAATTGGTCTCTTTCATCAGAGTTACGTTAACTTTGTTGGAAACATGCTTGAACAGCCAGTAGCTGCCATAGGTTACACAGCACTGCTGAAAATCTGGGAAAGTGTTTATCAAACTAATGCCATAGTCCATTCACTGTTACTTCCTACTTTTCTGAAGTCCTGCTAAAAATTTGTATTTCCAGGGTATTCCTCCGCTTCATGCAAACACAGCTTAAGAGTCTAGACAATCACAGCAAAGGGACAACGCACCACGTTCGTGTGCACTGAGTGTAATAATATTTTGCGTAAGAANTAGGAGTGTCAGAAGAGACGTTTGTTGTATAAATTGGTCTCTTTCATCAGAGTTACGTTAACTTTGTTGGAAACACGCTTGAACAGCCAGTAGCTACCATAGGTTACACAGCACTGCTGAAAATCTGGGAAAGTGTTTATCAAACTAATGCCATAGTCCATTCACTGTTACTTCCTACTTTTCTGAAGTCCTGCTAAAAATTTGTATTTCCAGGGTATTCCTCCGCTTCATGCAAACACAGCTTAACCGAGTCTAGACAATCACAGCAAAGGGACAACGCACCACGTTCGTGTGCACTGAGTGTAATAATATTTTGCGTAAGAACTATTTCTTACTAGGCATTACCAACACATATTTTCTCACTGTTTTTATTCATATTAATCACATATATATGAAACATAATTTATAGGTAAAATATAAGTAAAAGTTCTATTTAATAAAATATAAGATATTTTTATGTTAACAGAAGTATAAAATGTGTGCGATACGTTACATATTTAGGAAATAACCAAACATATCATACATGGGGTGATTTTTCAAAAGTTTGATTAAAAAGTGCGAAGAAACTGTGAATAGACTATATGCCTTAATTGGCCATTTCGCCATTGTGAAATAGTTGGAACCAGAATGGCATTTCAGGGACTAAATTTAATAAGTCTCAACCCTAATAATTGAAATGCAATTCTTAAGGTAATGCTGGGAAATTGAGGTGACTATAAAATAGGCACTTAACTTATAGGTTTCAAAATATTTACAAGTGGTTTTTTTTTTCTTTTGAGATTTTTTTTTTATTATGTGCATTGCTAATTTTAAAATGTGTGATGCCAGAAATTAAATTAAATGAAATATGTGAGCAGTTATCATTACCAGATTTAAATAATTTAATCCTTGCAATTGCTTATTTTAGTACCTGGAAAGTACTTGAAAGATCTTTGGATTTTCGTCTACGATAAGTGTCTCTAAGAATGTTGCAAAAAGTATTCTTCCATGGGCACCTGTAGTGAGTGCATGGAGCTGTTTAAGCCTTTATGGTAGAAGTTTTATATATATATATATATATATATATATATGTATTGTAACTTTACATTGTAGAATTAAAACAGTTTTTGCGATTGCCGGAGATGCTGCTAGATCACTCCTGTTGGCTATCAGCTTCCCTCTTTGCATCACTTGGGTAGTTGTCTTTGTATGCTACACTCAGGTGTTAAAGGCACCTCGTGTGTTGCACACGTCCTTCTGCATTCGTGCAATGTAGCCAAACTTGCATTTTCAGATTATCATGACTGGGAATACTTTAACTTCCAACGCTTGAGTGAAGGACTGCAGTGACCTTTCCTACGTATTCACTTAACCAACAATAATACGACTACGTTGTTATTTAACATGTTCACTGACAAAGCTTGGAGTTGAAATTGTATTTATGTAGAATCCTGAAGTTAGTGTTCTGTAATTACATAATACTAAATTCTAAAGTAATTTCTGAACCCTAGAGGGCACTAGATGCAAAAATACTTATGAGTCAGTTGCACTGATATATATATATATATATATAACCATCAAATAACAAGTCATATGCATGAAAAAAAAATGGTTAAATATAAAAAAATGTTTGCATGTTTTTAATTTTTTTTTTTTAACGTTTGAACTGTTGTTTGTTGATTACATATATGTATGTCACACGGTAGCCCATGGCATTAGTTAACTATGTAAATGTTTTCATTTGTACTACATAGTTAGTATTTGTTATTATGGCTGAAACAAAACAGAAAAAAATTTCAATTTGACATCAAATTATTTAAAATATATAAAGTTTGAAATTTTATTACTCGAGGAAAATGTCATCAGTTATAATGTGTACAAGTTGAACAATGTTTGGTACAAAAAAATGAGTTTTTTGGGATACAACACCGTCANTTTGAAATTTTATTACTCGAGGAAAATGTCATCAGTTATAATGTGTACAAGTTGAACAATGTTTGGTACAAAAAAAATGAGTTTTTTGGGATACAACACCGTCAAAGTAAAACTGTTTCATAAATACTTTTCTTATAGTCCCTGGGAGAGAGATACTTGTTGAAATATTCCAGACCGTCAACCTCAGTAAACCACATATCACCAGACTGATTTGTTTAACTTGTAAACTGAATATATCTAAATGGTAGAATGTAATTTGTTTTGCCCATATAGCATTGGGCTGCCTAATTGTACCACTTGCTTTAACCGGGTAAAATTCTATATACTTGTATGTAAATAATAATCCTCATGAGGTTCCCGCATGAGGCAGGGTCACGTAGGGATGAGAGGAGGCTTGCAGTTAATCAGAGCCCGGCTGTCCTACCTGAGGGACAGACCTGCAGCTCCGTCCAGCCCGAAGATTGAAGGAGGTGAGACAAATTTGGGTTCGAGATACGGCAGAATGAATACGAGGGAGGAAATAGGAGAGCGTCGTGGAAACCCCCACGCCATTGCACTGTCCGCCACACTCCTCCACACGAAAATCTCCCATTGGGATATTTCCCACCTGCTGTACCTGGGATTAAACTCAGGACCTCAGAAGTGGGACTAACCTTGGGTTCACACTTGGATGTAAATACTTTGTGCAAATGAAAAACTGTATTATACCTTAAGTGCTTTATGCTACTGAAGCCAAGGAAAGTTGTGTGCTGGCTGTAGGCTCCCTGAAGTCCCCGCGACCACGGCGGCAGAGGACCACGTCGCTGTCGCAGGCGTCCAAGACGACGGCCAAGGAGAGCGTCCTGCAGAACGACTTGAAGATAATCTATACGGCGGGCCGCCCTCCCTGGTACAATTCTGCTGGCATCCAGGTGGAACCCTTTGTTATTGGTACGTGTTGCGTGTTGGATTGTTACTGTGAGATGTTCAGCCGTGCTATATCAGTGTTTGTGCGTGTAGTACTCCTAGGAACCAGTGGAAGTTGATTTTAGTAGTTGGCAATTGGTTAGATATGTAATGTGCTTCCTAAGAGACAGAAAGCAGTAGATGTTGAAGTGTGTGTGGGCAGTGGAGTGTGTACCTGTATGATGTTTGGGTGTGGAGTGCAGGTATCTGTGGGGGCAGTGCATCGGGTAAGACAACGGTGGCCANGTGTACCTGTATGATGTTTGGGTGTGGAGTGCAGGTATCTGTGGGGGCAGTGCATCGGGTAAGACAACGGTGGCCACCAAGATCATCAAGAGCCTGAACGTGGCATGGGTGACTCTCCTCAGCATGGACTCCTTCTACAAGGTACGTTGCCTCGGCCACTCGTCCGTAAATACGCTGCATCTTGCGCCACCGCAGGAAGCAATGTTGACTGGTGTGTCGGCTGCAGGTTCTAAACGAGAAGCAGCACGAGATGGCCGCCAGGAACGAGTACAACTTTGACCACCCGGATGCCTTCGACTTTGAGCTGCTGGGAGAGACGTTGCAGCGTCTCAAGGAGGGCAAGAAGGTCGAGGTGCCTGTCTACAACTTCGTGACGCACTCCCGTGAGGCAAAGACGGTCAGTCCCGTGCCCTACCTTACTGTCATTACCACCATTCCCCCAACTTGGGAATACAGTAGAATCTTATTAAAATGACCCCACATGTTTCCAGAAACAAGGTCGTTAAGTCAGGTCTGTCTTATGGATATTTTGGAAAATTTTGGATCAATTTTGACCCACCCCAACCCCTGTACGTCAAAATTTGCCTATTTTTGCATGAGGTCAATGTTTAATCGTTGCTATCGTGAAAATGACACATATTTTTAATTAAATATAAATTTCTTTTATTAGGTAGAATTCTTGTGAAAAAAATTATATGCGAGAGGCGTATACTTAAACACCATCGTCTCCCAAAATATTAAAATCGTCAAGCGGTGATAAGTTTTACCAAGCATTACAAGTCCATGTTTAATCTNACCATCGTCTCCCAAAATATTAAAATCGTCAAGCGGTGATAAGTTTTACCAAGCATTACAAGTCCATGTTTAATCTTCCCTGGCATAAAACCAACATGATTTTTGCATGGAACATTAATTTATCTCAGTAGTTAAACATCTTCCCCTTATCGTCACAAATGTTCAAATACGCACAGCGACCTAGTGTGAAGTAAATGTTCACTGGTTTCTTGGGGAAAATCAAAGGATTTGTAGCTGAAATATTTTTTATTTCAATAGACATCGATCTTTGGAATAAAGTGATGTTCTGAAAAGGTATACAAAACCTAATAATGGACAAACACAGAGCACCCATAACTCACACCAAGTGCCAAGTTTGAGTTATTAATAGGGGTGTGCAAATATTCAAACATTTACGAAGTATCCTCATTCAAATTACAAATATCTTCTGTGAAAACTGTAAATAGTTTACATTCGCGTCTCAAGTATTTATTTGCTTGACATTACATGCTTACGCATTTGTAGTCATTCATTTCAACTTTTATTTCATGGTTATTAGAGCTGGAATGTCACTACTCGTTTAAAATGGTAGTTTTCCATTTGATGCAGCGGCCAATCAACGATCATTAGATCCGAGCGAGACTGTTTACATAGGTATGACATTGAATAATTTGTTTAGAAATGTTAAAAACACCATCACACACACATTTATTTTCACTATTCGTAAACAATGAGAGATGGCGGGAATAGGCCGCTAGGCTACTGATTACATTATACAAAGTAGACCCCTTGCACAAGTATCCACAGGGCGGTACTCTTAGGCACACGCAAACCAAAGTCATTTAGCACTCTGGTACAAGGTGTTTCTCGACTGTTGGCAGCAAACTTCCAGCAGTGAGCATTGCGTGTAATTGCAGTCCTGTGTGTGTGTGTGAACCCGGTATAGGGTATATTTGTTATGGTGTGTGAGTGCCAGTGTGAGCTGGCATTCTTGCACTGCTTAGTCCTATTATACACACTGAATGCAGGATGTTCTGTTCCAGAAAACAATGTATGGAGCCAACGTGATCATTTTTGAAGGGATACTGACATTCTACAATGCAAAGATTTTAGAGGNACCATCGTCTCCCAAAATATTAAAATCGTCAAGCGGTGATAAGTTTTACCAAGCATTACAAGTCCATGTTTAATCGTCCCTGGCATAAAACCAACATGATTTTTGCATGGAACATTAATTTATCTTAGTAGTTAAACATCTTCCCCTTATCGTCACAAATGTTCAAATATGCACAGCGACCTAGTGCGAAGGAAATGTTCACTGGTTTCTTGGGGAAAATCAAAGGATTTGTAGCTGAAATATTTTTTATTTCAATAGACATCGATCTTTGGAATAAAGTGATGTTCTGAAAAGGTATACAAAACCTATTTGTCGCCAAATAATGGACAAACACAGAGCACCCATAACTCACACCAAGTGCCAAGTTTGAGTTATTGATAGGGGTGTGCAAATATTCAAACATTTGAATAGTACTGTAGTTTACGAAGTATCCTCATTCAAATTCCAAATATCTTCTGTGAAAACTGTAAATAGTTTACATTCGCGTCTCAAGTATTTATTTGCTTGACATTACATGCTTACGCATTTGTAGTCATTCATTTCAACTTTTATTTCATGGTTATTAGAGCTGGAATGTCACTGCTCGTTTCAAATGGTAGTTTTCCATTTGATGCAGCAGCCAATCAACGATCATTAGATCCGAGCGAGACTGTTTACATAGGTATGACATTGAATAATTTGTTTAGAAATGTTAAAAACACCATCACACACACACACACACATTTATTTTCACTATTCGTAAACAATGAGAGATGGCGGGAATAGGCCGCTAGGCTACTGATTGCATTATAAAAAGTAGACCCCTTGCACAAGTATCCACAGGGCGGTACTCTTAGGCACACGCAAACCAAAGTCATTTATCACTCTGGTACAAGGTGTTTCTCGACTGTTGGCAGCAAACTTCCAGCAGTGAGCATTGCGTGTAATTGCAGTCCTGTGTGTGTGTGTGTGAACCCGGTATAGGGTATATTTGTTATGGTGTGTGAGTGCCAGTGTGAGCTGGCATTCTTGCACTGCTTAGCCCTACTATACACACTGAATGCAGGATGTTCTGTTGCAGAAAACAATGTATGGAGCCAACGTGATCATTTTTGAAGGGATACTGACATTCTACAATGCAAAGATTTTAGAGGNCAGAAAACAATGTATGGAGCCAACGTGATCATTTTTGAAGGGATACTGACATTCTACAATGCAAAGATTTTAGAGGTAAGTACTCTAAAAACATGTCATCAGTTGTTTGTATGGCTGTTACAGTTTCTGTAGAGGCATGCTGTGAGATAGGAAGTTAACTTCTTTCGCACTGATAGTTCTTACTGCGCTGCGATGAACTCGCTGTCGGTCGGGCGATATATTTTGGTGTTGTGCCTGCAGATGCTGGACATGAAGGTGTTTGTGGACACGGATGCAGACGTACGGCTGGCGCGCCGCCTGCGCAGGGACATCACGGACCGCGGGCGCGACCTTGACGGAGTACTGAAGCAGTACTGCAACTTGGTCCAGCCAGCCTTCAACCACTACATTGCGCCCTCGATGGTGCATGCAGACATCATCGTGCCGCGTGGCGGGGACAACGCCGTAGCCATCGAGCTCATAGTGCACCACATCCACAAGCAGCTGCAACTGGTTAGTGGCTCAGCGCTGACTCTGTGGTCGTGGTAGGTCTGTTCCAAAAGCAGTACTAGTAGGAGGCCACTAGCATTGTGGCCCAGTAATACCTATTTCCAACTACTTCCAAGACTTATGCATAACCCGTTGTCGCCTGTCAAATTACTTTGGAAAAATGTTGAGCAGTGAGGGTTTTCAGCAGGAAATGGCCCCGTGGAAGGGAGCCGATTGGCGCCTGTTGGCTGTGTGGTGTTGGGTTAAATGGGATTTTGAAGGGCGGTTCAAAAATTGTTAGGTTGGATTTTGTGATGGGATACCTGACTAGGCGCCAGACACCGTCGGCAGGCTGTGTCAATGATTGCTGCTGATGATCTCGGTACAGCGGGCCATTCACCCGGACGTACACAGTCCCTCGGTGAATTGTTGGATGAGTTCCTCAGGTCAGGAGAATCAGACGTTCCTCACGCCTGATATTTACGTCTGATGTATTGTGCACCTATTCAGGCTGGCCCACAAGCCTTTAACTGTGAAAAGCTCTGGTTGAGCTTTGTAACAATGTCCTTATCCTCAGGTGTAGCTAGATTTGTAATTCAGAACATCACCTCTTAATTTTATTTATTTATTTTGTTTTGTGAACTGAGCTCAATTAACTTTGGAAGTGCTAATTATTGTGTCACAGTTTTCCTCTTTGCAATTTGCCTGGTTTAATCAAGNTGAGCTCAATTAACTTTGGAAGTGCTAATTATTGTGTCACAGTTTTCCTCTTTGCAATTTGCCTGGTTTAATCAAGCAGTTTTGGCCACGGAGGATTGCATTAAATTACAGAACTGACAAGACTGTGACGTATCAGGAAGTGACGTCTTTTTGGAATTTATCGTCCTTATTTATCGTCCCCGTGTGAACCCCGTTGCTGATTACTCTCTCCTCAGACGCCATGACAAGCGGTACATCACAAAATTTATCTGCAAAAATCCTTTAATTTTGTAATTACTGCCCATCACAATGGCAGTAAAGGCGTTAGACAGGCGCCTAGTTGAATTTAAAATGTGGGGTATGAACTGAAGAGGCCCAAAACTCATTGCACATAATTGTGAAGTGCTACAAGTACGTCTGTTGCCGTCTCCGGGGAAGCTGTACAAGTATGACCTACGTCGGATATGGTAATGCAGATTTCCATGACTACGAATGTGTACTGCAAAAACTTTTCTGCTATTTGGACCATGACGTTATTTGAAATTCAAGAGAGTAATATTTGGACTTGTAAATTAATTTTTCTGAATTTTAATAATGGCGTAATTTGGTCAGACAGTAACCAGGAGCCAGCAGATGTGAGCTCATGTTCTAAAGATGTGCCAAATTATGAACACTTTAAGAACATTATTTGCTGAACTACAAATGAGCCAGTTCAATTTCTATGGCTCACGCAAATTATCTATTTTGTCTGGAAATATTTTGAGGTGATTTAGCAGTTCAGGTCTCTTCCAACTGATTTGCTATTTACAGGGAAGCAGTTTTTCATTGAATTGTAAATAATATTTCTGGATTTTCTGCACAGATAAATTTTTTTTTAATGACAATGAATTCACAATTTTTACATACTGCTTCCTTAATAAAACTACAATTCTTTGCATACAAATTGCACGTCTTATGCTTTGTGTAGGTGTTTGGAGTAGTTATAATTTTATTTTTAAGGTATATTTTTCTTGTTCGAGGTTCTTGTGTTCATACGAAGAGTATGAAATTTTGTCAATTGCCAGTGTTTATTTCTTTGAAGTGTGTTTCACGTATTTTCTACCTTCTTTAAGAGTTCCTTTTAATGTGCCAGAAATGTCATTTTTATACCTTACCTGATATTAGAAGTAGAAATCACACCCAGTGTCAGTCAAAGGGAAGCCGACTCGCGTGGCGTCATTTCATAGACGCTGCAAGCATACAGGAAGTAAGCAGCAGAGCCTGACCAATTACAAACTAATTACACATTCAAAATTTCCTTTTCTTTAACATCACATTGCGTGACAACTTACTGTTTTTTGCTGTGTACAAGACAGTATGGCGGTTTTCTGTGTGGACCGCCATTTTTCTGTATCAGCCACTATGTTTATTCGAGTAACGGAGGGAGCACTTGGCTCCTTTTATTAATCAGTTTTTTTTTTTTAAGTTCTTGTGCTTTTTTAACAATTTTATCCTAATTATTAGGTTACATCAGGTTAGGTTATCTTCGCTTAGGTTCGATTGCACAAATGTATCACTGTTTGACTTTGATTCGTACTACTTTCCTGTTCCTGTTGCAGCGGGGTTTCAAGGTGCGTGAGAAGCTGGCCAACTCGTGCAAGGGGCAGCCCATGCCCAGCTCCCTNTAAGTTCTTGTGCTTTTTTAACAATTTTATCCTAATTATTAGGTTACATCAGGTTAGGTTATCTTCGCTTAGGTTCGATTGCACAAATGTATCACTGTTTGACTTTGATTCATACTACTTTCCTGTTGCAGCGGGGTTTCAAGGTGCGTGAGAAGCTGGCCAACTCGTGCAAGGGGCAGCCCATGCCCAGCTCCCTGCATCTCCTGCCATCCACGCCTCAGATCTGCGGCCTCCACACCCTCATCCGCAACAGGGAAACCCCTCGCGACGAGTTCATCTTCTACTCTAAAAGGCTAATCCGCCTCGTCATTGAGTTCGCCCTATCTCTGCTCCCCTTTGAAGTGAGTGTGGTTACATGATGAGTGGACTTCTTTGAAGGTATTTCATTTCAAAGCAAGGATTCCTACTTTGTTCATGTATAAAGGCTGTCTTAAAAGTGCAAAGCTTATTACCGTTTCATAGTACAGTCATTAAATTTTTTAAGGGAATATTTCCAACCAAGCTGAAATTTAGTAATAAGTAGTGATGGGTCGAGTCTCCAAAAATCGAGACGAGTCAACAAAGATTGACTCGTCACTCGAGTCCAGTTTTTTTTACAGTAGACATCAAGCTACTGAACGTGCAAGTCGAGTAATGGTGCTTAATTTTATGTTACTAAACCGNGTTTTTTTTACAGTAGACATCAAGCTACTGAACGTGCAAGTCGAGTAATGGTGCTTAATTTTATGTTACTAAACCATTAAGTTGTGCCGGATTGAAAACAATAACTCTGCTACATGTCTTGCCACTTGATTGACATTTGTGATGTTGGGTTGNTTAAGTTGTGCCGGATTGAAAACAATAACTCTGCTACATGTCTTGCCACTTGATTGACATTTGTGATGTTGGGTTGTGATAAAATCCGGTGGGTGTTACATTTATGACTTGAGCCATTTTGTTTCCCAGCGAAGAACTTCCTCCTTGCGGCCATGCTGGGCGACATAAGATAACGGGACCCTTTACGATGTTGACAAGTACAGTCTCAGCATGACACAAATACGTACAACTATAGGACGCACAGTATTTAAACATGAAAAGTTTTACGTTTTTGTGAGGATGAGTGTAGGTGCATGGCCTTGTGGGATATACAGTAAAGTCCCAATTTTCCAGGGTAATGACTGGCTAAGGGTTCATGGATAACCGCTATTCACTGTTAAAGCAATTGGTTAAGGAGGTGGGGGGCGATGTTTACATTAGGCCTACCTACTGTACGCGTAGGTTATGTAAACAAATAATATAGTCACATAAGAACTCAATTTTTTGGCAGCCAGTGTATGGCAACGTCAAAAATTATATTAGCGTCATCACATACAAAAAATCCATTATCAGCTGATGCATGAACTATTGCAAGAAAATTTCACGTTGGCTATTTTGATAGCCTACATTTGTACAACAAACAATGGAGATATATACAGGTAGGAAGGAGATTGTAAATAAAATGTGTATGTATTTTACTTTATATCGTTACAAAACAACTGTTATTAGTGTAACAATTTAAACTTTGTTCTAGAATAATGTGTAGATGTTTAAACAAAATGCAAAACCGTATGCGATAGTTTCGCTTCGTTTGTCTCGTCTTCGTATGCCGTGCTAGTGCTTGCTGTTAACATCGCCATGTGCATGCTTCATGTTAATTGAAGATGCCGCACATCTATTGCAGAGTATCTTTCAAATATTTCTACATTAATTTGACTAATACATTTTAAACCCAAGTTATTTTGAANACATCTATTGCAGAGTATCTTTCAAATATTTCTACATTAATTTGACTAATACATTTTAAACCCAAGTTATTTTGAACCCGCACAAGATGAAAAATTTACTTTTAAAAGGACGTGATAGATACACTTTTGCGAGACAGTAGGGAAATAGGCAGCTGGGCTGCATGTGGATCGCTTGGCAAACCATGCCCCCATGAAATGACTTTTTTCATGTGTTAAATTGTAATATGCAATCAANACATCTATTGCAGAGTATCTTTCAAATATTTCTACATTAATTTGACTAATACATTTTAAACCCAAGTTATTTTGAGCCCGCACAAGATGAAAAATTTACTTTTAAAAGGACGTGATAGATACACTTTTGCGAGACAGTAGGGAAATAGGCAGCTGGGCGGCCATCTTTTGTTCAGTGCATGTGGATCGCTTGGCAAACCATGCCCCCATGAAATGACTTTTTTCATGTGTTAAATTGTAATATGCAATCAAATTCTCAGTGTTTTAAATTTTCTGCGAGCTCTATAAATATTATAACGTAACATATTCCCATGTGAAGCAATTCTGCTTGCTAATAATTTGGATTTGGCCTGCAATCGCCTAGCCATCCTGAGGCCGGCTCGCCATTTTATGTTTTTTTTTTTTTGCCTGACTCCACTCCCACGTCAGCAACAAAGAAAAAATAAATGTAATGTAATTATTTATTTATTAAAACCATACATTGTTTGCAATTTAATCATTTTGTGGCAAATAATATTTTTGTTATTGTGGTATTTTGCCTTCAAGTCATACCCGGTGCCACAATTAATTTATAAATAGCCTGTGCGTGTATAATCTACACAATCTCATCTTTTTGATGAGCAGATAACAGTTTTAATTGTAAAATTATGAATGAAAATGTGCTGCCTGACAATTTCCCCAAATTCCTAATATTTCCAAATTTCACATATATTCACTGTTGACGCATGACACTTATTTTGACTGTAATAAACACGACTTCGTCTCATCTGGACGTGCCTTCACATCACCCCAGGCGGGGTTTAGACTCTGAAAAAACTTGCTACGAGTGCCTGCAAGTACGCCCCTTGTTGCGGGGGCATCCAATGGACACATCAGCCAAGATTGTTAGCCCTGATATTAAACGTCACACCAATCCCCTCGGCGTGTGAAGGAAGCCGACCAAGCGGCCGAGACCACATTACAGAGTGACCTACTTGAGCCACGAGCCGAGGGATGGTGCTATAAAGCGCAGCTCTGCCCAGAGGCTCCAGCAGCTCGCTCCACCTCCTTGTGTCCTGGGGCTCTCTGCTGATACCAACGTCTTCGCGACCTTCCAGAAGGTCTACCAGATCTTCATCAGCTACCCCCGAAGANAGTCTACCAGATCTTCATCAGCTACCCCCGAAGAAGTCTTTGAACCCCCTTGAACTGTCAAACACTCTTCTGGTAACTGCAACTGCACAACTCTTCTGGTAGTGTTAAACACCCTACTACTACCCTCCTGGTCCTCTTCACCTGGTTTACGTACTTTACTTCCGTCAGTTTTTGGTTAGTTAGGAGGTAGTACGGGTCACCGTGTTTAAATCTCGCAGAATAAATAAGTTTTTCTCCCAAACCTCTGCGTACTAGTTTCTAAGGATGACTGATTTTATCCTCTAGACGTCAACCCGCCAGCGTAAAGCAGGAGATTGCATCTTTGACAAATGTATTGCCAATCTTAGTGTGGGACTGCNGCTCCAGCAGCTCGCTCCACCTCCTTGTGTCCTGGGGCTCTCTGCTGATACCAACGTCTTCGCGACCTTCCAGAAGGTCTACCAGATCTTCATCAGCTACCCCCGAAGAAGTCTTTGAACCCCTTTGAACTGCCAAACACTCTTCTGGTAACTGCAACTGCACAACTCTTCTGGTAACTGCAACTGCACAACTCTTCTGGTAGTGTTAAACACCCTACTACTACCCTCCTGGTAGTGGCCCCGACGTCCCTTCTGGACAACGGCATTGAGATATTGTCTGTCTCGTATAAGGTGGTGAGATTTTGACAGTCAGTGATTGGCAATTTGATGTATAAGAAACAAACAACGTGACATTTACAAAATCCTTTATCAACTGATGCAGGAATGAACAAAAATTAATATTACGTCAGCAATTCTGAGTGCACTGCCAACGCACATGATACAAGCAGAAAATACGCGGATAAGAAAGAATTCCTAGATTAATTAATACATTTTATTTTACCAGGTCGTAAAACAGCGGTTTTTAGTGTTACAAACTAAACTTTGTGTTACAGTAGTCTACTATATAAAAATAAGTCGGGTTTTCCTTCCTGACGCTATAACTCCAGAACGCACAAACCGATTTCCACGGTTTTGCATTCGTTGGAAAGGTCTCGGGGCTCCGTGAGGTTTATAGCAAAGAAAATTCAGGAAAAATTTTAAGAGAAAAGCGGGAAAATCTTTTTTTACATACAGCGCCATCTCTGATACAACGCATGAACCGATTTCCACGGTTTTGCNACCAAACAAAATGTTGCATAAAACGAAGCCATCTGGTGGCGAAACGGAGTTCGCCGGGTTTGCTAGTAATGTATATAGGTGTTCAAAATGAAATGCACATTAAAATGAAACAACTTCAAACCTTGGGAGATATTTTCATGTCAATACCCCACTCTCCATCCATATTTTCCATACACGCTTGATATTAATTCCAAAAGCCTACAGAAATATCGTAGGGTATCGATGAATTATTTTTTCAAATAATTTGACAAAATATATTTCAAACTCGTGTCGTTTCAAGCCAGTAATAGAAGAAAAATAAACTTTTAAAAAGACTGGATCAGGAGGCAGGTCAACGTGCTGCCACCTGTTGAGAAACGCATTTGGCTCAGAAAAGCGCTACCTGCCATGCCATGCGCGCCATCTGTGTGTCTGCCGAAGCACTATCCAGCCAGAAAAATATAGTTTTCTTGTGTAAAATAACAAATTTACAAACATAAACTGATGGTTTTATTTTTCAGCGAGCTCTGTGTAATTTTTAAAGTAACATGTATTTACGTGTACAGCGATTTCGTTAACTAGTAATTTACTTTGGGCCTGTAATTGTTACGTCTATGTCCATTACATGCCATGTTGTTCTACCCCCCGCTTTGCAAAGTCGTTGGTGAATGAAGGTGCGTTGTCAAGCACATTCCCAAAATTATTTTTATTTCAATTCTTAACATATTAGCTATAACGACCAACGTGTGATAAGAACTACAATTATCGTCTCGCAAATGTTAACCCAAATTCGCTGTCTCAGGTAAATTAAAAAAGAATTAGCAAATATTTAATATTTTGCAAGGTTTTATATTTTTACATTTATAACCTACAAATTTTTTAGACAGTTGTCAGTCTATAGATACCTTAAAGTTTGTTTAGCATTACAGTACAATGGCAAGTGGATTAGCTGGCAGCGTGTTGATAAAATAATACAGCCCCGACTTGACGGACCAGCTGATGGCGGAAGGATACCCAAACAAAAAGTACTAAACATTTGGTGCTACTTTCTTCAAACTGTCAAAATCTCGCCAACTTATATGAGACAGACAATAGTTAGGGACAGTTGTTGTAATAGCTAGCTAGTCGCATCTGCCTTTGTTCAGGTCAGACCCAGGTCCTCTTCACCTGGTTTACATACTTTACTTCCGTCAGTTTTTGGTTAGTTAGGAGGTAGTACGGGTCACCGTGTTTAAATCTCACAGAATAAATAAGTTTTTCTCCCAAACCTCTGCATACTAGTTTCTAAGGATGACTGATTTTATCCTCTGTAGACGTCAACCCGCCAGCGTAAAGCAGGAGATTGCATCTTTGACAAATGTATTGCCAATCTTAGTGTGGGACTGCGGGCTCCCTTAACCGGACAAACGTACTTCTCAATGGCCACCCGTACCGTACACCTGGTACGCAGTAAGGTAGAGCCACAACCATAAGCAACACAATCCACAAGACGGCTAGTCAGCCAGCCCAGCTCTCACTCCGTCCACTACACTGAACTGTCGCCGGAGGGAGTGCCACACTGGTTCTGGAGGTCTGCCCACCTTTGGACCCACACCCAACGTTGTTGGATGCTCAGAGTAAACCCACCGCACCTAGTGTCGCCGGTTGGAGTAAACGGGTACGGCTGTGGGAGAAGCTCGGCTTCGGCCTTGGTTCTACACCTAGCTAGGGACCATCGTCGCCTGCTTCCCCCTTGGCGAGGCAGATTCTTGTACCTGCCTTTATGCCGTACATCCAGAGAAGTGGTACTAAGTGGCAAGATAGGAAGGCAGCTACGGCCTTCAAAGCCAACGGGAGATGCAACATAGCCCCAATCGCACTTTGCAGCACAACCCCCGGGAACGAGCTCAAGCCACCCTCCAGCTGGAGAGGCCTCACCTCCCAGCTCCCTCCCACTCCCTCTTTCAGTCCCCGATCAACACAACGGGGCAACCACACCCGATCGTGACCGACTTCCACCGAGACCGGCACGTTCCGCTAGGGATTGCTAATCCCTGGTTCCGTTGCCGCCAGACCAGCAGCCCTCCCCGGGCTCACCACAGCTCCAGGTCCAGTCAACTCCAGCAGCAGTTGAGTCAGCAAAGGTAAACCCTTGGCTGTGTTTGCCGGTCCGCTAAGCCTGCATTTGACTTTGTGCCGAGTCGCCAGGCCATGCATCCTGTACTGTATACCGGCCGGTGCCCGGTCAGCCAGTGATATCAACTCGTGTCCCTTACAGACACGTCAAAACTTGCGTGACAGCGACGTCGCTGTCAACCAACCTGCGTCACGTGTCACTGTTAAAAATGTGTGTAAATATAAATAGCGGCAGCATGCTACTGTCTGCAGCTGTTCAATATTTCACTGACTTTGAACTGATTGCTCCACGATTAAGCCGTCACCTGGTAAATCAGGAGTTTACTGTATATTATTATCTGGAAGACCTCTGCTTTTGCAAATAAATTTGCATTTCATTAATAAATGCTCTGATTTTTACTAGGGATGTAACGATTCCACTTTTTTTCTACTCTTGATCTTGATGCTGATACCACTCTCGATTCCAAAAATCGCGATTCTTTTAGTTACAGACAGTTAATTACTTTACAGAACTAAATACTGTATATGAAGGTGTGAAATTTAATCATTTAAACTAGGCCTATATTAGTAGTATGCCTGTTACTAACAAATAATATAACACAAATAGAGGGAGCATAATTCCAAAAAGTTCAAAGTAGGCATATGAGATAATATTGAAAACATGTATATATATTTATTTATATAAATATTAGCAATGGGTCGAATAAAAAAAAAATCAGTTCCGGTTCCGGTACCAATTCTATAATTTAAATATCGGTTACAGTATTTGGTTCTATTTTGAATACTTGCCTTTTGCTTGCAACTTCTTTAAACCATTGCNGCAAATAGAGGGAGCATAATTCCAAAAAGTTCAAAGTAGGCATATGAGATAATATTGAAAACATGTATATATATTGATTTATATAAATATTAGCAATGGGTCGAATAAAAAAAAAATCAGTTCCGGTTCCGGTACCAATTCTACAATTTAAATATCGGTTACAGTATTTGGTTCTATTTTGAATACTTGCCTTTTGCTTGCAACTTCTTTAAACCATTGCNAATTTAAATATCGGTTACAGTATTTGGTTCTATTTTGAATACTTGCCTTTTGCTTGCAACTTCTTTAAACCATTGCAGGTAAAATTCATTAAATGTTTTGTTTAATCTATGGAAGAATTGAACTATAACAAAGTGTGAAAATAAGTTTTAGTGTGTACAGATAAACTTTTTGTATTAAATTTATTTAAGGTTAAATAAATATGTAACAAATTATTCTTTTTTTACATTAATACGTGCTGATTGTGATATGTTTGGAAGATACTTTAATTAAGTAACTCATGGCGCTAAAAGCCAACACATTGTGGTGTGCTGTAGGTAGGATAATGATAACCTGTGCAGGCTTCATTTTTCTTTTTGTTTCTTTTATGCATTGACNCACGCTGCCATCTTGGAATTTTGTTTATCCTTTAGCTTACACGGAATAAGGTAAATATTTTCGGAAACCGTTGACGTTTTGTTAAATTAAGGTTCTACTGTCCTCTCAGTGATATTATTTTTAAATTTCCCATCTTTATTGTGTTTATTAGTAAAACTTTGTTCAGAGATAATGTACAGCTCTTATTTTACTCAACATGAAGTTTAATAAGTTTAGAAGTTGTATTTTATTGATGTATACATCAGATCCTATTATGCTGAAATCCTGGTTGTATGGCAATTTTTCGACACTCCCCTGAAAAATGATGCGCGTCTCCACTGTATTCCATTCAAAAATATAATATTAAAAATTACGTACCACTTTACCCTCAAGTAGTTATGAAGAGAGCTATGCGCCCCCAAAAATTGAGTTTTGAAAAACTTTTATTTAGAAATATCATAAAGTGCTTGCGATTAAGTAACAAGTTGGCAAATAGTGATTTGCGTAACAGATCTAGCACGTCTGAAAACGTGGTTGGTAACATCATCCCCCTTTNAACAAGTTGGCAAATAGTGATTTGCGTAACAGATCTAGCACGTCTGAAAACGTGGTTGGTAACATCATCCCCCTTCGTTACGTAAATTATGGTTGCCGCCCAATGTTTGCAGGAAACGTTGTAATACTGAGCTGTAAACTATTTTTTAAGGCAAATTAATTATCAGCACATCTAAACTAGCAGAAAATGTCAACTTNAACAAGTTGGCAAATAGTGATTTGCGTAACAGATCTAGCACGTCTGAAAACGTGGTTGGTAACATCATCCCCCTTTGTTACGTAAATTATGGTTGCCGCCCAATGTTTGCAGGAAACGTAATACTGAGCTGTAAACTATTTTTTAAGGCAAATTAATTATCAGCACATCTAAACTAGCAGAAAATGTCAACTTGTCGTAACACTCTTAGGTGAACCATTCTCGTGAAGTCCATGCACAAAGTTCAAAACTGAAGTTCAGTTGCCTGACACAGGACTCGTGACTGAATAATACGCAAGTGAAAAACAAATAGTGCTTGCTGTACTTACAAAGAGTCCTGTGTTAGGTGTGAGCTTGGGCGAGGTGCATTAACGAATGATGAAGGCCCATTGATTNGTCCTGTGTTAGGTGTGAGCTTGGGCGAGGTGCATTAACGAATGATGAAGGCCCATTGATTTACTGTGGCGTACGCTTGTAAATACAGTGAAACCCCTTTTTTACTCATCACATCGCACCCGCTGCTAAATGTAAAATGTAGGGAAGTTTGGAGAGAGGAAAACTTTTTTTTGCTCTATTAGATTTGCATTGGACCAGAGAAAATAAGTGTGAATAGGGATTTTCTACTGTGTGTTTACGTTGAAATAAAAAACTTGTTGAGGATCTTTTACTATAAAGAACTTAACCAAAACAAACAAGCAACATTTCTATCCCCTTCGAGTTTGATGTTGTAAAATTNTGTACTTACAAAGAGTCCTGTGTTAGGTGTGAGCTTGGGCGAGGTGCATTAACGAATGATGAAGGCCCATTGATTGACTGTGGCGTACACTTGTAAATACAGTGAAACCCCTTTTTTACTCATCACATCGTACCCGCTACTAAATGTAAAATGCAGGGAAGTTTGGAGAGAGGAAAACTTTTTTTTGCTCTATTAGATTTGCATTGGACCAGAGAAAATAAGTGTGAATAGGGATTTTCTACTGTGTGTTTACGTTGAAATAAAAAACTTGTTGAATCTTTTACTATAAAGAACTTAACCAAAACAAACAAGCAACATTTCTATCCCCTTCGAGTTTGATGTTGTAAAATTNATCTTTTACTATAAAGAACTTAACCAAAACAAACAAGCAACATTTCTATCCCCTTCGAGTTTGATGTTGTAAAATTTCACTGTACTTTTATTCTAGTTCTTATTCTTCTACTTATGTATAATTAAAAGTTATGTTGGCAACTAATTTAAATACAGAACTGCAATGTCATTATCATTATTTATTGATTCAGTGCCAAAATAATCACAGCTGCGTTAGTCAGCGTTAAAACTGAAGCGTGCGTAGTTGACACATTTGGCGTGGTTGCAGGAACATACGGTGGATACCCCTCAGGGCGTGCCATACATTGGGCGGCGCTGTGTCTGGCACAAGATTTGTGGCGTGTCCATCCTGCGCGCGGGGGAAACCATGGAGCAGGCCGTGCACGACGTCTGCAAGGACATCCGCATCGGCAAGATCCTCATACAGACCAACTCCACAACCGGCGAGCCCGAGGTATAATTGCTAGATGGGAGGTTACCAACACAGTGCTTCCATATATAACTGCAGTACACTGTCTTTCTGTGGCTTGTGCCATCTGGCTGCGAACTCCTTCATCAGCAACCTGTCGTGTACTTACAAGTAGTCCGCATCAATTAAACAGAGGTCATGTGTACCAAATGTAAAAATATGTGCATTGCAGCTTGTGGAGCATTGCTCTGTGATGCACAGTAAATCTTAACAAACTAGCACTTTCCTCGCTCCGAAGATACTGCCGTCAGACCACAAGGTCGTAGTTGCGGATAAAGCACGGACGTGCTACGTCAGTTGTGTTAATTTAGTACTGTGATCAGCTGCTGCAGACTTGCCAACTTTTACGATTCCAGCGTGATATGTACAGAAACTGCGCTCTTTTACTATTTTATACGTATGTCTGGTAATTGACCATTTTTCTTTGTATCAAAAACGTCCAGGTAATTTTGGTAGCTTGTGGTGATTACCCTCTTTGGAAATGCACTGTAAACAATTTGCCTGCGTTTGTCACACTTGGCTATCATAGGCAGGAGAAATGGTAACAGGGTTTGGTAACCAGAAATAGTATGTGTGTTGCTGAGCTAATTTGTTTGTTGAATGCTTCCTCACTTTGTACAGGTGTTGGCATTTTTTCTTGATTATGCCTGATGCCAGCCATCTTTGATTAATAATGTGTATTTTTGTGCTGCCTANAGGTGTTGGCATTTTTTCTTGATTATGCCTGATGCCAGCCATCTTTGATTAATAATGTGTATTTTTGTGCTGCCTAGTGAATGCAAACATTTTGCTGCAATTTGCTTCTGAATCGCGTGTTATGAATTCGACTGTAAAAATATTCCTCATTTCACGTCTTAATTTATTATTTTATCTTGTTGGCTGCTCTCAGTCGATACTGTTTTTTTTCTTTAGTTTGTTAAAAATTGCCGAAAGTAGCAAAGCAGTCCGCACACTGTTCAGTTAGTTACAGTTCCCGTTTCTTAATTTTCAAAGTGCTCAATGTTGTATGTTTCAGTTTACGAGGTTTTCGAATGATTGATATTGTAGCATTTCTGTGTTGATCTATACAAGTTTCCTGGCATGTNAGGTGTTGGCATTTTTTCTTGATTATGCCTGATGCCAGCCATCTTTGATTAATAATGTGTATTTTTGTGCTGCCTTGTGAATGCAAACATTTTGCTGCAATTTGCTTCTGAATCGCGTGTTATGAATTCGACTGTAAAAATATTCCTCATTTCACGTCTTAATTTATTATTTTATCTTGTTGGCTGCTCTCAGTCGATACTGTTTTTTTCTTTAGTTTGTTAAAAATTGCCGAAAGTAGCAAAGCAGTCCGCACACTGTTCAGTTAGTTACAGTTCCCGTTTCTTAATTTTCAAAGTGCTCAATGTTGTACGNAGCAGTCCGCACACTGTTCAGTTAGTTACAGTTCCCGTTTCTTAATTTTCAAAGTGCTCAATGTTGTACGTTTCAGTTTACGAGGTTTTCGAATGATTGATATTGTAGCATTTCTGTGTTGATCTATACAAGTTTCCTGGCATGTATCAAACATTTCCAGTGCAGAAAATTG
Organism: Clitarchus hookeri; assembly: GCA_002778355.1. Taxonomy (NCBI): domain Eukaryota; kingdom Metazoa; phylum Arthropoda; class Insecta; order Phasmatodea; family Phasmatidae; genus Clitarchus; species Clitarchus hookeri. Next base: position 153,836 of record NQII01001514.1, read on the forward strand.
CGATTGTTATGTGCTTCTTTGGTCGTTACATGTTGTGGACTGATACAGTGTAATGTCTGCATAATGACTGGGAAGTCAGATAGGCTTTATTTTCAGGTTTTTCGTGATAATTATTCAAAAGAGTTTGCTTTTGTATTAAACTCTCAAAAGATTTATTTATCTTCTTCTCACAAGAAGACATTCTGTACACTTTTACTTCATATTATAGCAATGTTTGATCAACTGAACATAGCTTTGTAGCTGTCAGCCCCTCAGTCTCAAACTGAAACACGACAGCTGTGTGATTATTTGAAAGAGTTTAAAAGTCCAAGTTTGTGAAGCGTTATTGTTTGCTTGATGTGAGGTATTGTTGTGCAGAAAATCAGCGATCAGAGGTTGATTAAGTATTTGTAACCCTTCAAGGAATGTTTTTCTCTTTAGTAAAAAATTATTTTGCATGTGCCTGTGATTACAGTGGACTCTATGTATCGAAAACGCAGTACTGAAAAACTGTATCTACAAACAAATTTCAGTGGTCCAGACAAGATTCGTACATTAATAATTAAGAGACCCGAAAAATTTGCGACTCGCGAATTCGCAAAAAATCTTAAAACTGTTTTAAATAGTGGGGAACGACTTATGATGCATTTTAGAGTTGTTACGTACAGTAAATAACCACTTAAAATACCAGAGTTTCCGAAGGTTCGCTCTTAATCCGACCATCTGGATTTGTGTACTTGTACGTTATAAACAGGAGTCCGTTATTAATTTCTTCTTTTTAAACATTGAAACTAGTGCTGAAGGCCTGCTCCTCCAAACGCAATGCCGTAGCATTGCTGCGCTCTACCTCCACTACACGTCTGTTCTCAACTATACGAGACGCTTGTCGAGGGGAGCGGTTGTAAGAGTATTGGTGGATGGTTGCAGCTATATTACCTGAAGCTGCCCAAGGACATCAGGGACTACAAGGTGATACTGATGGATGCGACGGTGGCTACGGGAGCGGCGGCCATGATGGCTATCCGTGTGCTGCTGGACTTTGACGTCGTGGAGGAGAACATTCTGTTGGTTTCGCTGCTGATGGGCGAGCCAGGTCAGTAGAGGCCACAGTTGTCGCTTTATACAGTTCCTCTCAGTTGCAGGTGTCGTTTATAAAGATAACTTTTTCCTAAAGTCATTTGTTCCTATGTTTATTTTTTTGTGGGGTTGTTTCCCGTCCTGAAGTAAATATTGTTTCTGTGGCATAATGGTGAAGGTGTGAAAAGGAGCCGATATTCCTGGGAGAGGATATGTTAGCAGTTTAGCTCAGTAGTTTGTAAGTTCCAGAAGTCATGTTCTTTCATGGTCTGTCTTGTTGGTGCTAGTTTGCACTAGCAGTGTTGAGAAGGGCTATTCAAAAAGTTTTCCTGTTGGCCTGCTTACAAACAATTACGTACAGTCCGATTATTTACATGGTGCTGTAATAAATGAACGAATACATAATTTTATTACAAGTTTTACTCTGCCGATAGTTACAGCTGATGTTCAATTATGTAATTTTATTCATATGTATATATTTAGAAAAATTATGGCCAATAAAATATTCTGTCCACAGCCAGTCCTAGTCTGATAAATCTGGCTGGCTGCATTCGCCCGCGGGCCGCTAATTGAATAGCCCTGATCTAAGAGCTTAAACTGAGTGTATCTCGATGTGTTGCCTGTGCCAATGAAGTGTTGCATTAGGCAACCATGGAGGCGCACCCTGGTTGCAGCGGCAAGATTAAATCTACTGTGGTCTTTCGTATACACATTTACAATCTGTACTCGCACAAGTATAGTATTTGAGACTGCGGGAAATTATCATACTGCCATAAATATGTTCGTAAATATATTTGGCAATAATATGCAGTTTAGGAAGGTGTTCCGAGCATCCACGGTTTTCACGCGTTCCTGGGAGTACCGAAACCATAAACTGTGGATAAGGTGGGCATATTGCCACGATAAGTATATTATTCTGAAGGTCACTGTACCGAATTTGGTTTATTACAAGACTTCCACTACAGACATACCGTATTTGCTCGCGTAATGCTTGCACCCATGTTTTGAGAGGCAGAATTTGGTGTTTAAATTTCCCCGTATATTCCTCCCACCTTATTTGTGAAGTGCCTGATTGTTGACAGATTATTTTGGACATCCCTGTAAGTAGCGGTAAACCTGTGGCTGTTATAGACTGTGGGGAATTCCTTTGCCCTTGTGTTTGGACATGTAAAATTTTGTAAATTAGTGGCAGCAGCAGCATTTTGTAATATATTGGCCCGAATATAAGACGACCCTTTATTTTACAGAGGCAGGATAAAAAATATTAAATGGTCATGAATATAAGACTACCGTTGCACAGCTGTTAGTTGCGATTGCGTATTTTGCTACTGCAAATTTAAAACTTGCGTCATTGCAAGAATCTTTCATCTTTGTTTATTAGATGAGCCATAATCCTAGATTTTTCCATCTTATTACGTTCCAGTTTTCACAATTCAAAAATAAAATCTCTTACTAATGTGCACGTTTACAAATTAACTGCCATGAGTTAGAATTACACTACTGAATGCACAATTTCTTTTAAAGTATCAAAATGGCGGAAGCAACAACAACAATTGATGCTCGCCGCTAGTTCCTCGCAAGATGTTGCACTGCTTCATTGTATGCTTCTGTGGCTCTTGCCGAAACAAAAAAAAAACTGTGTATTTGTTTACGTTTGATTGCGGAGGTTATCATTAGTTGAAAAACTCGTTTTGAATAAATTTGCGGTACTAAAACGTGTTATACTTCGCATTTTGGTGAAATTTTGTCTGTATTGTTTACGAAATGAGAAAAAGAATGAAATAGTACTTGTTTGTGCGCGACTACAGAGGTTATGTTGGCCACTGAACTTTGGCCGGCTTGTTTTTTAATAAACTTTTAATGTGCAGTGCGTAAGTTACCTTGCAAATATGGTGAAATGTTATTTTCTTTAATATTCAAATATAAAAGTATTTTGAAACACAACTTAANTGAGAAAAAGAATGAAATAGTACTTGTTTGTGCGCGACTACAGAGGTTATGTTGGCCACTGAACTTTGGCCGGCTCGTTTTTTAATAAACTTTTAATGTGCAATGCGCAAGTTACCTTGCAAATATGGTGAAATGTTATTTTCTTTAATATTCAAATATAAAAGTATTTTGAAACACAACTTAANAAGTTACCTTGCAAATATGGTGAAATGTTATTTTCTTTAATATTCAAATATAAAAGTATTTTGAAACACAACTTAAAATTTATAGTACACAATTTAAGACAATGCCCATATTTCTAGACATACATTATTTTTTGTAAAAAAAAAGTAGTTTTATATTCAGGCCAATACAGTATTTAGAACATTTTGAACATTAGAGTTTACCACACTGTGTGGCACAATGGGATGGCAGCCTTGGTGCTGCTTCGTTGTATGGTGCAACCCTGCTTCCTGCCAGAAAAGTGTCTAGTGGTTATGTTTGCGGGCTCACTCTTGTTATATCTCGTTTTTAATTAGTTGCGGATGTTGCATCCATTTTCGATACAGTCCACAATGCGAGCGTCCAATACTTTTGGTCCTCCAGGCCGGACCCGTGCCAAGATTTGAGCATGTGTTTTGTGTGGAACGCTGACTTTTGTTTTGCCACGTGTTTTGCTTGGTTTCGTTGTGGCACGCTCGGTGCCTTTCGTTTCAACGCACTGCTTGCATTTATTGAGTTTTCGCTTCCTCTGTGCGTAGTATTTCAACAAGTGTGGTGTTCTAGTTTTCGTTACGTCACGCCCGGCATTCAATTTCCTGTGCACTGTTTTTGTTTTTGTTCTTGCTGTTACGTGCAGGAAGTACTTTTATTGTGGTACACTTTAAGATCTCGCCATTGGAAAGGATTTTAGAAGAATGAAAGGTGTTCATCATAGCAGCAGTCCCATGCCTGTGCTGCTTCATTCTCCAGTGAGGTGATGAAAGTTGTGTGTATTCTTTCATCTGAAGGTTATTTTTATTATTTATCTCCATCGTTATTATGTGTTGTTTTGTGCCTTTATTCCTTTTTTCGCATGATAGCCCAAGTGGTGTTACATAGTTGAGGTTATTATTGATCTGACGAGTTCTTAACCTCAAACCAAGTCATCACTTCAAATTAACATACATAACCTAACCATGGCCGGTACGTTCATCACTTGTGCGCCTTTGCTTGACTGAAAGCTGTACCAGCGAGCCAGTGAACTCGTACAGGTTGTTACCACAGATATGTCCAAGAAAGCATTGTTTTTGGCTACTATTTGGTATCTCCCTAAACTCTGCGACCACTTCAATACTGACTACGTTATTTTCGAGGTTGCAGCGGCCACAGATTTCTATTTTGATGAGCATGTTGCACACATGGCTCGCTTTTAGGAGAAGTACTTTGCAATTATGGCCGTTGTTGACTCCTCGACCATTCAGCCCAAGGACGATTCAACATCGTCAATGGGTCAGAGTAGCAGTTTTCGTGTTCTTCTCCCAAAGATCATGCTTCCTAATTTTGATGGTGACTTAAAACTGTGATTCAATTTCTCAAATTTGTTTTCCACTCTTGTTTTCAACAATGAAATTTCACCGGTGGAAATATAGCTTATCTGGAGACTGCCCGCCGAGGTGAGGCTCTTGATTTGGTACAGTTGTCGCCTATGTCAGACTCCAATTTAAATGTCGGTGAGAAACTATTAATAGCCTGGTGTGAAAACAAACGTCTCCTCNGTCGCCTATGTCAGACTCCAATTTAAATGTCGGTGAGAAACTATTAATAGCCTGGTGTGAAAACAAACGTCTCCTCTTAGGAATGCATTTTGATGCATTACTGCTAGGTCCCTCAGCTTCTACTGACTACGCAAAATTCTTGTGTCACTTACCGTCATAACAGAAAATATGCCTGCCCTGAAAGCCCTTGTTGCGCCAGTAGAGTATTGGGACTTAGTACTTCTACCAATTGTATGTAAATGTTTGGACCCGGTATTGCANGGGACTTAGTACTTCTACCAATTGTATGTAAATGTTTGGACCCGGTATTGCACACACACAGTGGGAGAGGACTTTTTCCTATGAGTTTCAATTTGTTGTGTTCCTTGAGAAGCCTTGCAAGGCTCAAGAAGTAGAAGGCCACCCTCAAATCTAAGAGTGCCACTATTCTTCCATCTAAGTCAAAGATAAAAACTCCACCAAAATGGCTATAGGATCGTGAGCAGAAGTCCAAATGCTTAGTGAGCTCTCATTCAGTGTGTTGCTTGTGTAAGGGGCCTCACAGTCTCCCCAAATGTTCAGAGTTCTGTAAACGTTCTCCAGAGGATTGCTTCAAGGTACTTAAGGAACACAAATTATGTCAGAATTGCCTTGCTGATTCGCATCAAGTAAAACAGTGTCCCTCAAAGTCGTCCTGTTGACGCTGTGGCTCGCAACACGTTTTGCTGGTGCACTTCGGGATGTCTGTCGAAACTCAAGAGTGTTGATGGGACTGCAGACTCCAGTTCCACGTCACGAGAAGAGCCGCGCTCAATTGTAACTGTGGTTACTCCTGTCACAAACTCAATGGCGACTGTGTTGCTGTCCACCACACAGGTGAATGTAGAGATTCGGGTGGCTCCTAACAGTGAGGTCTTGAGAGCCAACGAGGGTGATATAGGTGAGTATGGTGCAGCGCCGGAATGAAGGGGCGGGGGAAACGGGATATCCCCGAGAAAACTCACCGACCAGCGGCATTGTTCGATACGATTCCCGCCCGGGGATTGAACCCGGTTCGCCTTGGTGGGAGGCGAGAAGGGACCAAGCAGGTATATGTTGTCAGTGCTTCTGGAGCACGTGTTGTTGTTCCCAGTATTACTGGATTCTGCAAGCCAGGCAAGGTTTATCACTGAGCACTGCCTGTAAAATATGGGGCTGCCTCACAAAAGAAGTAACTTAGCTTTCCAAGATGTTTCCAACACACCAGTCATGCACATCCATTGTAATGTCTACTCTAGAAGGAAATTTTCATTTTTCTGTTGATGCCTTTGTGCTTTCTAGGAGCGTGCGTAAGGCTGTAGGCCATCTGAAGTTGGCTGATCCAACCTTTGACTCACTAGGCCCAATTGATCTGCTTATTGGTGTAGACATGTTCCCACGTCAGCTAACAGGAGTTAAATTTGAAGGACCTCTTACAGCGTTGGATCCTCATGGGGCATGTGGAGCAAAGGGGGNCGTCAGCTAACAGGAGTTAAATTTGAAGGACCTCTTACAGCGTTGGATCCTCATGGGGCATGTGGAGCAAAGGGGTTCTCCTACGGTTGGGTCGTTTTGTGTTTCACTTTTGACTGTTCCTTCTCTATCTGAAGTGATGAGACGTTTNGGGGTTCTCCTACGGTTGGGTCGTTTTGTGTTTCACTTTTGACTGTTCCTTCTCTATCTGAAGTGATGAGACGTTTTTGGGAAGTGAAAAGTTCCCACCAAGTAAACTCCTATCGAGAGGGGACATACAGTGTGAAACCCTTTGTACAAACATACTCTAGGGACAGTGAAGGCAGGTATTCAGTGTCGTTACCCTTACAGAGATCAACACTCACCTCGAGCTGTCAATCGTCTGAAGGAGTATCTTCTATTGAAGGAAGATGTAGTCCAGTTTCGTGGGAAATTATTTAAACAGTGGATACATGGAGGCCATCCCATTATCACAAGTTGGTCTCCTCACCAGTCTACTGTCTCCCTCAATACTGTGTAATAAAATCAGAGAGCTCCACCACAAAACTCAGGGTTGTGTTCGATGCTTCAGGGAAGTGAGTCACTGAATGATACCTTAATGACAGGTCCGAAGCTGCAAAGTGACATTGCAAGTGTATCGCTGTCCTTCAGATTGCATGAGGTTGTATTCACTACTGAAATGCAGCAGATGCATCGCCAAATACAGGTAAATTCCCAAGATTGGGGTTTTCAAAGAATTCTTTGGTGTTTCTGTTTTTTTCGCTGGCCAGTCCTGTGGTTCTACTACAAGCTGATGTGTGCGTGTATCACTTGTAAGCAACTGCATGGTAACTTTTGGTATTGTTCATAAGACATTGTGTTATTAAAATCATATTATAGTTATAGGTTCAAGTAGGAAAACAATGCTAATGCCAAGTGTACTAAAACTTAGAGAGTTGAAAATTTCCTTCTGAATTAAATACAAAGTTGGGATCTAGTGTAGTGCAGGTGCTCAATTTTGAAAAAAGTGGTTTTCTCATGAGGAAAGCATTGGTTCAATGTCGTGGGTCTGTAAACTTGATAGATGGTGATAATAAGATGAGTACAAATTGAGCATATTTCATTAAGAAACAAATTGTCTAACATCCATATTTAACCCACGAATGGCAGGGGCAGGTATGAAACTCTTTGTACTTGGCACATTAACCATTCTGTGAGCAGTTCAGCCCACCTTGTGACACCGCACAGTCTCAGACTCTGTTTGCTGGCACTTCGACGTGCGCTCCCTGAATCGGTAGACACGTAAGTAGGGGAGGCCCCACAGCATGGCCACCATGCTCATCAGACATCACGCCACCTAACTTCTTACTGTGAGGCCGCACCACTTGACACGAGCGGATGAGCTCATTTAGCAAATACGGAGAGCAGTTGACACCATCAATACCACGCCCAAAAACCTTTGCATATGTGCATCACAACATGCTTCAGCGCTGCACTGCCTGTAGGGACACAGCCCCATGCCGTCTACCCAAATGTGTAAATAATTTGTCGTTTCATTGCACTGCCTGGTGCATGATTATTGTGGTTGCATATCTGATCCTGCATTGTTACTGCCATTAGCAGGTTATGTATGGACGATAGACAATTTGTTCCTTGATGAAATATGCTCCATTTGTACTCATCTACCTCACTCTGGTGTTTATAATTTGTTCGAGTACACCCGGTATATATGCTATTTTCCATAATCTCTAATTACATTGCTTACATTACTGTGCATTAGAAAATATTACTGATGAAATTTATCAAATGACTTCAACTAAATCCATTTCTTTAGACAAATTGATTAAATTATGGAGTCAGTTTTTGTACAAAACACCTTTCTTGTGCTGAAGGGTTACAGAACAATTTAGTAAACTAAAATTTGTGTACACGCAGGTGTGCATGCCATCGCTTATGCTTTCCCTGGGGTGAAGATTGTGACGACAGTTGTCGACCCAGAGATCAACGAGAAGTTCCACGTAATCCCAGGCATTGGCAACTTCGGGGACCGCTACTTTGGCACGGAGCCGTGCCATGGCGCCACGTGAGTTGCAGTGTCCAGTGTGGAGAACAGTTGCATTTACAGGTCCAGTGGCTCCGCAGTGGTCGTTTCAGCAGAAGACTCAAATTGTGATGAGTGTCTGCAACTCCTTACAGGCTGTCAGCTGGCCAGTGTAATTTATGTTTCTACGCTATGCGCAGTTCTACTGTGCAAGAATTGTGATAGTACAGTACAGAGTTCTACAAGACTCGAAGCACAAGCATTGGTGATACTAGTTACCTTGGGGACATTAGTTTGTGTCATTCTAACAGGTTGTTAATTGCTAGCAGTATTGGCATGTTAACCACAGCAATTCTGTTTCATCTAGTTTACATCACTCTTGCAATATTTTACGTGTCACGTGGCCATAAAATAGTCTGCAGTTTACTACCAGCTTACAGGTAGATTCACAGTATTTTCCAGACCCAATGACCGTAATTTAATCGGAAACATCTGCCTGCAGAATGCGTTAATAAGCACAAATGATAAAAAAGAACATTACCCAGGCAGCTATTTTTTATACTGTCTGCATTTAATTAAGATGATTGCGTGCGTAAGTATATATATATATCCAGCAGAACCACGACATAGAAATGTCAAGACACTCGCAAATGGACTACTAGTCGTAACACGCTCCCTGATATAGCACCACATGTGCCGTAATGATGCTGCTGCCCAGGGTTTTAAACAGAATGCACAAATTACATTTTGTGGGCTCGATGCCTTACAAACTTGAAACCTGAAAAGAGCTGCTGCAAACTCAAGATAATAGCTCTGAGATAAGGCGGGAAAAGGCAGCTAGGCTACTGGTTACATTGTAAAAAGTAGACATAATTTACAAGCGCTCGCAGGACAGTTCTTGTAGATAGACTTGTCCGACTTTTGTTTGTTTCTCTCTTCTACATTTTATGGTGTAAAAATGTAGCTCTAGTACTCATGTCCGCCATTGCCACGTACCAGGTGGGTGTTGCAAGAAAGTGACACGGAAATGCCAGCAAGCTGGTTATATTTTTAAAACCTATGCTAGGTGACTTATAGTCTAAAGAAACTGTAGTCGAAAACGTCAATTGTAGCAGATTTTATCATTATGGTGGAGAGCATGACATATGATTCATTCTCAATATGAGCATCGTCTGATAGAGACTTCCATGCTCCTTAGTGAAGGAGGAATAACAAAGCTCGATTGCTATGTATCGATGTTGTTAAAAACTAATTTTCTTCTAATGAAACAGAACTGTTGCGGTAAGCCACGCAAAGCACACCTTCCCTCTACTGGCTTTCTCCAGAGATGTTACACTGAAGTTATGGTTGATCAGGGTTACAAACTTATGAACATTTCAATTTTCACTTAATGCTTATTTTATTAACGCAGAATCATGTCGGCGACACTGTTTGCACCAAAGATCGCCAAGTATAATGGTGGTCTTCTCACAGTTGAATAATGCTGTTTCATGCACTGTATACAGTATTACTGAATTCTAGATATTTCTCAACAAATTGTCTCTTGAGAAAGATCCATGTTAGCGGGTGTTTTGTCAGTAGTGGCAGTCCTGGTTCAGGTGTTGTTACAGTATTAAGTGATGAAATTCCCTCAACAGGGAAAAAGTAGATTACCAAATAATTATTACTACTTGGCAAACCAAAAAATTGTGTTATTAGTTGTTGTGGATGTATGCAGTGAAAACTAGTCACTGATATTTATTTGTACTTAGCGGTGTTCCTTATTTATTTTTTGACTGTTAACTTGTAAAATGAGGATCAGTAAGTGGATTGGTACTACAGATTTATGATTTGCATCTTGTGTAACCATAAGAATGATCAACTGGTTAGATCCATTCAATTTAATGGTTTGGACAATAAAATTCTGGCATTATCTTATGTTATTTATTTGCAGGTACCATATATATATATATATATTTATTTATTTATTTATTTATTTATTTATTCAACTCTCCCTGGGGCCGGAATGTACATACACTTACCTCTATACAGTGAGACCTCATTACAAAGTGCTTTACTTAATAAATAACCGCTCTCAAGTCCCGCACAGATGCGATATTAAGTGTGAAGTACAGTGAAACCTCTTGTGTATGTTTTCCCGCAGTTAGCACCATTATCGTCAGGTCCTGTTTATGTGCAGAAGTAATGTAACCCTTTCCCTCAAATGTGTTATATTCCTGCTATTAACACCTTGAAAAACAGGTACAGAGAGTTTCACAGATGACAACCACAAGTTCATAAACTTTGTGCTGGAATTAATTTTTTTAATGCGTACGAGATGTGCAATGGAGCAATATCTGGCAACTTATTAGTGCACGCGCGCAAACACTACATTGTGTGTCTGGAACGTACTTCATAGCAAGATAGCGGCCAATGAATATTTATCCTTACAAAAGCACGAGTGGTAACACTGAGACTGCTGCATCCACAACAAAATTGTGCGTTTTTAATCTGTCTCTTTTATTCTATGGAGATTTCCTACGGCATCTAGCAGATGTCCGGTAAATAAATATGTCTGCATTATGTTATTTAATTTAAACACAACATCTGACCTACTTTTTTTTATTTGTGGAAAGTAATGCAGAACATGAAAGTGCGAAAACTAATTTGGTTGCAGATAAACTAAAAATGATATTGAAGTTTGACAAACATGTTGATACATGTGGTTATCTTATCTTCTTGAACCATTTAGTTTATATTAGTAGTGGACCATGCTTTATTTATTTTGACAAAATCTAATGTAATTTTTATGTGCGAGTTGACGACTGACACTTTTTTATTTAATTTACATTAGCTATGTTAGTGGATAAAAGTTTTTTTTTTTTTAAAGTCAAAATCAGGCATAATTTTTTTTTTCGTGCAAGTTGAAGATAGATGTTACTTGGTATTTGTAATCGTATTTTAAATCTTTTAAGTGGAAAGTGCTTACTGCCAGAGATAAGGAAATGAGGTGTGAACTAGATGGAATTTTAGAGTTTTTCCCCTCAATTTAGCGCTTTTTCCTTGTCCCTACTTGAAAAGTGTAAATATGTGGTTTTGCTGTACTTTCAGTTTTTATACATTATATTGCGATGTAAACAAAGTCACCATTTTATTTTTGTATACCGAATCCAGCCGTAGAACAGTGGCAGTCTGGGACTACGTATGATTATAAATATTCTTTTCCGGATCCCACCAATGCGGAGTGGGTACAATCGCAGATTTTCCCATGTGGGAATCATGCTGGCCGACGCCACTGGTTGGTGGGTTTTCTTGGGGATCTCCCTTTCCCCCTGCCCTTTCATTCTGGCGTTGCTCCATACTCACCTCAATCACCCTCGTCGGCTCTCAAGACCTCGCCGTTAACGCCCTACCTACCAAGCCGGCAGCCGCGAACTTCAAATGGGGAATCAACGTTAAACGAAATTCCTTATCATTGCATCAATTTTTAAGACAACTATGTCAATCAAAACATGTTAGTTAAGGTTGCAAGTAGGCCGCCAGGCTACCAAAAATATATTAAAGGACGAATTCAAGTACTCGTAGTGTAGTATTACTTGTCGACAGACACACACACAAAGGATGACATATTTTCCACACGGCTGCGAGGGAAATGTGTGTGCGCCTATCTACAAGTACTACACTGCAAGTACTTGAATTCCTGTCCTTTTATAGATTTTTATTTCAAACAAAAAGTATTCTACGTGCAATTTCTTAAGGAATGTTGCTACACTAGGACATCTTATTGTTTTGTTTAAAATATTTTTTTCTAAAATGTAATATTGGAATTCAAATATTAAAAAAAGATTAATATGTATTTTTTTTATAGCAATATTTTCTGAGAAACTTGTATCAAAATATTTTTGTTTGAAACATTTATCTTTAAAATCGGCGCAATGAGAAGAAATTTTGTTTAGCATTGATTTCCCCATTTGAAGTACGCGGTTGCCAGCCTTGGTAGGCATGGCCGTTAAGAGCCTCAAAAATCTCTTCCCTTACTCGTTCTTTTCCAGATTTGCATTGTTTTCTTGTTAAATTTTTACGGAATACTGTGAGACAAATAAAAATAGATAGTCTTGTTTTAACCTAATAATGTGATTCAGGTTAGCTCAATTAAATAAAGAGCCCCAATATTTAATATAAGGGTAAATTAAATATTCGTACAATTATACTCTGTCGACCAATCACGAGTGTTCTCCAAGACCTCCGGCGTTTCAACTATGCAAAAAAAATTGCCACTTCTTTGTTTGGTAATTTAAACATGGGAAGATAATAAAATCAATCAGTTCCTGTGCTCAGATTGAAAAACAAACTAAAAAGGTTGGAAACAAGAAATATTTTATGCGAGACAGCATTTCAACTGTCTTGAGGAAATCTGCCTGTATTATTGGACAAAAAAATTACAACTTAACTCTGGCTTTAATTTTATCAACAATCCTAGTGTCTGTGGTGTGAATTAAGCCATCATAGAGTATTATTTATTTCAAAGATTAAGTCTTGAAATGTAAACATAAGTGGGCAGGAACCAACAGAACCCATCCGCTAAAAACCTAGGAAGACTCACGAACATTACGACGCAAATAACGATCCTAATGTAGGTGCAGATCGGCGATGCCTTCTCGTCGGGGGTCGAGTGCCGCTGCACAATCTGTTGTAACTTTGAAATCCTGTATACATTAAAAATAACCTACCCCCTTATGCCATTTTCCTGCTTAATAACAAACGTGTATTACAATACAAAATTACCCTCTTAAGATTTTCTCCTATATAGGGTTGACACCTCCTGGGGCCACTGAGAACTACAACAGAGTTCTATCGTAATTACATTTTTTATCCTGGAAGTGATTATCTTGTATGAATTATAAGTAACAAATGCTACTGCTGATCTTATATGAATGTTCAATTAATTTTAGTAGTGAATGTAAGTATTTCTAGAATGGTTTATCTAAGCTTTGCTCAGATGATTTTTTTTTTTTGTTATGCCAAGCATGACAAGAAAAAAGTACGTAGCTCGATAGTGGCTCCCAGTTAGTACCAACGGGATTCCTAGAAAAATGTCTGCAATATCAGTGTGTGTGTGTGTGTCTCAGTATGATCTGGGCATGTTTTTTTTTCTCCCAGGAGGATGAAAAACTGATATTTACAAACACATTTTACTTTGGCATGCCACGGGCATTGTCATAATCCATTCTAGCCTCGCCACAGCAGCAGTCCCCTCCAAGAAGAGACGTAGCCATCACATGCCACCGAGCGCATTACCTTGTCAGTCCGCAACCCACTCAACTCAGATGGCCTGTTTACCCTCCAGCCCTGGAGTGAAGGGGGAAACAAGCCGCCAGCTTCGGCCGTCTCCACCGCGCCTCTTTACTCTACATCTCTCTCCTGCCACACCGCTGCCCCTGCACTCCCCGTGCCGGCCGTGTGTTCTGCATATGTAAGGAGCTAGCAGCCCAGAGTTCAAGGCTGACTCACGCAGTGCAGTTGCAGAACGTCACACTGTTCGGATGCATTCCGAAGCTGCCATCCAGTTGCTAGACGAATTGCTGTCCGACAGAGCATTCACGCCACAAGCATACGCTTGTTAACAGCCAGCTTTCTACGTCTATGGTCTAGATCACCAGCTGACTCGCAACTAATGAAGCCCACCGCGCTTCACGGCTACCATGCTAGCCAAGCCTGGAGCAGTAACGAGTCAAAGTTAGCACACAATTGGGATTACCACCCCCCCCCCCCCTAACGTGACTAGGAACTGCACGTTGGTTGGCATCTTAGGTCGGCCTTTCAGGTCCTAGTAAGGGGACGTTGTCCTCGCAAAAAAAAACCGGCCTAAACCAAGCTGTTTGAGTTATCACTCTACCACTTTGTTTCAGCATTTTGCCTCCTGCTACTTCCTTCTTCCAACAATCCGCAAACACTCTTGCAAGAGCAGGTACATGCCAATGCCTGAAACCTACCCACGCCCTTTTGGAACCCCCTCCTCTCAGAAGTGGTGTTCTCATGACTGTTGCACCTTTCTACGAGTGCTTGGGTCTGCCGGCGACTCCCCGCCCACCAAGTCACTTGCTGGAGGCCAGCAACCAGGCCTGTCCAACTGTCCCACCTACTTGCACCTGATTCCTTCAAATCGTGCCTGCTTCCAAGGAACAGCCACTGTCTTCTCTCTTCCCTACTACTAACCCCTATGCTTTGCCATGGCTGGGCGGGATAAGGTGGCCGAGCAGGGGCTATCTCTGGTTGAAGGACCGTTCGGGGAAGATGAGGGTGTACACCTTGAAACGTTAGGAAGATGCATGTCTGAGGACACCAGACATCTCAAGTGGGAACCGCAGCCTCTAGTCCGACCTTCTGTGGCACACCCCACGAGCTCCCTCTCTCTCTCCACTGCCTTTTACACCTTGTAATGTTCCAGCGTCAAGGATTGATGAATGCAAATTACAACTCGGTTAGCTCAACTGGAGAAACATGAAACACTAAAAAAAGGTGCCAATGAAAATAAAGTCAAATTTCAGCTTGATTTTCTCCGTACTTTTATTTATCAATCACATGAAATAGTTCACATACAATCAAAGCATTCCACTAATTGAGGTGAGTTAAAGTTTATTGTTATGTTACACCACTGAATTAAATGTCAAACCACACTTATATCTTTTGTAATGAAATTCATGAATACCTAAAATATACAATCATGGTTAATGTTAAGATGTATTTTCATTAGCGTTATTAGGTTTCTTCATTTTAAAGCCTACAATGGCTTTTGAAACATTTTTATAGCATCCTTAGAATTTAAATTTATTGTATGTATAAATTCAAATATCCAATGAACTCATTGCCAGCCCAAATTCAAATTTGGGATGTACATAAAATACATACATAAGAAAAACATAAAATTCAAGGTAAAGTTTTATTTTGAATGACAGCGAACGGAAATATTACTAAAACCTATTTGTATGCATCGCTGTAAAGTTCACAAAAATAGTTTTAAAATGAGCCCATGTAAAGCTGTGTAACTTTCAAATGAGCTGAGATAATCCACATTACATGAACTCTGAGCAGTTGAGAACTGGAAATTTCAAATTGCAATAGTCAAAATCAAACAAGGTAGAAGTCAGGGAATTTAGGGCGCAAGTTCTTTAACGGACACCTAAATGTGCGCCAAAAAAAAATTGGTAGGGGTTGAAAATACCCACTTGCGAAAATCCAGAAGTGAACTGGCTGGGGATCAAACCCGGTTCGCCTTGGTGGGATCAAGTAAGGTCATACATATCTCACCACAGAGGTGGCGGTGGTTTTACGAACAGCTTTTGCATTCATCTGAAGCAATCTATCATGCTCATCGGGTGCAGTGGGCAAAGCAACGCCCTTCAGTGGGTCTAAACAGAACAGTCATCATTATTTCTAAAATGAGAAGTGCAAAGTTGTAATACAATCAAATCGTATTCTGACAACGTTGGTTAATTCAAGAGCACAGACCAGTTGCTCCCTTCCCCCACAAAAAAACACACCAGATGAATGATGTGATGGTTCCTTCCTTCGACGTTGCGACGACGAGAGAGCTCGCCTCCCACCAACGTGAACTGGGTTCTATTCCCGAGCAGGAATTTGTGCAAATAGTGCTGCTGGTTATTCTCGAGATCTCCTGTTGCCCCAGCACTGCACATCAAGTGCGCTCATCCTAAAGGACCGGATGGGGATGGAATTATGCTGTTCAGCCTTCATGGGCAATGTGTAAAGACACCTCCACCCACCTGCTGCATTCTTGCACCTTCTCAACTGCTCGTTCACTGTGAAGAAATGGACACGACAAAATCATGTTAAAAGTTCACTCAAATTTTGGGCAGCACACAACTTTTGCATGAGCATTCCTTGTGCAGGTTTCTATCAATGAAGCAAATGGTTCGTCGTATTTTTCAAACCCAGATATGGGACTGTGATGGTGTGGTAATCATAACGGAAGACAAACCTGGTTCAATTCCCAGCAGGAACACACACCTTTTTGCACGTGGGCAACGTGGAAGATGTTGCAATTGGCAAGCCAGTTACTTCAAATGCATTGCAGTCAAAAATACTTTCCATACAGCTTTATATACTACACTTGCCATTTATGAAAACATTCTGTCATATTGATACATGTTGTATTGCACATTTAGTAAAACCAGGCCTACATGTGTTTATTTTCGCACCCCCTAAACAAGATTCTGGCAGTCATGGCTCCGCAAGTAGGCATATGGATCAGGTGTATTATAAAAAAACCAGTATTATAATGTACGTGTAAACAAAGACATTCAGTGACGTCAATATTTCTACTGCCAAAATACTTTTTTTTTTACATTCTTCAGTTGCAGAATTAATACTGGTTTGTTAAAAAAAACATAAGAACTATAACTGTTACAATTTGCATCATGTGTGTCGATGACTGTAGAACCTCTATTGAGCCCATTTATAGAAATTCTTTTTGAGGAACCAATAAATATTTGGGTGTGGAAAAAGATTAATTTAAGGAAATCTGCTGAAAATACATTTTTTTGCACTTCTTTGGTTGCTGCACAACACGCATCTAAACATAATGGACCCCNCAACTAATACTTTGACAGACTTGTTTTCTGTTTAAATACTACACATTTTTTTTGTTACTTTTTCTCAAAAATCTAGGAAATTTAATACAAAATTTCAAATAAACAAATTTTTTTTCCCCAAAAAAATATTAAATTTAAGTGCTTAATTTAATCTAAATATGTTGGCAACCATAAACAAGAACTATTCTGCGAAAGATAAATATAAACATTTTTGGTAGAATGCCGTATCTTGCATCAGACCAACAATTTGACTGCAAAACCTTCACTTACTGTCAGCGTTTTGGTAGTGGTTTAGCGACACAGGTGGTCGCAGATACCCTTCTGCTGTATCATTTTATTTGGAAGAAATTTGTATATTAATATGTACGAATTAATATTTCATTGAAGTTTCCACAAGTAGCACCAAACACTGAATTTGCACTAAGAAAAAAGTTGGCCACATTCAACACCACCATCAATTGTACTGAAATTCTTTTAAACTGTCGATGTGGGCAATGGTTCTATTAGCGATTATTTTACAGCTAATTAAAATATTTACTACTATATACACGTCACCATCTCGCACAGCATCAATATAAGGTACGCGGAACTCTACCNGCCGTGTATGTTCCATATTCACCATCTCGCACAGCATCAATATAAGGTACGCGGAACTCTACCAACGATGGCCGTCTGTTCCAATTGAAACAATACCAGAGATGTGGGCTAGCAAATTTTTTTGAATCTGAAAATTCTCTAATTCCAAAAATTACACTATTTAATTAAAATCATTTGAGATGATCAAGTAAATATAGGAATTCACTTGACTATAATATTCGGATAACAAACGCTTCAACTAAAAAAGGGGAAATTAAATAAAAAAATACAAATTCAAGGGGAATTCCGTGCCTCAGTGCCTCCATGTATAAGGGGTTCTAGTTGCTAGACAATGAGAAATTGTATAGGGTTTTCCACTGTGCAGGAGATTTACCTTGCTCTGTAGCTGTGAGTTAGTTACAACTCCAACGTTACTGCGAGAGAGCCTCCAGGTTCGGAATACACATTACGTTTATCCGGATACGTAAATGTAAAGTGTTATTGCAAATAATGCCTAATGTAATAAAAAAAACCAGTGTGTGGCACCACTACATTGAAGTCTGTGAGGGAAACACAAAGAAGATAACAGGATTGTGTAAATATTGTGGACAAACAATGCAACAAGAATAAAGATTTTGACAACCGTGTAAAAAAATTTTCCTAAGTTGATTTATTATTTAAAATTCGAATATAGGCTGTTCACAGTAGGAAGTAAAAGATTTTTCTGAAACATTATTTTAATTCTCTGGTGTTCAATTGTGCTCTTTTAGTCAGATGGCCAATTATGATTATTTCATGTTTTTGAATCGGATTTGGGTAAAATTTAATTCCACGATACCCACATTTTTTAATGAATTGTAGAATCAAGAATATAAGAATTGAGCTATTAAAAACCTATTACTACAGAAACATCGCCGTAGCTGTTACCTATTTGTCTATGGTTACGTAGAAAAGCAGAGAGAGAGAGATAGATATATATGTGTGTGTGTGTGTGTGCACGCGTGTGTGTGTTTGTTTGTTGAGTAATTGCCTTCTTTTTTCCTTCATAAAATCCTTTTGGTTTACACTATACTATATGACAAAGATATTTTTTTGCAATTGTTATTAAAATACGNTGGTTTACACTATACTATATGACAAAGATATTTTTTTGCAATTGTTATTAAAATACGAAAATGTCCTTTGTCCAATATAAATGCACTGGAAACTCTATCCATCAAATTTCATGGGACTGACAAAAATTCTATATATGTGGACATTCTGTGGATGTAGACCACACATTAATAAAAAAATTTAAAAAAAAAACCCAAACCTCATTAAACTTTATGTTGAACACATTGATAGGCCTATGTTACGTATTTGTCAAGTTTAACTAAAATAAAACAATGGGAATATTAAAGAAAACATTCATAATACAATAGAAGTGTTGTAAAGTTCTCAAGGGAACCAAGAAGTGTTGAGCCTATATGTAAAAAAAAAAAAATCACAAATAAACAATCCACTCAAATTTTTCCCGGTATTCACACTCAATCTCGATTTAAAAAAAACTGCATTTAAATACTTCTTTTGAAACCATGTGCACATAAATAGCTGCCGATGTAGCAGAAGTATCATCCATAGAGTAACTAACAACAGTCACATTTACTATCCAAATATCTTGAATTGTGATTGATAAAGGGCAGTGGATAGGGTTTCCTTAATTTTTTTTTTTTTTTTCAGGCATATTTATTAGTTACATTTATACATAATGCATTCATAATTTTCATGAAAAAATATTCAAATGAAAAAAAAATGGTTGCCTGTAAAGTCGGTTTTACGGGCGAAGATTTTACGTGACAACGTAGTGCTGCGCGCGCGGCAGACCGATCATAGTTGAGTGGGAGAGAGACGCAAGGCATTCGGCGGGCCTCTCTCTCGTTCGGTGACTCATCGTAACGTTACCGAGCGTTACACTTTTTCATAAGTGACTCCCAGCCCAACCTAATTTAAGACGTTGTCACGTCAAAACTTGCAGGTGTTGTTGGAAATGTTGCATTGCAAATCAATATCTCGAAAATATGGCACCGCTGTTTCTTGTCGTTACCAACATGGCCAATGCCGCAAACATTGCAATTGTTTGCTGAACGCCTAATAAAATTCTACAGTACTATTTCACTGTATTTGCACATTTTTTTCAGTTTTTTTTAATTCCATGCTTTCTAAATACATGATGTGTAGTCCGAGGTGTCTATTATTATTTATTATTTTTTGTTACAAAGTACGAGTTAAGTGCGACATTGTGACATCATCAACAAACAAGTTTATTTCGGAAGTGGTAAATTACATAAATACGACTAAATACAGGGCAGTGAGACGTAAGCAAAAATAACGTGTGTTGAAAATTTATTTGATTTACATTATGTATTAGTATTATTTGTGCATGTACACATAACGTAGTGTATTCAAACTTTGTACGCCTTTGTGAGTACAGTTGATACTTACACTTTTCAATTAATACTTTGTTGTTTAATGATCAGAGCATTTAATTATATGGCGATGATCAAAAATTTTTTGTTTAATCGATGGAGTAAAAATTAAATTTTGAGTTTCGGCAAAAACGGATTTTATTTACTTAGGAATTTCATCGGAACCACAGGAAATGTCCTCTGGACACTGACTTTCGGTCCAACTGTATTCGATGGTTGAGTTTCCACTATACTAATAATGTTGTAGTGGAAAATTGCTTCATAATTTAGAGGTTTTATGCTTTTGTTTATGCCTGTTACAGAGGTCTACGTTAAAAATATTTCTTTTAATAAAATTTGTGCCATGCTAATTTCATCTTATCTTTTGTTTTTAGGTCTAATTAAAAAAAACTGGGATTCTAAAATGGTATTACTAATTAATATGCATAAGGAAATAGACTGTTTATCAAATGTGTCCACAAAAGGCTTCACATTTTTGAGAATAGTGAGGTATGTTTGCAGTAAAATATTTAAATTAAACATAATGACAAGAGTCTAAAAGAAAAGTGGTTATTTGTGAGAGTAGATCTATTGAATAAAATATTTACCTACAAGTTTGTTTTAAAATGCTGACTACATTTTAAACATTGACGAAGGCAGCAACAATTGAAGCAATATCGTGTTAAAGGCATCAGTATATTTTGCTAGAAACGTACGTTTCCAAAAACAATTTAATCCCCCTTTCAAAGTTTATCTGTAATCTATGGCAACCGGCTGAAAATACGTTTGCACGCATGCTGAGATTATAAGATGGCGAGACCAAAACATGTACAACTAAGTCACACGCACATTAGACAACAGCAAACAGCTTTGATTTTTTTACAAAAGAGTTTTGTTGTGGAGATCTGCAGCTCAATCTAAAATCGCAAGTGAAAACGAGGAACTTTTACAAGCATGTGTCCACTTGCTTACAGTTACGTACAGACTGTCGGATGTAACCTTATAACTTATCAGCAAAAATTAGTGCAAGCTCTCTCAATGACGTCAGTTGCGGATGGCCGATTCGAAATCCTTGCGAATATGAGTGTTAAACATGCACACCATACATCTCGCACAACACAAAAACTCTTCAAAACCACAGCAGTACAACATAATTCAGTAACAATTTGGCCCAAACAATGGACATTGTGCCATTTGCGAGAGAATATTTATGGGGATGTTCCGCAATAACAGGACATGGCAAGGATGATGTGTTTCTAGTTGTAAGAATCTAGTGAGAAACTTTGTGGGTGGCACTGTAGAATGTGGACCACTAAAACTTGCTTCCACATAACAGATTTTAGCTTGAAAATGCTAACTAAACACATGGTTGGTTTTCTAGTTTGAAAACGAGAGAAAACTGTTGCAATTTCCCAATTTGTTTACTTTCCTCTAAATGTGCAACTTTCGACAGCCTATTCTGAGAAAAAATTATTTGTTGTACTACTGTTTTAAAAATATGCTTTTATTTTAATCTATATCTACAATTCTTGACTAAGAAATTTTGTGTAGTTTAAGTAAGTGATTTTGGAAATTATGCTTCAAATTGTAATGTTGACAAATCTGCATTCCATGCTTTAACACTTTATAAATTTTATTATCAGCAAAATTACCACAATAATGACGAAATCCACCAATTTTAAGTAAAAAATTGTTTCAAAATTGCTGGTATCAGAAAAAAATGTTCGACAATTCATCACGGCACTAAAACTTTGCTTATACAGGATTTGTGTTTTTGTAAATAACTGGTTCTTTCCACTTAGTATTCCAATAAGTTCTGAACTACCTGGTGGCACACACCTCATTTGAAGAGGGAAATAATTGAGGACAGAAGACTAAGACTCGCACAAAATGTGAGGCCTGGAAATGTGACATACACATCATACTCTCAAATAAATTACACAATATTCTGATATCTTTTATTTGTGCACCAAGGGCAAGTCACATACATAAAGGAAACACAACTAACATGACATAATTCTATGTAAACAATGACTAAATTTTACAAAAAACCTACATTAAATACAACTAACTCTGCAGGAAACAAAACATGAAACATCAGAAAAATGCACATGAAGTATGGGGTTAATACCCGTGGGGCTGCAGTCCCGCAATACCATCAGAAATACCACCTTGGCTTTGTACAACTACCACTGGTCACACGGGGGCTATGGCAACATGCATCTGTAAGTACGGCTGTGTTCACTTCGACATCACACGAGCTACCTGTAGGGGAGATAACATCAACAAGAGTTGTGTGACATGGCATCTCACGGCTGACAAACGATTTCAGCTTGCGTAACAAACCACAGGCTCCTCATTATGCAACTTGCAGAATGGTTATCAATCAGAAGAATGTGCAGCGCAAGGGAGAATAAAAGTGTGGGAACCACGAGTGGCACCATGCATGTTGGTGCATCCGAATGTATTAATCACGTCCCCCGCCGGAGCAGTATCAACTGTGCAATAACGGCATCGCAGACCCGTTGCATTTGCAGATGCACCAAGAGCAGGGTAGCGGTGGCCGCTAGGGAGTGCCGCCACGTTGCCACCACTGTGTTTTCAATTGTGGTTCAATGCATCAACTCTCAACTGAAAAATGTCTTGGCAATAATATAAATACTCAAAAGCATTTCTTGAAACTAATTACTCATGTTAAACACACACCGAAATTCTACTTTAACAGAAATATGTCAAAATTATAATATGTTACATTTTTTAAATCAAAGCACAACCTAACAACCTATTTCAGTACACGCACACTTCAAAAACCAGTTTCTACATTTTGATTTATTTTTTCAGCTGTTTTATGCATTGTTTACATTTTTTAATAAAGTATCGCACATAGATGCATGTATAACAAGTACTATTTCATAAGAAAATAATGAACATATAAATCTAAATTAGTCCAAGACAATCTGTATTATATGCACATTTTATAAGTTTTCATAGCAATAAAATAAACTGTTTTTTCCTAATTTCTGGAATGTTATAGTTGAACCCATTATGAATTGGTTGACATTTTGCAACATATTCTGCCGTCCCTTTAACCATGTTTGAATTTCCTGGATGCTAAAATGTTATTTGAAAAGTATTTCACGGTTCTTGCAAATTACTTAATAGCTAGGCAATTCTCATCATTGAATTGTTAAGCAATCTATTTGCCATGTCGGCAGGTAAGAGCAAGATTTGGAGTTTCTGTGGTCGACAGAATTCCTTCCGATTGCAAAACAAGAAATAATTTTCAACATATAGCAGAACCCTTCATTTACATCTTTAAATAAACCCTTGCAAGAGCTTGCAATATATTTACTTAGATCATATAACACTCTTGTGATAAGCAGCTCTTTTTCCTTGGTCTCTTGAGAGTATAGTTACGGGTTCCAGTATAAAAACTTAACAATATTATTTTAATTTTATACTATTTTAATAATGTTGTGTACCTGTTAATCTTGACATGATATAAATTTACTATATCATCTTGTATATACTGTAGATTCTTTTATAACCGAAAAATGCATAAATTGTAACATACATAAATAGCGCGTAAGATCACGACAATTTGCTACAATATCAAATGTGGCCATCGGACCACTCCACAACGATTTGTTTCACACACCGTGAGTTGCGCCCAGCAAACGAAGGATACAAGATCGAGAGACTGCGCGCAAGGGCAGATGAGGCATGCTCATGCAGCATGTCAACAATGACACACACAAACGAAGAAACTATTCACGCTAAATCAGTTTTTTAAAATATACTCACCTGTCTGAGAACTGATGATCATCAAAAAATGTAAAATAGCTAGCCAAGACCGAAGATTGCCTCATGTTTTCACAAGGCAGTACGAATTTCCGCACAGTGATACCACTGCTAAAAAGTAAATCAATCTATGCAGGTGAAATGCAGTACCAGTGCACCCAAGAAATTTCTACATATAGTATTTACCATTCCACACGAAAAATGAGCTGCGAGTACATGTACGACCCACCAACTCATGTATTGGGGCGGGCGCAAAAACATATTTGTAAATGCTTCAAATTTTTCCGCTGACCACATGCACAAGAAACCGCAACGTCGCGAGAATTCACAAAGCGTAGCACAAAAACAAATAAAACCAAGTGTGTGCAATCAATCAAATTGCAACTGTAATAATACAGAAAGTTGTAAAAATTGTTCAATTCTGAAATGATGAAAAGCCTGTGGCCAATTGTGATAGCAATCAGCCGGTCGCAAGTAAAATCAACCAGTCACGAGTGACTTCGGCCCGCAGCGAGTGACATCGGTCCGTCG